>OY726523.1:4946060-5284058 GCA_963383655.1 Bathymodiolus septemdierum
TGGATAAGTGATGTACATCCTCAACTGGCTTAGGAGGAGTTGTGAATAAGTGATGCACATCCTCAACTGGCTTAGGAGGAGTTGTGGATAAGTGATGCACATCCTCAACTGTCTTAGGATGAGTTGTAGATAAGTGATGCACATCCTCAACTGGTGTAGGAGGAGTTGTGAATAAGTGATGCACATCCTCAACTGGCTTTGGAGGAGTTGTGAATAAGTGATGCACATCCTCAACTGGCTTAGGAGGAGTTGTGGATAAGTGATGCACATCCTCAACTGGCTTAGGAGGAGTTGTGGATAAGTGATACTCATCCTCAACTGGCTTAGGAGGAGTTGTGGATAAGTGATGCACATCCTCAACTGGCTTAGGAGGAGTTGTGGATAAGTGATGCACATCCTCAACTGGCTTAGGAGGAGTTGTGGATAAGTGATGCACATCCTCAACTGGCTTAGGAGGAGTTGTGGATAAGTGATGCACATCCTCGACTGGTTTAGGATGAGTTGTGGATAAGTGATGCACATCCTCAACTGGCTTAGGAGGAGTTGTGGAGAAGTGATGCACATCCTCAACTGGTTTAGGAGGAGTTGTGGATAAGTGATGCACATCCTCAACTGGCTTAGGAGGAGTTGTGGATAAGTGATGCACATTCTCAACTGGTTTAAGAGGAGTTGTGGATAAGTGATGAACATCCTCAACTGGCTTAGGAGGAGTTGTGGATAAGTGATGCACATCCTCAACTGGTTTAAGAGGAGTTGTGGATAAGTGATGCACATCCTCAACTGGTCCAGGAGGAATTGTGGATAAGTGATGCACATCCTCAACTGGCTTAGGAGGAGTTGTGGATAAGTGATGCACATCCTCAACTGGCTTAGGAGGAGTTGTGGATAAGTGATGCACATCTTCAACTGGTCTAGGAGGAGTTGTGGATAAGTGATGCACATCCTCAACTGGTCTAATAGGAGTTGTGGATAAGTGATGCATATCCTCAACTGGTCCATGAGGAATTGTGGATAAGTGATGCACATCCTCAACTGGCTTAGGAGGAGTTGTGGATAAGTGATGCACATCCTCAGCTGGTTTAGGAGGAGTTGTGGATAAGTGATGCACATCATCAACTGGCTTAGGAGGAGTTGTGGATAAGTGATGCACATCCTCAACTGGTTTAGGAGGAGTTGTGGATAAGTGATGCACATCCTCAACTGGCTTAGGAGGAGTTGTGGATAAGTGATGCACATCCTCAACTGGCTTAGGAGGAGTTGTGGATAAGTGATGCACATCCTCAACTGGTTTAGGAGGAGTTGTGGATAAGTGATGCACATCCTCAACTGGCTTAGGAGGAGTTGTGGATAAGTGATGCACATCCTCAACTGGCTTAGGAGTAGTTGTGGATAAGTGATGCACATCCTCAGCTGGTTTGGGAGAAGTTGTGGATAAGTGATGCACATCCTCAGCTGGCTTAGGAGGAGTTGTGGATAAGTGATGCACATCCTCAACTGGCTTAGGAGGAGTTGTGGATAAGTGATGCACATCCTCAACTGGCTTAGGAGGAGTTGTGGATAAGCGATGCACATCCTCAACTGGCTTAGGAGGAGTTGTGAATAAGTGATGCACATCCTCAACTGGCTTAGGAGGAGTTGTGGATAAGTGATGCACATCCTCAACTGTCTTAGGATGAGTTGTAGATAAGTGATGCACATCCTCAACTGGTTTAGGAGGAGTTGTGAAAAAGTGATGCACATCCTCAACTGGCTTTGGAGGAGTTGTGAATAAGTGATGCACATCCTCAACTGGCTTAGGAGGAGTTGTGGATAAGTGATGCACATCCTCAACTGGTTTAGGAGGAGTTGTGGATAAGTGATGCTCATCCTCAACTGGCTTAGGAGGAGTTGTGGATAAGTGATGCACATCTTCAACTGGCTTAGGAGGAGTTGTGGATAAGTGATGCACATCGTCAACTGGCTTAGGAGGAGTTGTGGATAAGTGATGCACATCCTCAACTGGCTTAGGAGGAGCTGTGGATAAGTGATGCACATCCTCAACTGGTTTAGGATGAGTTGTGGATAAGTGATGCACATCCTCAACTGGCTTAGGAGGAGTTGTGGAGAAGTGATGCACATCCTCAACTGGCTTAGGAGGAGTTGTGGATAAGTGATGCACATCCTCAACTGGCTTAGGAGGAGTTGTGGATAAGTGATGCACATTCTCAACTGGTTTAAGAGGAGTTGTGGATAAGTGATGAACATCCTCAACTGGCTTCGGAGGAGTTGTGGATAAGTGATGCACATCCTCAACTGGCTTAAGAGGAGTTGTGGATAAGTGATGCACATCCTCAACTGGTCCAGGAGGAGTTGTGGATAAGTGATGCACATCCTCAACTGGCTTAGAAGGAGTTGTGGATAAGTTATGCACATCCTCAACTGGCTTAGGAGGAGTTGTGGATAAGTGATGCACATCCTCAACTGGCTTAGGAGGAGTTGTGGATAAGTGATGCACATCCTCAACTGGCTTAGGAGGAGTTGTGGATAAGTGATGCACATCTTCAACTGGTCTAGGAGGAGTTGTGGATAAGTGATGCACATCCTCAACTGGTTTAAGAGGAGTTGTGGATAAGTGATGCACATCCTCAACTGGCTTAGGAGGAGTTGTGGATAAGTGATGCACATCCTCAGCTGGTTTAGGAGGAGTTGTGGATAAGTGATGCTCATCCTCAACTGGCTTAGCAGGAGTTGTGGATAAGTGATGCACATCCTCAACTGGCTTAGGAGGAGTTGTGGATAAGTGATGCACATCCACAACTGGCTTAGGAGGAGTTGTGGATAAGTGATGCACATCCTCAACTGGCTTAGGAGGAGTTGTGGATAAGTGATGCACATCCTCAACTGGCTTAGAAGGAGTTGTGGATAAGTGATGCACATCCTCAACTGGCTTAGGAGGAGTTGTGGATAAGTGATGCACATCCTCAACTGGCTTAGGAGGAGTTGTGGATAAGTGATGCACATCTTCAACTGGTCTAGGAGGAGTTGTGGATAAGTGATGCACATCCTCAACTGGTTTAAGAGGAGTTGTGGATAAGTGATGCACATCCTCAACTGGCTTAGGAGGAGTTGTGGATAAGTGATGCACATCCTCAGCTGGTTTAGGAGGAGTTGTGGATAAGTGATGCACATCCTAAACTGGCTTAGGAGGAGTTGTGGATAAGTGATGCACATCCTCAACTGGCTTAGGAGGAGTTGTGGATAAGCGATGCACATCCTCAACTGGCTTAGGAGGAGTTGTGGATAAGCGATGCACATCCTCAACTGGCTTAGGAGGAGTTGTGGATAAGCGATGCACATCCTCAACTGGTTTAGGAGGAGTTGTGGATAAGCGATGCACATCCTCAACTGGCTTAGGAGAAGTTGTGGATAAGTGATGCACATCCTCAACTGTCTTAGGAGGAGTTTTGGATAAGTGATGCACATCCTCAATTGGTTTAGGAGGAGTTGTGAATAAGTGATGCACATCCTCAACTGGCTTAGGAGGAGTTGTGAATAAGTGATGCACATCCTCAACTGGCTTAGCAGGAGTTGTGGATAAGTGATGCACATCCTCAACTGTCTTAGGATGAGTTGTAGATAAGTGATGCACATCCTCAACTGGTTTAGGAGGAGTTGTGAAAAAGTGATGCACATCCTCAACTGGCTTTGGAGGAGTTGTGAATAAGTGATGCACATCCTCAACTGGCTTAGGAGGAGTTTTGGATAAGTGATGCACATCCTCAACTGGTTTAGGAGGAGTTGTGGATAAGTGATGCTCATCCTCAACTGGCTTAGCAGGAGTTGTGGATAAGTGATGCACATCCTCAACTGGCTTAGGAGGAGTTGTGGATAAGTGATGCACATCCTCAACTGGCTTAGGAGGAGTTGTGGATAAGTGATGCACATCCTCAACTGGCTTAGGAGGAGTTGTGGATAAGTGATGCACATCCTCAACTGGCTTAGGATGAGTTGTGGATAAGTGATGCACATCCTCAACTGGCTTAGGAGGAGTTGTGGAGAAATGATGAACATCCTCAACTGGCTTAGGAGGAGTTGTGGATAAGTGATGCACATCCTCAACTGGCTTAGGAGGAGTTGTGGATAAGTGATGCACATTCTCAACTGGTTTAAGAGGAGTTGTGGATAAGTGATGAACATCCTCAACTGGCTTCGGAGGAGTTGTGGATAAGTGATGCACATCCTCAACTGGTTTAAGAGGAGTTGTGGATAAGTGATGCACATCCTCAACTGGTCCAGGAGGAGTTGTGGATAAGTGATGCACATCCTCAACTGGCTTAGAAGGAGTTGTGGATAAGTGATGCACATCCTCAACTGGCTTAGGAGGAGTTGTGGATAAGTGATGCACATCCTCAACTGGTTTAGGAGGAGTTGTGGATAAGTGATACACATCTTCAACTGGTCTAGGAGGAGTTGTGGATAAGTGATGCACATCCTCAACTGGTTTAAGAGGAGTTGTGGATAAGTGATGCACATCCTCAACTGGCTTAGGAGGAGTTGTGGATAAGTGATGCACATCCTCAGCTGGTTTAGGAGGAGTTGTGGATAAGTGATGCACATCCTCAACTGGCTTAGGAGGAGTTGTGGATAAGTGATGCACATCCTCAACTGGCTTAGGAGGAGTTGTGGATAAGCGATGCACATCCTCAACTGGCTTAGGAGGAGTTGTGGATAAGCGATGCACATCCTCAACTGGCTTAGGAGGAGTTGTGGATAAGCGATGCACATCCTCAACTGGTTTAGGAGGAGTTGTGGATAAGCGATGCACATCCTCAACTGGTTTAGGAGGAGTTGTGGATAAGCGATGCACATCCTCAACTGGTTTAAGAGGAGTTGTGGATAAGTGATGCACATCCTCAACTGGTCCAGGAGGAGTTGTGGATAAGTGATGCACATCCTCAACTGGCTTAGAAGGAGTTGTGGATAAGTGATGCACATCCTCAACTGGCTTAGGAGGAGTTGTGGATAAGTGATGCACATCCTCAACTGGTTTAGGAGGAGTTGTGGATAAGTGATACACATCTTCAACTGGTCTAGGAGGAGTTGTGGATAAGTGATGCACATCCTCAACTGGTTTAAGAGGAGTTGTGGATAAGTGATGCACATCCTCAACTGGCTTAGGAGGAGTTGTGGATAAGTGATGCACATCCTCAGCTGGTTTAGGAGGAGTTGTGGATAAGTGATGCACATCCTCAACTGGCTTAGGAGGAGTTGTGGATAAGTGATGCACATCCTCAACTGGCTTAGGAGGAGTTGTGGATAAGCGATGCACATCCTCAACTGGCTTAGGAGGAGTTGTGGATAAGCGATGCACATCCTCAACTGGCTTAGGAGGAGTTGTGGATAAGCGATGCACATCCTCAACTGGTTTAGGAGGAGTTGTGGATAAGCGATGCACATCCTCAACTGGTTTAGGAGGAGTTGTGGATAAGCGATGCACATCCTCAACTGGCTTAGGAGGAGTTTTGGATAAGTGATGCACATCCTCAACTGGTTTAGGAGGAGTTGTGGATAAGTGATGCTCATCCTCAACTGGCTTAGCAGGAGTTGTGGATAAGTGATGCACATCCTCAACTGGCTTAGGAGGAGTTGTGGATAAGTGATGCACATCCTCAACTGGCTTAGGAGGAGTTGTGGATAAGTGATGCACATCCTCAACTGGCTTAGGAGGAGTTGTGGATAAGTGATGCACATCCTCAACTGGCTTAGGATGAGTTGTGGATAAGTGATGCACATCCTCAACTGGCTTAGGAGGAGTTGTGGAGAAGTGATGCACATCCTCAACTGGCTTAGGAGGAGTTGTGGATAAGTGATGCACATCCTCAACTGGCTTAGGAGGAGTTGTGGATAAGTGATGCACATTCTCAGCTGGTTTAAGAGGAGTTGTGGATAAGTGATGAACATCCTCAACTGGCTTCGGAGGAGTTGTGGATAAGTGATGCACATCCTCAACTGGTTTAAGAGGAGTTTTGGATAAGTGATGCACATCCTCAACTGGTCCAGGAGGAGTTGTGGATAAGTGATGCACATCCTCAACTGGCTTAGAAGGAGTTGTGGATAAGTGATGCACATCCTCAACTGGCTTAGGAGGAGTTGTGGATAAGTGATGCACATCCTCAACTGGCTTAGGAGGAGTTGTGGATAAGTGATGCACATCCTCAACTGGATTAGGAGGAGTTGTGGATAAGTGATGCACATCCTCAACTGGTCTAGGAGGAGTTGTGGATAAGTGATGCACATCCTCAACTGGTCTAGGAGGAGTTGTGGATAAGTGATGCACATCTTCAACTGGCTTAGGAGGAGTTGTGGATAAGTGATGCACATCCTCAACTGGCTTAGGAGGAGTTGTGGATAAGTGATGCACATCCTCAACTGTCTTAGGAGGAGTTGTGGATAAGTGATGCACTTCCTCAACTGGTTTAGGTGGAATTGTGAATAAGTGATGCACATCCTCAACTGGCTTAGGAGGAGTTGTGAATAAGTGATCCACACCCTCAACTGGCTTAGGAGGAGTTGTGGATAAGTGATGCACATCCTCAACTGGCTTAGGAGGAGTTGTGGATAAGTGATGCACATCTTCAACTGGTTTAGGAGGAGTTGTGGATAAGTGATGCACATCCTCAGCTGGTTTAGGAGGAGTTGTGGATAAGTGATGCACATCCTCAGCTGGCTTAGGAGGAGTTGTGGATAAGTGATGCACATCCTTAACTGGCTTAGGAGGAGTTGTGGATAAGTGATGCACATCCTCAACTGGCTTAGGAGGAGTTGTGGATAAGTGATGCACATCCTCAACTGTCTTAGGAGGAGTTGTGGATAAGTGATGCACATCCTCAACTGGTCTAGGAGGAGTTGTGGATAAGTGATGCACATCCTCAACTGGTCTAGGAGGAGTTGTGGATAAGTGATGGACATCCACAACTGGATTAGGAGGAGTTGTGGATAAGTGATGCACATTCTCAACTGGCTTAGGAGGAGTTGTGGATAAGTGATGCACATCCTCAACTGTCTTAGGAGGAGTTGTGGATAAGTGATGCACATCCTCAACTGGATTAGGAGGAGTTGTGGAAAAGAGATGCACATCCTCAACTGGCTTAGGAGGAGTTGTGGATAAGTGATGCACATCCTCAACTGGCTTCGGAGGAGTTGTGGATAAGTGATGCACATCCTCAACTGGTTTAGGAGGAGTTGTGGATAAGTGATGCACATCCTCAACTGGCTTAGGAGGAGTTGTGGATAAGTGATGCACATCCTCAACTGGCTTAGGAGGAGTTGTGGATAAGTGATGCACATCTTCAACTGGCTTAGGAGGAGTTGTGGATAAGTGATGCACATCCTCAACTGGCTTAGGAGGAGTTGTGGATAAGTGATGCACATCCTCAACTGTCTTAGGAGGAGTTGTGGATAAGTGATGCACATCCTCAACTGGTTTAGGAGGAATTGTGAATAAGTGATGCACATCCTCAACTGGCTTAGGAGGAGTTGTGAATAAGTGATGCACATCCTCAACTGGCTTAGGAGGAGTTGTGGATAAGTGATGCACATCCTCAACTGGTCTAGGAGGAGTTGTGGATAAGTGATGCACATCCTCAACTGGTCTAGGAGGAGTTGTGGATAAGTGATGGACATCCTCAACTGGCTTAGGAGGAGTTGTGGATAAGTGATGCACATCCTCAACTGGCTTAGGAGGAGTTGTGGATAAGTGATGCACATCCTCAACTGGCTTAGGAGGAGTTGTGGATAAGTGATGCACATCCTCAACTGGTTTAGGAGGAGTTGTGGATAAGTGATGCACATCCTCAACTGGCTTAGGAGGAGTTGTGGATAAATGATGCACATCCTCAACTGGCTTAGGAGGAGTTGTGGATAAGTGATGCACATCTTCAACTGGCTTAGGAGGAGTTGTGGATAAGTGATGCACATCCTCAACTGGCTTAGGAGGAGTTGTGGATAAGTGATGCACATCCTCAACTGTCTTAGGAGGAGTTGTGGATAAGTGATGCACATCCTCAACTGGTTTAGGAGGAATTGTGAATAAGTGATGCACATCCTCAACTGGCTTAGGAGGAGTTGTGAATAAGTGATCCACACCCTCAACTGGCTTAGGAGGAGTTGTGGATAAGTGATGCACATTCTCAACTGGCTTAGGAGGAGTTGTGGATAAGTGATGCACATCCTCAACTGGCTTCGGAGGAGTTGTGGATAAGTGATGCACATCCTCAACTGGTTTAGGAGGAGTTGTGAATAAGTGATGCACATCCTCAACTGGCTTAGGAGGAGTTGTGGATAAGTGATGCACATCCTCAACTGGCTTAGGAGGAGTTGTGGATAAGTAATGCACATCCTCAACTGGCTTAGGAGGAGTTGTGGATAAGTGATGCACATCCTCAACTGGCTAAGGAGGAGTTGTGGATAAGTGATGCACATCCTCAATTGGCTTAAGAGGAGTTGTGGATATGTGATGCACATCCTCAACTGGTCTAGGAGGAGTTGTGGATAAATGATGCACATCCTCAACTGGCTTAGGAGGAGTTGTGGATAAGTGATGCACATCCTCAACTGGCTTAGGAGGAGTTGTGGATAAGTGATGCACATCCTCAACTGGCTTAGGAGGAGTTGTGGATACGTGATGCACATCTTCAACTGGTTTAGGAGGAGTTGTGGATAAGTGATGCACATCCTCAACTGGCTTCGGAGGAGTTGTGGATAAGTGATGCACATCCTCAACTGGTTTAGGAGGAGTTGTGGATAAGTGATGCACATCCTCAACTGGCTTAGGAGGAGTTGTGGATAAGTGATGCACATCCTCAACTGGCTTAGGAGGAGTTGTGGATAAGTGATGCACATCTTCAACTGGCTTAGGAGGAGTTGTGGATAAGTGATGCACATCCTCAACTGGCTTAGGAGGAGTTGTGGATAAGTGATGCACATCCTCAACTGTCTTAGGAGGAGTTGTGGATAAGTGATGCACATCCTCAACTGGTTTAGGAGGAATTGTGAATAAGTGATGCACATCCTCAACTGGCTTAGGAGGAGTTGTGAATAAGTGATGCACATCCTCAACTGGCTTAGGAGGAGTTGTGGATAAGTGATGCACATCCTCAACTGGATTAGGAGGAGTTGTGGATAAGTGATGCACATCCTCAACTGGTCTAGGAGGAGTTGTGGATAAGTGATGCACATCCTCAACTGGTCTAGGAGGAGTTGTGGATAAGTGATGGACATCCTCAACTGGCTTAGGAGGAGTTGTGGATAAGTGATGCACATCCTCAACTGGCTTAGGAGGAGTTGTGGATAAGTGATGCACATCCTCAACTGGCTTAGGAGGAGTTGTGGATAAGTGATGCACATCCTCAACTGGTTTAGGAGGAGTTGTGGATAAGTGATGCACATCCTCAACTGGCTTAGGAGGAGTTGTGGATAAATGATGCACATCCTCAACTGGCTTAGGAGGAGTTGTGGATAAGTGATGCACATCTTCAACTGGCTTAGGAGGAGTTGTGGATAAGTGATGCACATCCTCAACTGGCTTAGGAGGAGTTGTGGATAAGTGATGCACATCCTCAACTGTCTTAGGAGGAGTTGTGGATAAGTGATGCACATCCTCAACTGGTTTAGGAGGAATTGTGAATAAGTGATGCACATCCTCAACTGGCTTAGGAGGAGTTGTGAATAAGTGATCCACACCCTCAACTGGCTTAGGAGGAGTTGTGGATAAGTGATGCACATTCTCAACTGGCTTAGGAGGAGTTGTGGATAAGTGATGCACATCCTCAACTGGTTTAGGAGGAGTTGTGAATAAGTGATGCACATCCTCAACTGGCTTAGGAGGAGTTGTGGATAAGTGATGCACATCCTCAACTGGCTTAGGAGGAGTTGTGGATAAGTAATGCACATCCTCAACTGGCTTAGGAGGAGTTGTGGATAAGTGATGCACATCCTCAACTGGCTAAGGAGGAGTTGTGGATAAGTGATGCACATCCTCAATTGGCTTAAGAGGAGTTGTGGATATGTGATGCACATCCTCAACTGGTCTAGGAGGAGTTGTGGATAAATGATGCACATCCTCAACTGGCTTAGGAGGAGTTGTGGATAAGTGATGCACATCCTCAACTGGCTTAGGAGGAGTTGTGGATAAGTGATGCACATCCTCAACTGGCTTAGGAGGAGTTGTGGATACGTGATGCACATCTTCAACTGGTTTAGGAGGAGTTGTGGATAAGTGATGCACATCCTCAGCTGGTTTAGAAGGAGTTTTGGATAAGTGATGCACATCCTCAATTGGTTTAGGAGGAGTTGTGAATAAGTGATGCACATCCTCAACTGGCTTAGGAGGAGTTGTGAATAAGTGATGCACATCCTCAACTGGCTTAGGAGGAGTTGTGGATAAGTGATGCACATCCTCAACTGGCTTAGGAGGAGTTTTGGATAAGTGATGCACATCCTCAACTGGATTAGGAGGAGTTGTGGAAAAGTGATGCACATCCTCAACTGGCTTAGGAGGAGTTGTGGATAAGTGATGCACATCCTCAACTGGCTTAGGAGGAGTGTGGATAAGTGATACACATCCTCAACTGGCTTAGGAGGAGTTGTGGATAAGTGATGCACATCCTCAATTGGCTTAGGAGGAGGAGTTGTGAATAAGTGATGCACATCCTCAACTGGCTTAGGAGGAGTTGTGAATAAGTGATGCACATCCTCAACTGGCTTAGGAGGAGTTGTGGATAAGTGATGCACATCCTCAACTGGCTTAGGAGGAGTTGTGGATAAGTGATGCACATCCTCAACTGGATTAGGAGGAGTTGTGGAAAAGTGATGCACATCCTCAACTGGCTTAGGAGGAGTTGTGGATAAGTGATGCACATCCTCAACTGGCTTAGGAGGAGTTGTGGATAAGTGATGCACATCCTCAACTGGCTTAGGAGGAGTTGTGAATAAGTGATGCACAT
Organism: Bathymodiolus septemdierum; assembly: GCA_963383655.1. NCBI lineage: Eukaryota > Metazoa > Mollusca > Bivalvia > Mytilida > Modiolidae > Bathymodiolus > Bathymodiolus septemdierum. The sequence goes on from OY726523.1 coordinate 4,957,043, forward strand.
CCTCAACTGGCTTAGGAGGAGCTGTGGATAAGTGATGCACATCCTCAACTGGTTTAGGAGGAGTTGTGGATAAGTGATGCACATCCTCAACTGGCTTAGGAGGAGTTGTGGATAAGTGATGCACATCCTCAACTGGTTTAAGAGGAGTTGTGGATAAGTGATGCACATCCTCAACTGGTCTAGGAGGAGTTGTGGATAAGTGATGCACATCCTCAACTGGCTTAGAAGGAGTTGTGGATAAGTGATGCACATCCTCAACTGGCTTAGGAGGAGTTGTGGATAAGTGATGCACATCCTCAACTGGCTTAGGAGGAGTTGTGGATAAGTGATGCACATCCTCAACTGGCTTAGGAGGAGTTGTGGATAAGTGATGCACATCTTCAACTGGTCTAGGAGGAGTTGTGGATAAGTGATGCACATCCTCAACTGGTTTAAGAGGAGTTGTGGATAAGTGATGCACATCCTCAACTGGCTTAGGAGGAGTTGTGGATAAGTGATGCACATCCTCAGCTGGTTTAGGAGGAGTTGTGGATAAGTGATGCACATCCTCAACTGGCTTAGGAGGAGTTGTGGATAAGTGATGCACATCCACAACTGGCTTAGGAGGAGTTGTGGATAAGCGATGCACATCCTCAACTGGCTTAGGAGGAGTTGTGGATAAGCGATGCACATCCTCAACTGGCTTAGGAGGAGTTGTGGATAAGCGATGCACATCCTCAACTGGTTTAGGAGGAGTTGTGGATAAGCGATGCACATCCTCAACTGGTTTAGGAGGAGTTGTGGATAAGCGATGCACATCCTCAACTGGCTTAGGAGAAGTTGTGGATAAGTGATGCACATCCTCAACTGTCTTATGAGGAGTTTTGGATAAGTGATGCACATCCTCAATTGGTTTAGGAGGAGTTGTGAATAAGTGATGCACATCCTCAACTGGCTTAGGAGGAGTTGTGAATAAGTGATGCACATCCTCAACTGGCTTAGGAGGAGTTGTGGATAAGTGATGCACATCCTCAACTGGCTTAGGAGGAGTTGTGGATAAGTGATGCACATCCTCAACTGGATTAGGAGGAGTTGTGGAAAAGTGATGCACATCCTCAACTGGCTTAGGAGGAGTTGTGGATAAGTGATGCACATCCTCAACTGGCTTAGGAGGAGTGTGGATAAGTGATGCACATCCTCAACTGGCTTAGGAGGAGTTGTGGATAAGTGATGCACATCCTCAATTGGCTTAGGAGGAGGAGTTGTGGATAAGTGATGCACATCCTCAACTGGCTTAGGAGGAGTTGTGAATAAGTGATGCACATCCTCAACTGGCTTAGGAGGAGCTGTGGATAAGTGATGCACATCCTCAACTGGTTTAGGAGGAGTTGTGGATAAGTGATGCACATCCTCAACTGGTCTAGGAGGAGTTGTGGATAAGTGATGCACATCCTCAACTGGCTTAGGAGGAGTTGTGGATAAGTGATGCACATCCTCAACTGGCTTAGGAGGAGTTGTGGATAAGTGATGCACATCTTCAACTGGTTTAGGAGGAGTTGTGGATAAGTGATGCACATCCTCAACTGGTTTAGGAGGAGTTGTGGATAAGTGATGCACATCCTCAACTGTCTTAGGAGGAGTTGTGGATAAGTGATGCACATCCTCAACTGATTTAGGAGGAGTTGTGAATAAGTGATGCACATCCTCAACTGGCTTAGGAGGAGTTGTGAATAAGTGATGCACATCCTCAACTGGCTTAGGAGGAGTTTTGGATAAGTGATGCACATCCTCAACTGGCTTAGGAGGAGTTGTGGATAAGTGATGCACATCCTCAACTGGCTTAGGAGGACTTGTGGAAAAGTGATGCACATCCTCAACTGGCTTAGGAGGAGTTGTGGATAAGTGATGCACATCCTCAACTGGCTTAGGAGGAGTGTGGATAAGTGATGCACATCCTCAACTGGCTTAGGAGGAATTGTGGATAAGTGATGCACATCCTCAATTGGCTTAGGAGGAGTTGTGGATAAGTGATGCACATCCTAAACTGGCTTAGGAGGAGTTGTGAATAAGTGATGCACATCCTCAACTGGCTTAGGAGGATCTGTGGATAAGTGATGCACATCCTCAACTGGTTTAGGAGGAGTTGTGGATAAGTGATGCACATCCTCAACTGGTCTAGGAGGAGTTGTGGATAAGTGATGCACATCCTCAACTGGCTTAGGAGGAGTTGTGGATAAGTGATGCACATCCTCAACTGGCTTAGGAGGAGTTGTGGATAAGTGATGCACATCTTCAACTGGTTTAGGAGGAGTTGTGGATAAGTGATGCACATCCTCAACTGGTTTAGGAGGAGTTGTGGATAAGTGATGCACATCCTCAACTGTCTTAGGAGGAGTTGTGGATAAGTGATGCACATCCTCAACTGATTTAGGAGGAGTTGTGAATAAGTGATGCACATCCTCAACTGGCTTAGGAGGAGTTGTGAATAAGTGATGCACATCCTCAACTGGCTTAGGAGGAGTTTTGGATAAGTGATGCACATCCTCAACTGGCTTAGGAGGAGTTGTGGATAAGTGATGCACATCCTCAACTGGCTTAGGAGGAGTTGTGGATAAGTGATGCACATCCTCAACCGGTTTAGGATGAGTTGTTAATAAGTGATGCACATCCTCAACTGGCTTAGGAGGAGTTGTGGATAAGTGATGCACATCTTCAACTGGTTTAAGAGGAGTTGTGGATAAGTGATGCACATCCTCAACTGGCTATGGAGGAGTTGTGGATAAGTGATGCACATCCTCAATTGGTTTAAGAGGAGTTGTGGATATGTGATGCACATCCTCAACTGGTCTAGGAGGAGTTGTGGATAAGTGATGCACATCCTCAACTGGCTTAGGAGGAGTTGTGGATAAATGATGCACATCCTCAACTGGCTTAGGAGGAGTTGTGGATAAGTGATGCACATCCTCAACTGGCTTAGGAGGAGTTGTGGATAAGTGATGCACATCCTCAGCTGGCTTAGGATGAGTTGTGGATAAGTGATGCACATCTTCAACTGGTCCAGGAGGAGTTGTGGATAAGTGATGCACATCCTCAGCTGGTGTAGGAGGAGTTGTGGATAAGTGATGCACATCCTCAGCTGGCTTAGGAGGAGTTGTGGCTAAGTGATGCACATCCTCAACTGGCTTAGGAGGAGTTGTGGATAAGTGATGCACATCCTCAACTGGCTTAGGAGGAGTTGTGTATAAGTGATGCACATCCTCAACTGGCTTAGGAGGGGTTGTGGATAAGCGATGCACATCCTCAATTGGCTTAGGAGGAGTTGTGGATAAGTGATGCACATCCTCAACTGGATTAGGAGGAGTTGTGGATAAGTGATGGACATCCTCAACTGGTCTAGGAGGAGTTGTGGATAAGTGATGCACATCCTCAACTGGTCTAGGAGGAGTTGTGGATAAGTGATGGACATCCTCAACTGGATTAGGAGGAGTTGTGGATAAGTGATGCACATTCTCAACTGGCTTAGGAGGAGTTGTGGATAAGTGATGCACATCCTCAACTGGCTTAGGAGGAGTTGTGGATAAGTGATGCACATCCTCAACTGGATTAGGAGGAGTTGTGGAAAAGAGATGCACATCCTCAACTGGCTTAGGAGGAGTTGTGGATAAGTGATGCACATCCTCAACTGGCTTAGGAGGAGTTGTGGATAACTGATGCACATCCTCAACTGGCTTAGGAGGAGTTGTGGATAAGTGATGCACATCCTCAACTGGCTTAGGAGGAGTTATGGATAAGTGATGCACATCCTCAACTGGCTTAGGAGGAGTTGTGGATAAGTGATGCACATCCTCAACTGGCTTAGGAGGAGTTGTGGATAAGTGATGCACATCTTCAACTGGCTTAGGAGGAGTTGTGGATAAGTGATGCACATCCTCAACTGGCTTAGGAGGAGTTGTGGATAAGTGATGCACATCCTCAACTGTCTTAGGAGGAGTTGTGGATAAGTGATGCACATCCTCAACTGGTTTAGGAGGAATTGTGAATAAGTGATGCACATCCTCAACTGGTTTAGGAGGAGTTGTGAATAAGTGATGCACATCCTCAACTGGCTTAGGAGGAGTTGTGGATAAGTGATGCACATCCTCAACTGGCTTAGGAGGAGTTGTGGATAAGTGATGCACATCCTCAACTGGCTTAGGAGGAGTTGTGGATAAGTGATGCACATCCTCAACTGGCTTAGGAGGAGTTGTGGATAAGTGATGCACATCCTCAATTGGCTTAAGAGGAGTTGTGGATATGTGATGCACATCCTCAACTGGTCTAGGAGGAGTTGTGGATAAGTGATGCACATCCTCAACTGGCTTAGGAGGAGTTGTGGATAAATGATGCACATCCTCAACTGGCTTAGGAGGAGTTGTGGATAAGTGATGCACATCCTCAACTGGCTTAGGAGGAGTTGTGGTTAAGTGATGCACATCCTCAACTGGCTTAGGAGGAGTTGTGGATAAGTGATGCACATCTTCAACTGGTTTAGGAGGAGTTGTGGATAAGTGATGCACATCCTCAGCTGGTTTAGGAGGAGTTGTGGATAAGTGATGCACATCCTCAGCTGGCTTAGGAGGAGTTGTGGATAAGTGATGCACATCCTCAACTGGCTTAGGAGGAGTTGTGGATAAGTGATGCACATCCTCAACTGGCTTAGGAGGAGTTGTGGATAAGTGATGCACATCCTCAGCTGGCTTAGGAGGAGTTGTGGATAAGTGATGCACATCCTCAACTGGCTTAGGAGGAGTTGTGGATAAGTGATGCACATCCTCAACTGGCTTAGGAGGAGTTGTGGATAAGTGATGCACATCCTCAACTGGCTTAGGAGGAGTTGTGGATAAGTGATACACATCCTCAACTGGTTTAGGAGGAGTTGTGGATAAGTCATGCACATCCTCAACTGGTTTAGGAGGAGTTGTGGATAAGTCATGCACATCCTCAACAGGCTTAGGAGGAGTTGTGGATAAGTGATGCACATCCTCAACTGGCTTAGGAGGAGTTGTGGATAAGTGATGCACATCCTCAACTGGCTTAGGAGGAGTTGTGGATAAGTGATGCACATCCTCAACTGGTTTAGGAGGAGTTATGGATAAGTGATGCACATCCTCAACTGGCTTAGGAGGAGTTGTGGATAAGTGATGTACATCCTCAACTGGCTTAGGAGGAGTTGTGAATAAGTGATGCACATCCTCAACTGGCTTAGGAGGAGTTGTGGATAAGTGATGCACATCCTCAACTGTCTTAGGATGAGTTGTAGATAAGTGATGCACATCCTCAACTGGCTTAGGAGGAGTTGTGAATAAGTGATGCACATCCTCAACTGGCTTTGGATGAGTTGTGGATAAGTGATGCACATCCTCAACTGGCTTAGGAGGAGTTGTGGATAAGTGATGCACATCCTCAACTGGTTTAGGAGGAGTTGTGGATAAGTGATGCTCATCCTCAACTGGCTTAGGATGAGTTGTGGATAAGTGATGCACATCCTCAACTGGCTTAGGAGGAGTTGTGGATAAGTGATGCACATCCTCAACTGGCTTAGGAAGAGTTGTGGATAAGTGATGCACATCCTCAACTGGCTTAGGAGGAGTTGTGGATAAGTGATGCACATCCTCAACTGGTTTAGGAGGAGTTGTGGATAAGTGATGCACATCCTCAACTGGCTTAGGAGGAGTTGTGGATAAGTGATGCACATCCTCAACTGGCTTAGGAGGAGTTGTGGATAAGTGATGCACATCTTCAACTGGCTTAGGAGGAGTTGTGGATAAGTGATGCACATCCTCAACTGGCTTAGGAGGAGTTGTGGATAAGTGATGCACATCCTCAACTGGCTTAGGAGGAGTTGTAGATAAGTGATACACATCCTCAACTGGTTTAGCAGGAGTTGTGGATAAGTCATGCACATCCTCAACTGGTTTAGGAGGAGTTGTGAATAAGTGATGCACATCCTCAACTGGCTTTGGATGAGTTGTGAATAAGTGATGCACATCCTCAACTGGCTTAGGAGGAGTTGTGGATAAGTGATGCACATCCTCAACTGGCTTAGGAGGAGTTGTGGATAAGTGATGCTCATCCTCAACTGGCTTAGGAGGAGTTGTGGATAAGTGATGCACATCCTCAACTGGCTTAGGAGGAGTTGTGGATAAGTGATGCACATCCTCAACTGGCTTAGGAGGAGTTGTGGATAAGTGATGCACATCCTCAACTGGTTTAGGAGGAGTTGGGGATAAGTGATGCACATCCTCAACTGGTTTAGGAGGAGTTGTGGATAAGTGATGCACATCCTCAACTGGCTTAGGAGGAGTTGTGGATAAGTGATGCACATCCTCAACTGGCTTAGGAGGAGTTGTGGATAAGTGATGCACATCTTCAACTGGCTTAGGAGGAGTTGTGGATAAGTGATGCACATCCTCAACTGGCTTAGGAGGAGTTGTGGATAAGTGATGCACATCCTCAACTGTCTTAGGAGGAGTTGTGGATAAGTGATGCACATCCTCAACTGGCTTAGGAGGAATTGTGAATAAGTGATGCACATCCTCAACTGGCTTAGGAGGAGTTGTGAATAAGTGATGCACATCCTCAACTGGCTTAGGAGGAGTTGTGGATAAGTGATGCACATCCTCAATTGGCTTAGGAGGAGTTGTGGATAAGTGATGCACATCCTCAACTGGCTTAGGAGGAGTTGTGAATAAGTGATGCACATCCTCAACTGGCTTAGGAGGAGTTGTGGATAAGTGATGCACATCCTCAACTGGTTTAGGAGGAGTTGTGGATAAGTGATGCACATCCTCAACTGGCTTAGGAGGAGTTGTGAATAAGTGATGCACATCCTCAACTGGCTAAGCAGGAGTTGTGGATAAGTGATGCACATCCTCAATTGGCTTAAGAGGAGTTGTGGATATGTGATGCACATCCTCAACTGGTCTAGGAGGAGTTGTGGATAAGTGAAGCACATCCTCAACTGGCTTAGGAGGAGTTGTGGATAAATGATGCACATCCTCAACTGGCTTAGGAGGAGTTGTGGATAAGTGATGCACATCCTCAACTGGCTTAGGAGGAGTTGTGGATAAGTGATGCACATCCTCAACTGGCTTAGGAGGAGTTGTGGATAAATGATGCACATCCTCAACTGGCTTAGGAGGAGTTGTGGATAAGTGATGCACATCCTCAACTGGCTTAGGAGGAGTTGTGGATAAGTGATGCACATCCTCAACTGGCTTAGGAGGAGTTGTGGATAAGTGATGCACATCTTCAACTGGTTTAGGAGGAGTTGTGGATAAGTGATGCACATCCTCAGCTGGTTTAGGAGGAGTTGTGGATAAGTGATGCACATCCTCAGCTGGCTTAGGAGGAGTTGTGGATAAGTGATGCACATCCTCAACTGGCTTAGGAGGAGTTGTGGATAAGTGATGCACATCCTCAACTGGCTTAGGAGGAGTTGTGGATAAGTGATGCACATCCTCAACTGGCTTAGGAGGAGTTGTGGATAAGTGATGCACATCCTCAACTGGCTTAGGACGAGTTGTGGATAAGTGATGCACATCCTCAACTGGTTTAGCAGGAGTTGTGGATAAGTCATGCACATCCTCAACTGGTTTAGGAGGAGTTGTGGATAAGTCATGCACATCCTCAACTGGTTTAGGAGGAGTTGTGGATAAGTGATGCACATCCTCAACTGGCTTAGGAGGAGTTGTGGATAAGTGATGCACATCCTCAACTGGCTTAGGAGGAGTTGTGGATAAGTGATGCACATCCTCAACTGGCTTAGGAGGAGTTATGGATAAGTGATGCACATCCTCAACTGGCTTAGGAGGAGTTGTGGATAAGTGATGCACATCCTCAACTGGCTTAGGAGGAGTTGTGAATAAGTGATGCACATCCTCAACTGGCTTAGGAGGAGTTGTGGATAAGTGATGCACATCCTCAACTGTCTTAGGATGAGTTGTAGATAAGTGATGCACATCCTCAACTGGCTTAGGAGGAGTTGTGGATAAGTGATGCACATCCTCAACTGGTTTAGGAGGAGTTGTGGATAAGTGATGCTCATCCTCAACTGGCTTAGGAGGAGTTGTGGATAAGTGATGCACATCCTCAACTGACTTAGGAGGAGTTGTGGATAAGTGATGCACATCCTCAACTGGCTTAGGAGGAGTTGTGGATAAGTGATGCACATCCTCAACTGGCTTAGGAGGAGTTGTGGATAAGTGATGCACATTCTCAACTGGTTTAAGAGGAGTTGTGGATAAGTGATGAACATCCTCAACTGGCTTCGAGGAGTTGTGGATAAGTGATGCACATCCTCAACTGGTTTAAGAGGAGTTGTGGATAAGTGATGCACATCCTCAACTGGTCTAGGAGGAGTTGTGGAGAAGTGATCCACATCCTCAACTGTCTTAGGAGGAGTTGTGGATAAGTGATGCACATCCTCTACTGGCTTAGGAGGAATTGTGAATAAGTGATGCACATCCTCAACTGGCTTAGGAGGAGTTGTGAATAAGTGATGCACATCCTCAACTGGCTTAGGAGGAGTTGTGGATAAGTGATGCACATCCTCAATTGGCTTAGGAGGAGTTGTGGATAAGTGATGCACATCCTCAACTGGCTTAGGAGGAGTTGTGAATAAGTGATGCACATCCTCAACTGGCTTAGGAGGAGTTGTGGATAAGTGATGCACATCCTCAACTGGTTTAGGAGGAGTTGTGGATAAGTGATGCACATCCTCAACTGGCTTAGGAGGAGTTGTGAATAAGTGATGCACATCCTCAACTGGCTAAGCAGGAGTTGTGGATAAGTGATGCACATCCTCAATTGGCTTAAGAGGAGTTGTGGATATGTGATGCACATCCTCAACTGGTCTAGGAGGAGTTGTGGATAAGTGAAGCACATCCTCAACTGGCTTAGGAGGAGTTGTGGATAAATGATGCACATCCTCAACTGGCTTAGGAGGAGTTGTGGATAAGTGATGCACATCCTCAACTGGCTTAGGAGGAGTTGTGGATAAGTGATGCACATCCTCAACTGGCTTAGGAGGAGTTGTGGATAAGTGATGCACATCTTCAACTGGTTTAGGAGGAGTTGTGGATAAGTGATGCACATCCTCAGCTGGTTTAGGAGGAGTTGTGGATAAGTGATGCACATCCTCAGCTGGCTTAGGAGGAGTTGTGGATAAGTGATGCACATCCTCAACTGGCTTAGGAGGAGTTGTGGATAAGTGATGCACATCCTCAACTGGCTTAGGAGGAGTTGTGGATAAGTGATGCACATCCTCAACTGGCTTAGGAGGAGTTGTGGATAAGTGATGCACATCCTCAACTGGCTTAGGACGAGTTGTGGATAAGTGATGCACATCCTCAACTGGTTTAGCAGGAGTTGTGGATAAGTCATGCACATCCTCAACTGGTTTAGGAGGAGTTGTGGATAAGTCATGCACATCCTCAACTGGTTTAGGAGGAGTTGTGGATAAGTGATGCACATCCTCAACTGGCTTAGGAGGAGTTGTGGATAAGTGATGCACATCCTCAACTGGCTTAGGAGGAGTTGTGGATAAGTGATGCACATCCTCAACTGGCTTAGGAGGAGTTATGGATAAGTGATGCACATCCTCAACTGGCTTAGGAGGAGTTGTGGATAAGTGATGCACATCCTCAACTGGCTTAGGAGGAGTTGTGAATAAGTGATGCACATCCTCAACTGGCTTAGGAGGAGTTGTGGATAAGTGATGCACATCCTCAACTGTCTTAGGATGAGTTGTAGATAAGTGATGCACATCCTCAACTGGTTTAGGAGGAGTTGTGAATAAGTGATGCACATCCTCAACTGGCTTTGGATGTGTTGTGAATAAGTGATGCACATCCTCAACTGGCTTAGGAGGAGTTGTGGATAAGTGATGCACATCCTCAACTGGTTTAGGAGGAGTTGTGGATAAGTGATGCTCATCCTCAACTGGCTTAGGAGGAGTTGTGGATAAGTGATGCACATCCTCAACTGACTTAGGAGGAGTTGTGGATAAGTGATGCACATCCTCAACTGGCTTAGGAGGAGTTGTGGATAAGTGATGCACATCCTCAACTGGCTTAGGAGGAGTTGTGGATAAGTGATGCACATTCTCAACTGGTTTAAGAGGAGTTGTGGATAAGTGATGAACATCCTCAACTGGCTTCGAGGAGTTGTGGATAAGTGATGCACATCCTCAACTGGTTTAAGAGGAGTTGTGGATAAGTGATGCACATCCTCAACTGGTCTAGGAGGAGTTGTGGAGAAGTGATCCACATCCTCAACTGGCTTAGAAGGAGTTGTGGATAAGTGATGCACATCCTCAACTGGCTTAGGAGGAGTTGTGGATAAGTGATGCACATCCTCAACTGGCTTAGGAGGAGTTGTGGATAAGTGATGCACATCCTCAACTGGTTTAGGAGGAGTTGTGGATAAGTGATGCACATCCTCAACTGGTCTAGGAGGAGTTGTGGATAAGTGATGCACATCCTCAACTGGTTTAAGAGGAGTTGTGGATAAGTGATGCACATCCTCAACTGGTTTAGGAAGAGTTGTGGATAAGTGATGCACATCTTCAGCTGGTTTAGGAGGAGTTGTGGATAAGTGATGCACATCCTCAACTGGCTTAGGAGGAGTTGTGGATAAGTGATGCACATCCTCAACTGGCTTAGGAGGAGTTGTGGATAAGCGATGCACATCCTCAACTGGCTTAGGAGGAGTTGTGGATAAGCGATGCACATCCTCAACTGGTTTAGGAGGAGTTATGGATAAGCGATGCACATCCTCAACTGGCTTAGGAGGAGTTGTGGATAAGCGATGCACATCCTCAACTGGCTTAGGAGGAGTTGTGGATAAGTGATGCACATCCTCAACTGGCTTAGGAGGAGTGTGGATAAGTGATGCACATCCTCAACTGGCTTAGGAGGAGTTGTGGATAAGTGATGCACATCCTCAATTGGCTTAGGAGGAGTTGTGGACAAGTGATGCACATCCTCAACTGGCTTAGGAGGAGTTGTGAATAAGTGATGCACATCCTCAACTGGCTTAGGAGGAGCTGTGGATAAGTGATGCACATCCTCAACTGGCTTAGGAGGAGTTGTGGATAAGTGATGCACATCCTCAACTGGTCTAGGAGGAGTTGTGGATAAGTGATGCACATCCTCAACTGGCTTAGGAGGAGTTGTGGATAAGTGATGCACATCCTCAACTGGCTTAGGAAGAGTTGTGGATAAGTGATGCACATCTTCAACTGGCTTAGGAGGAGTTGTGGATAAGTGATGCACATCTTCAACTGGTTTAGGAGGAGTTGTGGATAAGTGATGCACATCCTCAACTGTCTTAGGAGGAGTTGTGGATAAGTGATGAACATCCTCAACTGATTTAGGAGGAGTTGTGAATAAGTGATGCACATCCTCAACTGGCTTAGGAAGAGTTGTGAATAAGTGATGCACATCCTCAACTGGCTTAGGAGGAGTTTTGGATAAGTGATGCACATCCTCAACTGGCTTAGGAGGAGTTGTGGATAAGTGATGCACATCCTCAACTGGCTTAGGAGGAGTTGTGGATAAGTGATGCACATCCTCAACTGGTTTAGGATGAGTTGTGAATAAGTGATGCACATCCTCAACTGGCTTAGGAGGAGTTGTGGATAAGTGATGCACATCTTCAACTGGTTTAAGAGGAGTTGTGGATAAGTGATGCACATCCTCAACTGGCTAAGGAGGAGTTGTGGATAAGTGATGCACATCCTCAATTGGCTTAAGAGGAGTTGTGGATATGTGATGCACATCCTCAACTGGTCTAGCAGGAGTTGTGGATAAGTGATGCACATCCTCAACTGGCTTAGGAGGAGTTGTGGATAAATGATGCACATCCTCAACTGGCTTAGGAGGAGTTGTGGATAAGTGATGCACATCCTCAACTGGTTTAGGAGGAGTTGTGGATAAGTGATGCACATCCTCAGCTGGCTTAGGAGGAGTTGTGGATAAGTGATGCACATCTTCAACTGGTTTAGGAGGAGTTGTGGATAAGTGATGCACATCCTCAGCTGGTTTAGGAGGAGTTGTGGATAAGTGATGCACATCCTCAGCGGGCTTAGGAGGAGTTGTGGATAAGTGATGCACATCCTCAACTTGCTTAGGAGGAGTTGTGGATAAGTGATGCACATCCTCAACTGGCTTAGGAGGAGTTGTGGATAAGTGATGCACATCCTCAACTGGCTTAGGAGGGGTTGTGGATAAGCGATGCACATCCTCAACTGGCTTAGGAGGAGTTGTGGATAAGTGATGCACATCCTCAACTGGATTAGGAGGAGTTGTGAATAAGTGATGGACATCCTCAACTGGTCTAGGAGGAGTTGTGGATAAGTGATGCACATCCTCAACTGGTCTAGGAGGAGTTGTGGATAAGTGATGGACATCCTCAACTGGATTAGGAGGAGTTGTGGATAAGTGATGCACATTCTCAACTGGCTTAGGAGGAGTTGTGGATAAGTGATGCACATCCTCAACTGGCTTAGGAGGAGTTGTGGATAAGTGATGCACATCCTCAACTGGATTAGGAGGAGTTGTGGAAAAGAGATGCACATCCTCAACTGGCTTAGGAGGAGTTGTGGATAAGTGATGCACATCCTCAACTGGCTTAGGAGGAGTAGTGGATAAGCGATGCACATCCTCAACTGGCTTAGGAGGAGTTGTGGATAAGCGATGCACATCCTCAACTGGCTTAGGAGGAGTTGTGGATAAGTGATGCACATCCTCAACTGGCTTAAGAGGAGTTGTGGATAAGTGATGCACATCCTCAACTGGCTTAGGATGAGTTGTGGATAAGTGATGCACATTCTCAACTGGCTTAGGAGGAGTTGTGGATAAGTGATGCACATCCTCAACTGGCTTAGGAGGAGTTGTGGATAAGTGATGCACATCCTCAACTGGCTTAGGAGGAGTTGTGGATAAGTGATGCACATTCTCAACTGGTTTAAGAGGAGTTGTGGATAAGTGATGCACATCCTCAACTAGCTTCGGAGGAGTTGTGGATAAGTGATGCACATCCTCAACTGGTTTAAGACAAGTTGTGGATAAGTGATGCACATCTTCAACTGGTCTAGGAGGAGTTGTGGATAAGTGATGCACATCTTCAACTGGTTTAGGAGGAGTTGTGGATAAGTGATGCACATCCTCAGCTGGTTTAGGAGGAGTTGTGGATAAGTGATGCACATCCTCAGCGGGCTTAGGAGGAGTTGTGGATAAGTGATGCACATCCTCAACTTGCTTAGGAGGAGTTGTGGATAAGTGATGCACATCCTCAACTGGCTTAGGAGGAGTTGTGGATAAGTGATGCACATCCTCAACTGGCTTAGGAGGGGTTGTGGATAAGCGATGCACATCCTCAACTGGCTTAGGAGGAGTTGTGGATAAGTGATGCACATCCTCAACTGGATTAGGAGGAGTTGTGAATAAGTGATGGACATCCTCAACTGGTCTAGGAGGAGTTGTGGATAAGTGATGCACATCCTCAACTGGTCTAGGAGGAGTTGTGGATAAGTGATGGACATCCTCAACTGGATTAGGAGGAGTTGTGGATAAGTGATGCACATTCTCAACTGGCTTAGGAGGAGTTGTGGATAAGTGATGCACATCCTCAACTGGCTTAGGAGGAGTTGTGGATAAGTGATGCACATCCTCAACTGGATTAGGAGGAGTTGTGGAAAAGAGATGCACATCCTCAACTGGCTTAGGAGGAGTTGTGGATAAGTGATGCACATCCTCAACTGGCTTAGGAGGAGTAGTGGATAAGCGATGCACATCCTCAACTGGCTTAGGAGGAGTTGTGGATAAGCGATGCACATCCTCAACTGGCTTAGGAGGAGTTGTGGATAAGTGATGCACATCCTCAACTGGCTTAAGAGGAGTTGTGGATAAGTGATGCACATCCTCAACTGGCTTAGGATGAGTTGTGGATAAGTGATGCACATTCTCAACTGGCTTAGGAGGAGTTGTGGATAAGTGATGCACATCCTCAACTGGCTTAGGAGGAGTTGTGGATAAGTGATGCACATCCTCAACTGGCTTAGGAGGAGTTGTGGATAAGTGATGCACATTCTCAACTGGTTTAAGAGGAGTTGTGGATAAGTGATGCACATCCTCAACTAGCTTCGGAGGAGTTGTGGATAAGTGATGCACATCCTCAACTGGTTTAAGACAAGTTGTGGATAAGTGATGCACATCTTCAACTGGTCTAGGAGGAGTTGTGGATAAGTGATGCACATCCTCAACTGGCTTAGAAGGAGTTGTGGATAAGTGATGCACATCCTCAACTGGTTTAGGAGGAGTTGTGGATAAGTGATGCACATCCTCAGCTGGCTTAGGAGGAGTTGTGGATAAGTGATGCACATCCTCAACTGGCTTAGGAGGAGTTGTGGATAAGTGATGCACATCCTCAACTGGCTTAGGAGGAGTTGTGGATAAGTGATGCACATCCTCAACTGGCTTAGGAGGAGTTGTGGATAAGTGATGCACATCTTCAACTGGTCTAGGAGGAGTTGTGGATAAGTGATGCACATCCTCAACTGGTTTAAGAGGAGTTGTGGATAAGTGATGCACATCCTCAGCTGGTTTAGGAGGAGTTGTGGATAAGTGATGCACATCCTCAGCTGGTTTAGGAGGAGTTGTGGATAAGTGATGCACATCCTCAACTGGCTTAGGAGGAGTTGTGGATAAGTGATGCACATCCTCAACTGGCTTAGGAGGAGTTGTGGATAAGCGATGCACATCCTCAACTGGCTTAGGAGGAGTTGTGGATAAGCGATGCACATCCTCAACTGGCTTAGGAGGAGTTGTGGATAAGCGATGCACATCCTCAACTGGCTTAGGAGGAGTTGTGGATAAGTGATGCACATCCTCAACTGGTCTAGGAGGAGTTGTGGATAAGTGATAAACAACCTCAACTGGTTTAGGAGGAGTTGTGAATAAGTGATGCACATCCTCAATTGGCTTAGGAGGAGTTGTGAATAAGTGATGCACATCCTCAACTGGCTTAGGAGGAGTTGTGGACAAGTGATGCACATCCTCAACTGGCTTAGGAGGAGTTGTGAATAAGTGATGCACATCCTCAACTGGCTTAGGAGGAGCTGTGGATAAGTGATGCACATCCTCAACTGGCTTAGGAGGAGTTGTGGATAAGTGATGCACATCCTCAACTGGTCTAGGAGGAGTTGTGGATAAGTGATGCACATCCTCAACTGGCTTAGGAGGAGTTGTGGATAAGTGATGCACATCCTCAACTGGCTTAGGAGGAGTTGTGGATAAGTGATGCACATCTTCAACTGGCTTAGGAGGAGTTGTGGATAAGTGATGCACATCCTCAACTGGCTTAGGAGGAGTTGTGGATAAATGATGCACATCCTCAACTGGCTTAGGAGGAGTTGTGGATAAGTGATGCACATCCTCAACTGGTTTAGGAGGAGTTGTGGATAAGTGATGCACATCCTCAGCTGGCTTAGGAGGAGTTGTGGATAAGTGATGCACATCTTCAACTGGTTTAGGAGGAGTTGTGGATAAGTGATGCACATCCTCAGCTGGTTTAGGAGGAGTTGTGGATAAGTGATGCACATCCTCAGCGGGCTTAGGAGGAGTTGTGGATAAGTGATGCACATCCTCAACTTGCTTAGGAGGAGTTGTGGATAAGTGATGCACATCCTCAACTGGCTTAGGAGGAGTTGTGGATAAGTGATGCACATCCTCAACTGGCTTAGGAGGGGTTGTGGATAAGCGATGCACATCCTCAACTGGCTTAGGAGGAGTTGTGGATAAGTGATGCACATCCTCAACTGGATTAGGAGGAGTTTTGAATAAGTGATGGACATCCTCAACTGGTCTAGGAGGAGTTGTGGATAAGTGATGCACATCCTCAACTGGTCTAGGAGGAGTTGTGGATAAGTGATGGACATCCTCAACTGGATTAGGAGGAGTTGTGGATAAGTGATGCACATTCTCAACTGGCTTAGGAGGAGTTGTGGATAAGTGATGCACATCCTCAACTGGCTTAGGAGGAGTTGTGGATAAGTGATGCACATCCTCAACTGGATTAGGAGGAGTTGTGGAAAAGAAATGCACATCCTCAACTGGCTTAGGAGGAGTTGTGGATAAGTGATGCACATCCTCAACTGGCTTAGGAGGAGTTGTGGATAAGCGATGCACATCCTCAACTGGCTTAGGAGGAGTTGTGGATAAGCGATGCACATCCTCAACTGGCTTAGGAGGAGTTGTGGATAAGTGATGCACATCCTCAACTGGCTTAAGAGGAGTTGTGGATAAGTGATGCACATCCTCAACTGGCTTAGGAGGAGTTGTGGATAAGTGATGCACATTCTCAACTGGCTTAGGAGGAGTTGTGGATAAGTGATGCACATCCTCAACTGGCTTAGGAGGAGTTGTGGATAAGTGATGCACATCCTCAACTGGCTTAAGAGGAGTTGTGGATAAGTGATGCACATCCTCAACTAGCTTCGGAGGAGTTGTGGATAAGTGATGCACATCCTCAACTGGTTTAAGACAAGTTGTGGATAAGTGATGCACATCTTCAACTGGTCTAGGAGGAGTTGAGGATAAGTGATGCACATCCTCAACTGGCTTAGAAGTAGTTGTGGATAAGTGATGCACATCCTCAACTGGTTTAGGAGGAGTTGTGGATAAGTGATGCACATCCTCAGCTGGCTTAGGAGGAGTTGTGGATAAGTGATGCACATCCTCAACTGGCTTAGGAGGAGTTGTGGATAAGTGATGCACATCCTCAACTGGCTTAGGAGGAGTTGTGGATAAGTGATGCACATCCTCAACTGGCTTAGGAGGAGTTGTGGATAAGTGATGCACATCTTCAACTGGTCTAGGAGGAGTTGTGGATAAGTGATGCACATCCTGAACTGGTTTAAGAGGAGTTGTGGATAAGTGATGCACATCCTCAGCTGGTTTAGGAGGAGTTGTGGATAAGTGATGCACATCCTCAGCTGGTTTAGGAGGAGTTGTGGATAAGTGATGCACATCCTCAACTGGCTTAGGAGGAGTTGTGGATAAGTGATGCACATCCTCAACTGGCTTAGGAGGAGTTGTGGATAAGCGATGCACATCCTCAACTGGCTTAGGAGGAGTTGTGGATAAGCGATGCACATCCTCAACTGGCTTAAGAGGAGTTGTGGATAAGCGATGCACATCCTCAACTGGCTTAGGAGGAGTTGTGGATAAGTGATGCACATCCTCAACTGGTTTAGGAGGAGTTGTGGATAAGTGATAAACAACCTCAACTGGTTTAGGAGGAGTTGTGAATAAGTGATGCACATCCTCAATTGGCTTAGGAGGAGTTGTGAATAAGTGATGCACATCCTCAACTGGCTTAGGAGGAGTTGTGGATAAGTGATGCACATCCTCAACTGGATTAGGAGGAGTTGTGGAAAAGTGATGCACATCCTCAACTGGCTTAGGAGGAGTTGTGGATAAGTGATGCACATCCTCAACTGGCTTAGGAGGAGTTGTGGATAAGTGATGCACATCCTCAACTGGCTTAGGAGGAGTTGTGGATAAGTGATGCACATCCTCAACTGGCTTAGGAGGAGTTGTGGATAAGTGATGCACATCCTCAACTGGCTTAGGAGGAGTTGTGGATAAGTGATGCACATCCTCAACTGGCTTAGGAGGAGTTGTGGATAAGTGATGGACATCCTCAACTGGCTTAGGAGGAGTTGTGGATAAGTGATGCACATCCTCAACTGGCTTAGGAGGAGTTGTGGATAAGTGATGCACATCCTCAACTGGCTTAGGAGGAGTTGTGGATAAGTGATGTACATCCTCAACTGGCTTAGGAGGAGTTGTGGATAAGTGATGCACATCTTCAACTGGTTAGGAGGAGTTGTGGATAAGTGATGCACATCCTCAACTGTCTTAGGAGGAATTGTGGATAAGTGATGCACATCCTCAACTGGTTTAGGAGGAGTTGTGAATAAGTGATGCACATCCTCAACTGGCTTAGGAGGAGTTGTGAATAAGTGATGCACATCCTCAACTGGCTTAGGAGGAGTTGTGGATAAGTGATGCACATCCTCAACTGTCTTAGGAGGAGTTGTGGATAAGTGATGCACATCTTCAACTGGTTTAGGAGGAGTTGTGAATAAGTGATGCACATCCTCAACTGGCTTAGGAGGAGTTGTGAATAAGTGATGCACATCCTCAACTGGCTTAGGAGGAGTTGTGGATAAGTGATGCACATCCTCAACTGGCTTAGGAGGAGTTGTGGATAAGTGATGCACATCCTCAACTGGCTTAGGAGGAGTTGTGGATAAGTGATGCACATCTTCAACTGGTTTAAGAGGAGTTGTGGATAAGTGATGCACATCTTCAACTGGTCTAGGAGGAGTTGTGGATAAGTGATGCACATCCTCAACTGGTTTAAGAGGAGTTGTGGATAAGTGATGCACATCCTCAACTGGCTTAGGAAGAGTTGTGGATAAGTGATGCACATCTTCAGCTGGTTTAGGAGGAGTTGTGGATAAGTGATGCACATCCTCAACTGGCTTAGGAGGAGTTGTGGATAAGTGATGCACATCCTCAACTGGCTTAGGAGGAGTTGTGGATAAGCGATGCACATCCTCAACTGGCTTAGGAGGAGTTGTGGATAAGCGATGCACATCCTCAACTGGCTTAGGAGGAGTTGTGGATAAGCGATGCACATCCTCAACTGGTTTAGGAGGAGTTATGGATAAGCGATGCACATCCTCAACTGGCTTAGGAGGAGTTGTGGATAAGCGATGCACATCCTCAACTGGCTTAGGAGGAGTTGTGGATAAGTGATGCACATCCTCAACTGGCTTAGGAGGAGTGTGGATAAGTGATGCACATCCTCAACTGGCTTAGGAGGAGTTGTGGATAAGTGATGCACATCCTCAATTGGCTTAGGAGGAGTTGTGGACAAGTGATGCACATCCTCAACTGGCTTAGGAGGAGTTGTGAATAAGTGATGCACATCCTCAACTGGCTTAGGAGGAGCTGTGGATAAGTGATGCACATCCTCAACTGGCTTAGGAGGAGTTGTGGATAAGTGATGCACATCCTCAACTGGTCTAGGAGGAGTTGTGGATAAGTGATGCACATCCTCAACTGGCTTAGGAGGAGTTGTGGATAAGTGATGCACATCTTCAACTGGCTTAGGAGGAGTTGTGGATAAGTGATGCACATCCTCAACTGGTTTAGGAGGAGTTGTGGATAAGTGATGCACATCCTCAACTGTCTTAGGAGGAGTTGTGGATAAGTGATGAACATCCTCAACTGATTTAGGAGGAGTTGTGAATAAGTGATGCACATCCTCAACTGGCTTAGGAAGAGTTGTGAATAAGTGATGCACATCCTCAACTGGCTTAGGAGGAGTTTTGGATAAGTGATGCACATCCTCAACTGGCTTAGGAGGAGTTGTGGATAAGTGATGCACATCCTCCACTGGTTTAGGAGGAGTTGTGTATAAGTGATGCACATCCTCAACTGGCTTAGGAGGAGTTGTGGATAAGTGATGCACATCCTCCATTGGATTAGGAGGAGTTGTGGATAAGTGATGCACATCCTCTACTGGTTTAGGAGGAGTTTTGGATTAGTAATGCACATCCTCTACTGGTTTAGGAGGAGTTGTGGATAAGTGATGCACATCCTCAACTGGTTTAGGAGGAGTTGTAGATAAGTGATGCACATCCTCTACTGGTTTAGGAGGAGTTGTGGATAAGTGATGCACATCCTCTACTGGCTTAGGAGGAGTTATGGATAAGTGATGCACATCCTCTACTGGTTTAGGAGGAGTTGTGGATAAGTGATGCACATCCTCAACTGGTTAAGGAGGAGTTGTAGATAAGTGATGCACATCCTCTACTGGTTTAGGAGGAGTTGTGGATAAGTGATGCACATCCTCAACTGGCTTAGGAGGAGTTGTGGATAAGTGATGCACATCCTCAACTGGCTTAGGAGGAGTTGTGGATAAGTGATGCACATCTTCAACTGGTTAATGAGGAGTTGTAGATAAGTGATGCACATCCTCTACTGGCTTAGGAGGAGTTGTAGATAAGTGATGCACATCCTCAACTGGCTTAGGAGGAGTTGTAGATAAGTGATGCACATCCTCAACTGGCTTAGGAGGAGTTGTGGATAAGTGATGCACATCCTCAACTGGCTTAGGAGGAGTTGTGGATAAGTGATGCACATCTTCAACTGGTTAATGAGGAGTTGTAGATAAGTGATGCACATCCTCTACTGGTTTAGGAGGAGTTGTGGATAAGTGATGCACATCCTCTACTGGTTTAGGAGGAGTTGTGGATAAGTGATTCACATCCTCTACTGGTTTAGGAGGAGTTGTAGATAAGTGATGCACATCCTCTACTGGTTTAGGAGGTGTTGTGGATAAGTGATGCACATCCTCAACTGGATTAGGAGGAGTTGTGGATAGGTGATGCACATCCTCTAGAGCGTAATACAACAAAATAACTAAGTCCATTAACTGCTAAGGAAAACCCCCAAAATTTGCAAATCTGAAAATGATATAACTGTTGCATGATGGCAATGTGTAGGTAGATAGCTACAGAATAGTTGCAGATAAAAGATGCATATCCCCTAGAGAGTAATACAACTAAATGGCCATTAACTGCTTACGGAAACTCCAAATATTTGCAAATTTAAAAATTAAACAGATGTTGCACAATGGTAATGTAAACTAAAGATTTCCTGAAAGTTTCACTGAAATTGGATTACTAGTTTTAGTTCTCTTTCTTACTTATTGTATTACAGATGAGACTACAATCCATTTTGTACAAAAGTATTCTGACAAGAATTGAGGAATTTTCTATAAATGTATTTGTGAAAATACAAACCCAACCTTTCCATGAGAAGAGCATGCACAGATAGATATTCTATTTTTCTTGGCTCCCTCTTTTTCTCAATCAAAACTTTATTTAAAGTTCGGTTTATACAGGATCCATTTTATTGAGGGTTCTGTTTAGACAGGTTTCACTATAAATAGTCTACTTTACCACGTTTTTCAATAAGGGCCAGTACCAGGTCCTTTCAGCCACTTAAAATGATAATTGATACTTCCTAATCTCAAAGAGTGTTGCATAAGCTATTCATGAAAAATGTTCAAATTTTATAAAAAAAATTACTGCCTGTAAATAGTGAAGTACTGGTACACTTGAAAAATACTGGAAGCTCTGATTTACTATCCAAAACTTACAATAATACATGGTCATGATCTGCGCAAAAAAAGTCATAGTTAATAAGATATGAATATGAAGGGATTTGAACTGCAGTCAAAGAGACTAATGATTTGACTTGGAGATAGCAGAGTAGTAGAGTTATCTGTGATAATAAAAACGTAGATATCAAATTTAGTGCACACGACACGATTCTGGAATAATTTTCATCATAATTTAACATGCTTTGTCAAGGAGACAACCTACTCCAATTGAGATAATGAGGATCAACGTTAACTCTTCTTCCTAAGCTTTTACAAATTAAAAATAATTCTCCCATTAAAATTTTAAATATGCGCACTGTTTTGTTTGATTTTTTCACAAATATCTTTCAGATATCAGATCTATTTTCATATGATACTTGCCAAGAGTAACATATCATTTTTTTTACATTGAGAGTGCTGATAAAGAATCTTTGAACAGGACCAATCATTTCTATAGATGTGTATGACAAAATTGAAATAATATTTATTAGAAGTATCAGTTATGATTTTTTTATGTCTTATAGAAGAATTGTTTTAACCAATTTATTCTACCTTTTCAGCTATCGGTAGTAGTCAGCTGTTAACTACAATTTAGCTACCGGTAGTAGTTAGTTAACTACGAGAATTCACTGACCCTGCTATTGTACTGGGGGTTTTTTCATTCATTTTTGTGATACACCACAATATAACTGAAATATTGCTTAAGTTGGCATTAAACTCCAATCAATCAATCATTTTTTGGTGAAAGGTTTCTTATTGTTTGCTGACATTTATATTGCTGTTAGAGATCCAATTTTAATTAGGGCGGGGGGGGGGGGGGGGGGTGTCATATTAACAAGTATAACCCTGCCACATATTTGTGCCTGTCCCATGTTAGCGAGTTGCTGGATTTTCATCAGAATATGTTGTGGTCTGTTGTGCATTCAATGATATGAGAGAAGTGGTAGTTGTTCGAGTGAGTGATTGTTGTTTAATGTCAAACAAGTATTATTATACCTCCGCTCCACCAGAAGGTGGAAGGTATACTGTTTTACCTCTGTCCGTCCGTCTGTCTGTCTGTCTGTCTGTCCGTCCGTCGTCTGTCTCAAAACATTTTTCGTCGCATTTTTCTCAGCAACTATTGATGGCAGAAATCTGATATTTGGTCACAAGTTTCATATAGGTATGCCATATTGTAGGAAGCGTTTTTGGACCCGTCAGATTCCTACTTCCTGTTTATCGACTTAGTTGGTGTTTATACACATTGAACATATATGCGGGGTATCATAAGTGAGCATTAGCTCACAGTTCATCTTGTTACAGCTATATTATAGTGATGGCTCACTGAAACAACAGTTCGCAGGTAGAGACATGTTCGACACATTAGCCTGATTCCGAGCCAAGCAGTCTTTTCTTTTACTCCTAAATGCTGCACGCTTAGTAGAGAAGCAATAAATACCAGTTTCATAATCTATGGTTGACTCGACTAGGGCTTAAACCCACGATCTACCGCACTTGAAGAAAGCACACTATCACAATAGCCATAAATGTTAATAGGCATTTTTTTAACAACATGACTACAACATGTCAATAGATTTTAATGTACATTTTGTATTTATTTATTTTATATATTATTAGGCTTGTTTTGAATTGGCAAAATATATTGAAAGACTTATTCTGGGCAAGACAGATGATGACCATTCTTAATACAAGACATTATATGATGGAGATGATAGGCCAATATAAAAAAAACAGATTGTAATAGTCAAGGGTCCGTTGTTGAACTTGTGATTAAGCTAATCATATGATTAGCCCTAATTACATTTTTAATTCCTAATCACACAATTAGCTAATTCAATTATTACATATGATTAGTTAATACATTAATTATAAAAGAGTTCAGCAACAAAATTTAATCATTACCTTAGATAAGTATGTGATTAGGCATTAAACAAAATATTTTACAATGATAGAAGTTAATGTTCAATGAAATGATGATGAGGTCCGCTTTGTATTAGACCAACATGCTTTGTTGGATTTTTATAGTGCTAGCTCACTGAAACAACAGTCCGCGGATAGACATGTCGCCCCACTCGGACACATTATCCTGATTCCGAGCCAACCATTCTTTGCTCTTTCTCCTTAATGCTGCGTGCTTAGCAGAGAAGCAGCAAATACCAATTTCATAGTCTTAGGTTTGACCCGATCAAGGTTCGAACCCACGATCTACCACACTCGTGGCGAGCACGCTAACCATTACACCATCGATGCGGTTAACTTACGTTGTAGAAATGACACATGTTCATTATATTTTGCTCGGTTAAAGATAGAATAGCAGGTGCAATTGTATCTATCAATCTACCGTATGTTGAACCCGTCAGTGTATTCCGGATATTCAATGACCCACAGTTATTCACAGAGAGCTGTATTGTGGAGCCATCTGCTCTTCTGTTGCCACAAACAATGAAGACAACAATCAACTGCAGGAAAACAACTGGAAAAAAGACGCTATATGTACGTCATAGTACCAAACATGTTTTTCGAGTAATAAATATTAATAAATCGTCAAAACAAACAAAACACATTAACATATAACGGGCTGCATCATAGCTTAATTATTTTGTGTTGCCTTTTTATGTGTATTTACGTTCTGAGTTCCGTGTGCCCGTTACGATTTCCATATAAAAACCATGTTCGGTTCGTCTTTAACTCCAGTTGTTTGTATTTTTTATTTACGTTATTTTTGTTTGTTTGCGCATAGTGATGTCCAACACATATTATATTGTGTTTGTGTTTTGTTTGTCGTCGTCTTGTGTACCCTATGTTGCCAGTTTCTCTGGATGGTCCATTTCTGATTGGCCCTTCGGTATTTTCTAACGTTTATTTGGAATAGCTGATATCATTAACTTAATGTCTACTCTCCAAGTTAATTAATATGAAATGATTTAAGCTTTAGTCGCAACAAATTTTTATTTTTCTCTTTAAACTGTCGAAACATAACAATTATTTAACTGTAAAATTCACAAATAAAATTCACCCCCTCCCCCCCCCCTTTTCCCTGTTTAAATCAATGATCAACAATATTCCAGAATCAAACAAATGAATAAATATAACAGATTTCTTTTACATGCATCTTTGTACCATGCAGAGACAGTGTGTTTTAAATCGGTCATCCAATCAGGACGCTCATTATTCTTGTCCAAGATAAAAATACATCGCTAAAGTAAATTTACCTGTGGTTTCAGAGTAGAAGATTTTTAGAAATCGAACATAAAATTTCCCCACTTCAACTCGTAAATTTACATAGAAATCGGAGATATTTCGTCATAAAACTTCACACATGGTTTTGTCTATCATATTTCTTGAAGACAAACATAAAGTTGTATTGCATTTATCAATATTTGATGAGTATCAACAGTTTTTTTTCAACACCGTATCTGTTTCTCGATACAGCCGCAACTTCAACTCGTAAATTTACATAGAAATCGTAGATATTTCGTCATAAAACTTCACACATGGTATTGTCTATCATATTTCTTGAAGACAAACATAAAATTTTATTGCATTTATCAATCTTTTATGAGTATCAACAGTTTTTTCAACACCGTATCTGTGTCTCGATACAGCCGCACGATTACAGTGACCCGTGACCCAGATTAGCATATTTCAGCAGTTTTTTCTTAATACTGTTATTTAATTACAGTGGTTCCTCCCCTCTTTTAAAGGCCACCTTATCAGGTCAGAATTTAGATTCATTGAGAGACTAAATCAATTATTATTCCTCTCAAGAGAGTCCACTTTTACCAAAGGCCACCTTACCAGGTCTGAAATCAGATGCTTTGAGATAGTAAAATACTACTAAATTGTTCCTCTCAAGAGAAGTCACCTCTCTTACACGACTATTTTTCTTTGCAGGAGGGGTGGCCTTAAAAGAGGGGGACCACTGTATAACTTGTTGATATGATACTGGTGCTAAAATAAATAAGTATAATGTACAGTCTAATGCTTAGTATCTTTGTTCAAGCCTGAAGAATTCACAAAATTGTTTGTGCATGTAAATGGAACCATTTTTTGTGCTGTTGTATGGCAGTCTTGTTTATTTGTTAGGCAACAATTTGTTTCCATTCTGTAAAATTAGGTTCAAAATCTCAGCTTTCATTATGGTTTGGTCTATGGTGTTTATCCCCACTTTCAACAATATTTCAGTTATATCATGGTTGTCAGTTTTATTGGTGGAGGAAACCGGAGTATCCAGAGAAAACCACTGACCTGTCGCAAGTCACTGACTTTCAACAATATTTCAGTTATATCATGGTTGTCAGTTTTATTGGTGGAGGAAACCGGAGTATCCAGAGAAAACCACTGACCTGTCGCAAGTCACTGACTTTCAACAATATTTCAGTTATATCATGGTTGTCAGTTTTATTGGTGGAGGAAACCGGAGTATCCAGAGAAAACCACTGACCTGTCGCAAGTCACTGACTTTCAACAATATTTCAGTTATATCATGGTTGTCAGTTTTATTGGTGGAGGAAACCGGAGTATCCAGAGAAAACCACTGACCTGTCGCAAGTCACTGACTTTCAACAATATTTCAGTTATATCATGGTTGTCAGTTTTATTGGTGGAGGAAACCGGAGTATCCAGAGAAAACCACTGACCTGTCGCAAGTCACTGACTTTCAACAATATTTCAGTTATATCATGGTTGTTAGTTTTATTGGTGGAGGAAACCGGAGTATCCAGAGAAAACCACTGACCTGTCGCAAGTCACTGACTTTCAACAATATTTCAGTTATATCATGGTTGTCAGTTTTATTGGTGGAGGAAACCGGAGTATCCAGAGAAAACCACTGACCTGTCGCAAGTCACTGACTTTCAACAATATTTCAGTTATATCATGGTTGTCAGTTTTATTGGTGGAGGAAACCGGAGTATCCAGAGAAAACCACTGACCTGTCGCAAGTCACTGACTTTCAACAATATTTCAGTTATATCATGGTTGTCAGTTTTATTGGTGGAGGAAACCGGAGTATCCAGAGAAAACCACTGACCTGTCGCAAGTCACTGACTTTCAACAATATTTCAGTTATATCATGGTTGTCAGTTTTATTGGTGGAGGAAACCGGAGTATCCAGAGAAAACCACTGACCTGTCGCAAGTCACTGACTTTCAACAATATTTCAGTTATATCATGGTTGTCAGTTTTATTGGTGGAGGAAACCGGAGTATCCAGAGAAAACCACTGACCTGTCGCAAGTCACTGACTTTCAACAATATTTCAGTTATATCATGGTTGTTAGTTTTATTGGTGGAGGAAACCGGAGTATCCAGAGAAAACCACTGACCTGTCGCAAGTCACTGACTTTCAACAATATTTCAGTTATATCATGGTTGTCAGTTTTATTGGTGGAGGAAACCGGAGTATCCAGAGAAAACCACTGACCTGTCGCAAGTCACTGACTTTCAACAATATTTCAGTTATATCATGGTTGTCAGTTTTATTGGTGGAGGAAACCGGAGTATCCAGAGAAAACCACTGACCTGTCGCAAGTCACTGACTTTCAACAATATTTCAGTTATATCATGGTTGTCAGTTTTATTGGTGGAGGAAACCGGAGTATCCAGAGAAAACCACTGACCTGTCGCAAGTCACTGACTTTCAACAATATTTCAGTTATATCATGGTTGTCAGTTTTATTGGTGGAGGAAACCGGAGTATCCAGAGAAAACCACTGACCTGTCGCAAGTCACTGACTTTCAACAATATTTCAGTTATATCATGGTTGTCAGTTTTATTGGTGGAGGAAACCGGAGTATCCAGAGAAAACCACTGACCTGTCGCAAGTCACTGACTTTCAACAATATTTCAGTTATATCATGGTTGTCAGTTTTATTGGTGGAGGAAACCGGAGTATCCAGAGAAAACCACTGACCTGTCGCAAGTCACTGACTTTCAACAATATTTCAGTTATATCATGGTTGTTAGTTTTATTGGTGGAGGAAACCGGAGTATCCAGAGAAAACCACTGACCTGTCGCAAGTCACTGACTTTCAACAATATTTCAGTTATATCATGGTTGTCAGTTTTATTGGTGGAGGAAACCGGAGTATCCAGAGAAAACCACTGACCTGTCGCAAGTCACTGACTTTCAACAATATTTCAGTTATATCATGGTTGTCAGTTTTATTGGTGGAGGAAACCGGAGTATCCAGAGAAAACCACTGACCTGTCGCAAGTCACTGACTTTCAACAATATTTCAGTTATATCATGGTTGTCAGTTTTATTGGTGGAGGAAACCGGAGTATCCAGAGAAAACCACTGACCTGTCGCAAGTCACTGACTTTCAACAATATTTCAGTTATATCATGGTTGTCAGTTTTATTGGTGGAGGAAACCGGAGTATCCAGAGAAAACCACTGACCTGTCGCAAGTCACTGACTTTCAACAATATTTCAGTTATATCATGGTTGTCAGTTTTATTGGTGGAGGAAACCGGAGTATCCAGAGAAAACCACTGACCTGTCGCAAGTCACTGACTTTCAACAATATTTCAGTTATATCATGGTTGTCAGTTTTATTGGTGGAGGAAACCGGAGTATCCAGAGAAAACCACTGACCTGTCGCAAGTCACTGACTTTCAACAATATTTCAGTTATATCATGGTTGTCAGTTTTATTGGTGGAGGAAACCGGAGTATCCAGAGAAAACCACTGACCTGTCGCAAGTCACTGACTTTCAACAATATTTCAGTTATATCATGGTTGTCAGTTTTATTGGTGGAGGAAACCGGAGTATCCAGAGAAAACCACTGACCTGTCGCAAGTCACTGACTTTCAACAATATTTCAGTTATATCATGGTTGTTAGTTTTATTGGTGGAGGAAACCGGAGTATCCAGAGAAAACCACTGACCTGTCGCAAGTCACTGACTTTCAACAATATTTCAGTTATATCATGGTTGTCAGTTTTATTGGTGGAGGAAACCGGAGTATCCAGAGAAAACCACTGACCTGTCGCAAGTCACTGACTTTCAACAATATTTCAGTTATATCATGGTTGTCAGTTTTATTGGTGGAGGAAACCGGAGTATCCAGAGAAAACCACTGACCTGTCGCAAGTCACTGACTTTCAACAATATTTCAGTTATATCATGGTTGTCAGTTTTATTGGTGGAGGAAACCGGAGTATCCAGAGAAAACCACTGACCTGTCGCAAGTCACTGACTTTCAACAATATTTCAGTTATATCATGGTTGTCAGTTTTATTGGTGGAGGAAACCGGAGTATCCAGAGAAAACCACTGACCTGTCGCAAGTCACTGACTTTCAACAATATTTCAGTTATATCATGGTTGTCAGTTTTATTGGTGGAGGAAACCGGAGTATCCAGAGAAAACCACTGACCTGTCGCAAGTCACTGACTTTCAACAATATTTCAGTTATATCATGGTTGTCAGTTTTATTGGTGGAGGAAACCGGAGTATCCAGAGAAAACCACTGACCTGTCGCAAGTCACTGACTTTCAACAATATTTCAGTTATATCATGGTTGTTAGTTTTATTGGTGGAGGAAACCGGAGTATCCAGAGAAAACCACTGACCTGTCGCAAGTCACTGACTTTCAACAATATTTCAGTTATATCATGGTTGTCAGTTTTATTGGTGGAGGAAACCGGAGTATCCAGAGAAAACCACTGACCTGTCGCAAGTCACTGACTTTCAACAATATTTCAGTTATATCATGGTTGTCAGTTTTATTGGTGGAGGAAACCGGAGTATCCAGAGAAAACCACTGACCTGTCGCAAGTCACTGACTTTCAACAATATTTCAGTTATATCATGGTTGTCAGTTTTATTGGTGGAGGAAACCGGAGTATCCAGAGAAAACCACTGACCTGTCGCAAGTCACTGACTTTCAACAATATTTCAGTTATATCATGGTTGTCAGTTTTATTGGTGGAGGAAACCGGAGTATCCAGAGAAAACCACTGACCTGTCGCAAGTCACTGACTTTCAACAATATTTCAGTTATATCATGGTTGTCAGTTTTATTGGTGGAGGAAACCGGAGTATCCAGAGAAAACCACTGACCTGTCGCAAGTCACTGACTTTCAACAATATTTCAGTTATATCATGGTTGTCAGTTTTATTGGTGGAGGAAACCGGAGTATCCAGAGAAAACCACTGACCTGTCGCAAGTCACTGACTTTCAACAATATTTCAGTTATATCATGGTTGTCAGTTTTATTGGTGGAGGAAACCGGAGTATCCAGAGAAAACCACTGACCTGTCGCAAGTCACTGACTTTCAACAATATTTCAGTTATATCATGGTTGTCAGTTTTATTGGTGGAGGAAACCGAAGTATCCAGAGAAAACCACTGACCTGTCGCAAGTCACTGACTTTCAACAATATTTCAGTTATATCATGGTTGTCAGTTTTATTGGTGGAGGAAACCGGAGTATCCAGAGAAAACCACTGACCTGTCGCAAGTCACTGACTTTCAACAATATTTCAGCTATATCATGGTTGTCAGTTTTATTGGTGGAGGAAACCGGAGTATCCAGAGAAAACCACTGACCTGTCGCAAGTCACTGACTTTCAACAATATTTCAGTTATATCATGGTTGTCAGTTTTATTGGTGGAGGAAACCGGAGTATCCAGAGAAAACCACTGACCTGTCGCAAGTCACTGACTTTCAACAATATTTCAGTTATATCATGGTTGTCAGTTTTATTGGTGGAGGAAACCGGAGTATCCAGAGAAAACCACTGACCTGTCGCAAGTCACTGACTTTCAACAATATTTCAGTTATATCATGGTTGTCAGTTTTATTGGTGGAGGAAACCGGAGTATCCAGAGAAAACCACTGACCTGTCGCAAGTCACTGACTTTCAACAATATTTCAGTTATATCATGGTTGTCAGTTTTATTGGTGGAGGAAACCGGAGTATCCAGAGAAAACCACTGACCTGTCGCAAGTCACTGACTTTCAACAATATTTCAGTTATATCATGGTTGTCAGTTTTATTGGTGGAGGAAACCGGAGTATCCAGAGAAAACCACTGACCTGTCGCAAGTCACTGACTTTCAACAATATTTCAGCTATATCATGGTTGTCAGTTTTATTGGTGGAGGAAACCGGAGTATCCAGAGAAAACCACTGACCTGTCGCAAGTCACTGACTTTCAACAATATTTCAGTTATATCATGGTTGTCAGTTTTATTGGTGGAGGAAACCGGAGTATCCAGAGAAAACCACTGACCTGTCGCAAGTCACTGACTTTCAACAATATTTCAGTTATATCATGGTTGTCAGTTTTATTGGTGGAGGAAACCGGAGTATCCAGAGAAAACCACTGACCTGTCGCAAGTCACTGACTTTCAACAATATTTCAGTTATATCATGGTTGTCAGTTTTATTGGTGGAGGAAACCGGAGTATCCAGAGAAAACCACTGACCTGTCGCAAGTCACTGACGAACTTTACCACATATCATGGCGATGGCTATATTGAAGTTTGGTTACAATGAAAAGGTTTCTCGTTTTCCTTAAATTTCATTATAAGTCTTCAGTAGTGAAGGACGGCCAGAAATGTAAAGAAAGACGAAGTCGACTAGATTATACAATGTCACTGGATGATGATGCCATATTTCAGAATTGTATCTTTGCCCATCAAAGCTTTCAGAAATAACCTTTAGTTGGAAGTCAAACATGTAGAAGAGCATATATATAACTTATTATTCATTACAATAAACAGGGGGTGTGGTGTCATGGTCGTGATCATATTATACATTTGTAGTTGAATTTACAACTACATGTGCGATCAGTGTCTATCACCACTTAAGTTGTGAATTCGAACCCCGCTCATGTACTCAATACATTATGTGATAAAGCTTGTCAGTAACTTGCGATAGGTTGGTGGTTTTCTATGGGTACTCCGGTCCACAATATAACTGAAATATTGTTGAAGGTGGTGTTAAACACCATATCACTAACAATAAACACAAATTTGGTTACAATGCAATTTGAACGTGTAAATTACTTTAAAAAAAACCTTCATTTCAGGTGTCAACAATATCCCATCATGGGAACATGTCGTTTTTACGAGTAGTGCCAACAATAATGTAAAACTTTACAGGAAAAAACGACTGAACAACTGGACAGATGGGGAATGGAGGATTATTATAGAAGAAATAAGGAATATACATTTTAATAAGTCGCAATAGGCTTATTTTGTATGGTGGACAATGGTTTAGTAGTGATATTTTGACTAGCTAAATGATTTGTTACTGTAGGTATTATAAATACAACAAAGTTATCACTTTGAAGTTTCTTTGTCTTTTTACCTTTACTTATGTGTATTGATTTTTTACAGAGCATTTATATTTTTTTTGTCTTTTGAAATCGATCATTTTTTTGTAAAAATGTGTCTACTTGTGATGATCCACATTTGTTTTCAAATACTAACTGTTTTATTTGGTGATATAGTATCTTTCTAACTGATCAACTATATAGTGATACCAATACCATCCTACATCATTAAACCAACGAGAACTTCGAGATTCCATCATCCGAAGAGATACATACAAATCAGACCGAAAAAAGATGTTTACAAATACAGTTTCTTCCCACGTACCATCAGGGATTGGAACCACCTTATCAGATGAACTGTTAGACATAGAGAGCAGTGAGGAATTTAAGAGCAGACTCGCTAAGCTCTACTACGGTGGCTGAACAACATGAACAAAAGATGATGATTTGATCCTGATTTTAATCACTTGTAAATACACACACTTTTGGGACTTTACTGTATATACTAATAATTTTGTCATGTTGGAGGACGTCACAAATACTTGAGTGATGGGTCAACGACCTTTTTCAAGTCAACACCATAGATAGATATGTAAAATGCTATATAATTAAAATTCTGCTGCCGGTTTTGTTTTGGCACTTATAATCGAGAGCAATCAAAGATCGAATTTTAATTAGATTGTGTAAAGTGATAACTTTCTAAACTATGAAAAGAATCTATAAAATTTTTGATTGCTCCTTCGGGTTTCTCTAACATTTATTTGAATGAGTTCACACAAAAATATACTCGCCACGACTTGTCAACAGAAATTTAATAGTGAACATAGAAAATGTGTATTATACAATTTTTATTACAGTAATGAGTTTACATAAAACTGTTTTATTATGTCTTAAATGTAACTTAACTGTAGTTCTAGAATACTTACTTGTATCGGTTCTTTTGAACTGCCTACCCTTCCGGAACATCTCAGTTCACACCCGGCTTTTAGTGGGGTACATGCTGCTCGAGCTTTAGTTTTCTGTGTAATGTATTTGTCCTTTATCCCTTTTCTTTTGGCCATGTGTTGTCTGTTCTTTGATTTACAGATTCTGATTACCCCTTTGGTATCTTCAAACTCTTCTTACTGGCCTTTAAACTTAAAGATAAAAAGTAGGGCAAATGTCGTCCCCACATTTGTATCCAAGTGATAAGAATGTTATATTTTGCATTATTGAATGATAGACTTATATTTTCGATTAATACTTTTCTAATAAAAGTTTATAGAAGTCTTTGGGAAAAATCTCAAGAAAATAAAATTTTCTGTTTAGGCTCTAGTTTTCTTGCTGTCGAAGACTTTTAAAATTATTTGGCTTTCCGATCTTTCAACTTTGAGCATACCTAATGAAGTTATTAAAGAAACGTGTCATGTACAACTTTGAGCATACCTAATGAAGTTATTAAAGAAACGTGTCATGTACAACTTTGAGCATACCTAATGAAGTTATTAAAGAAACGTGTCATGTACAACTTTGAGCATACCTAATGAAGTTATTAAAGAAACGTGTCATGTACAACTTTGAGCATACCTAATGAAGTTATTAAAGAAACGTGTCATGTACAACTTTGAGCATACCTAATGAAGTTATTAAAGAAACGTGTCATGTACAACTTTGAGCATACCTAATGAAGTTATTAAAGAAACGTGTCATGTACAACTTTGAGCATACCTAATGAAGTTATTAAAGAAACGTGTCATGTACAACTTTGAGCATACCTAATGAAGTTATTAAAGAAACGTGTCATGTACAACTTTGAGCATACCTAATGAAGTTATTAAAGAAACGTGTCATGTACAACTTTGAGCATACCTAATGAAGTTATTAAAGAAACGTGTCATGTACAACTTTGAGCATACCTAATGAAGTTATTAAAGAAACGTGTCATGTACAACTTTGAGCATACCTAATGAAGTTATTAAAGAAACGTGTCATGTACAACTTTGAGCATACCTAATGAAGTTATTAAAGAAACGTGTCATGTACAACTTTGAGCATACCTAATGAAGTTATTAAAGAAACGTGTCATGTACAACTTTGAGCATACCTAATGAAGTTATTAAAGAAACGTGTCATGTACAACTTTGAGCATACCTAATGAAGTTATTAAAGAAACGTGTCATGTACAACTTTGAGCATACCTAATGAAGTTATTAAAGAAACGTGTCATGTACACTAAATTAAATATCTATGTTTTTATTCTAAATTGTTGAACATATATAAATCAAAGATATATGAATTATAGTTTTGTTGAAATATATAAAATGTCATTATAAATCTTTTCAGCAAAATTAAAAGATCTTCTGTTAACAAGACCTTGGTGGTGTAATGGTTAGCGTGCTCGCGTCAAATGCGGTAGATCGTGGATTTGAGTCCCTATCGGGTCAAACCAAAGACTATAAAATTGGTATTTGTTGCTTCTCTGCTAAGCACACATCATTAAGGAGAAAGAGCAAAGACTGGTTTACATGGAATCAGGATAATGTGTCCGAGTGGAGTGACATGTCTATCTGCGGACTGTTGTTTCAGTGAGCTAGCACTGTACAAATCCAACAAAGTGTGTGGTCTAGTACAAAAGGGACCTCATCATCATCTCATTGAAAATAAGCTTGTTCTTGCCATGATATAGCTGACAAATTGCGGAATTGGCGTTAAACAACAATCACTGACTCACTGGACTTTGAGCTGATGATGATTATTCCAGAAACGCTTCATGCACACTATATTAGATATCTATGTTTTTATTCTAAATCGCTGAACATATACTTAAATAAGCAAAGTATATGAATTATAATTTCGTTGAAATATATAAAAAATCATTATAATTCCTTTCAGCCAACTTAAAAGACCTTCTGTTAACAAGACATTTGTGGATATTAGAATAATCATGTTCATTGAACGCCATGATATAGCTGAAATACTGCTTAAGTTGGCATTAAACACCAATCAATCAGTCAATCAATCATGTTCATTGAACGCCATGATATAGCTGAAATAATGCTTAAGTTGGCATTAAACACCAATCAATCAATTATGTCCATTGGTTCATAACCATTATATAAGAATGAAAAATATTCTCCATTTTTGTTTTTATTTTCATATAAAAAATAAATTACAATAGTGTATAAAATCCATTTGTTATTAGAATATTATTACAATTTTTTAAAAAGTTTTATAAACTTCATAAATTATTTACTATTAATTTGAAATACTATTATATAAATATTCGTTAAATATTTAAAATAATAATCAATATAAATATATTATTTGCCATTCTACCACTATACATATATGCAAAAATATTGTCAATATAAAAATAATGAGCATATTGCTTATAATGAGATGTTACATTGGGTTCTTTAACGCGCAGTTTTACGTCTCATCCGAAGAACGAATTTACGGGTCCTGACTTTACGCGAATTTACGCGACCTAACTTCACGCGAATTTACGCGACCTGACTTTACGCGACCTGATTTTACGCGAATTTACGCGATCTGACTTTACACGAATTTACGCGATCTAACTTTAGCCAATGGATCAGGTCTCCTATGGACCACTCATCATGAGCATAATGCTCATATTGAGCTGTTACATTGGGTTCTTTAACGTGCGGGTCTCTCAACACGGGAACTCGGATTTACGTCTCATCCGAAGGACGAATTTACGCGACCTGACTTTACGCGAATTTACGGGACCTGACATTATGCGAATTTACGCGACCTGACATTACGCGAATTTACGCGATCTGACTTTACGAGAATTTACGCGACCTGACTTTAGCCAATGGAACAGGTTTCCTATGGACCAGTCATTATGAGCATAATGCTCATAATGAGCTATTACATTGGGTTCTTTAACGTGCGGATCTCTCAACACGGGACCTCGGTTTTACGTCTCATCCGAAGGTCGAATTCACGCGACCTGACTTTACGCGAATTTACGCGACCTGACTTTACGCGAATTTACGCGACCTGACTTTACGCGAATTTACGCGACCTGACTTTACGCCAATTTACGGGACCTGACTTTACGCGAATTTACGCGACCTGACTACGCGAATTTATGCGATCTCACTTTACGCGACCTGACTTGTTACATTGGGTTCTTTATTATTTACTTAAAAAAACAGGATGATAGCATTCCATAGCTTAAATATTGGTTACTGTTGCGCAGAGCGTTAAAAATGTCCCCCAAACGAACAATACAAGTACTAGTGGTATGAATGAAGAATAGTGTGAGAACATAGCAAGAAATAATTAGAGCCCAGTTTTTTACTCTCTCATGTCTATAGTAGTACCAAATTTCGCCCAAATCGGAGGATTTTTGTATTTTGGAGGTCATTTTGGATTCAAAATGGCCGCCATAGCAAACCAAAATGGTCGCAATATGGTGCAGCATGTCTTACTCCCTGTAAATATCCATTTCCATTGAAATCTTTTCATTTTGGAATTTTTAACGATTTTTAAAATTTTTATATTGGCGGCCATTTTGAAAATTTTAAAAACAAAGAGCACAACTTTGAGTGATGCTCTATTTTTGTGTCAAGTTTCAAAAGGATCCTCTGTTTGGAGTGAATTTAACATTTTTTGCACCTTGGTTACCATGGCAACGGCCCCCATTTTGAATTTTTTTTCAACCGCTCAAAAGCTGCCACACACTACAGTGGATATTCCTACAAAGTTTCATGAATTTGATGAAAGCAATCCAAATAATTTTTTAATCCCCCCTTTTTTGCTTCCATGGCAACTGCGGCAAAGTTTGTCCAACCGATTCCGATTTTTTGGCTTATCTCGTTCCACTAGATGTGGATGTTTTTCCTATCAAGTTTCATCAATTTCTGTTTGGCGAGTAACCTGCTATGATCATTTTTGTGTTTTTCATATTTTTTTAAGCATTTTGGCCGTTTCCATGGCAACGGCAGCCATTTTGGAAAAATCAACCCTTAACATTTGATCAAGGCATCTCCGAGAAATGTGTCGGACAAACTTTTGACGGAAGAAAGAAAGAAAGAAAGAAAGAAAGAAGAATAATAATACAAATAATAAGAAACGGAGGAAACACAATATGTCTCCTAAACTTTGGGGGACATAATTAGAAACGCTAAGCATGAGTACTAGAGTTTGTTTTATCTCTCAGAATATTATTTTGTACGGTTGAACTAATAGAAAAGCAATGAAGCAGCGAATCTCATTTGAAGATCCCTAATTGTTATTTTACAGTTATCTTTAACTCACTTTAATATTCTTAGCTGCTCCTGGTAATTTCTCATATTGTTCATCAATGTAAAATATGTTTCTTTCTTTGCATGGTACGTATGGTTCGTTGGGATATTTCTCTCTAAATTTAGCCAGAAAATGTTCCTCGAATCCTGCCAATGTGTCGTCCATGTCAACCAAAACGATTAGTTTCTTCTGTGTCTATGCATATGCACCCATATTCTATACAGTTCCTGTCTAAATAAAGTTAAATGTCCTTCTATTTGTCTAGTTCACAGGTATTCAAATATTACCAACCAAAAATATTTTTTAAAACTGAAATTTCATTCTGTAATTCCAATCAATTTTCCAAGAAAGATATCATGTAATTAACTCGTGGTAAAAACGCTATGTTTAACCACTAACGGTAACTGAATTAAGATAACCGGTTGACTGATGTAAAATATGAAGTTGTTTCACAAAGATAACACATTTCTCTCAAATAGTATTATTAATTATTCAAAAATTGCAGCAAAACTTACCAGTTTAAACTGACACGAATTAAATAAGGAATAAAATAAGAATCAACAGCCCGTGACATATGTGAATTACATTTCGAGGTACAAGAGACATTAAGAATTGAATAGGTTATTAGTAAGTTGTTGGGTCAGTTTTCCCATATCACCACTAATCACTGCAAACATATATTTGACAACGGACTTATATTTATACTGAGGCATATAAAACAAAACTAAGCATATACACGGTATGTATAATTATAATAGTTTAGTGGGATCGAGTTGACCATATTAATTACTAACGTTGTGAGTTCGAATCCGCGATGGCGATGTGTACTGGATACAACATTATGTGATAAAGTTTGTCAGTGACTTGTGGCATGTCGGTGGTTTTCTCTGGATACTCCGGTTTCCTACAGCAATAAAGCTGACCGCCACGATATAACTGAAATATTGTTGAAAGTGGCGTTAAACACACTAACCCTAACCCAAATTAGTGTTATCCAGCTAGATTGAACAAATGTTATTGAAATATAATGAAGATTATGTCTAAAAAGACTAAATATTCAAAGATGCTGTTACAATAGTTTGTATGGCTTAGTTTATCAAACTGTATTAAGAAAATAATTAGTAATGCTGAATTCTATCATATAGATTTTTTCCATAGTTGACATTGGTGGCATTGATGACCACCAACTTTCTTTCTATAAGTGTATGCTTGCTTTGATTGGCTTATCGAACAAATAATGCAAAAATGTGGACTGTGTGCTTTCTATTTTAAATAAACATTAAGTAGTCGAATTGTAGGAAGCAATTAAATCTTATTTTTGACATTCGGAATTGAGTTACTCAGAATGTTTAATTAATACATGTACTTTTGTTTTACAAACCCTTTGTGTTTTATGGATATCGATTTTGCCTCTTTTTCACTATTTTTATTGGATTTTGGAACTGTTCAGACAGTGTGGTATTTTTTTGTTTTTAATAATACCTCAAATCTTCTAATTCTTTATAGCATTGTTTATCATTCAGTAGATGAGGCATATTAATACCAAACGACTTGACATTGTTTATCATTCAGTAGATGAGGCATATTAATACCAAACGACTTGACATTGTTTATCATTCAGTAGATGAGGCATATTAATACCAAACGACTTGACATTGTTTATCATTCAGTAGATGAGGCATATTAATACCAAACGACTTGACATTGTTTATCATTCAGTAGATGAGGCATATTAATACCAAACGACTTGACATTGTTTATCATTCAGTAGATGAGGCATATTAATACCAAACGACTTGACATTGTTTATCATTCAGTAGATGAGGCATATTAATACCAAACGACTTGACATTGTTTATCATTCAGTAGATGAGGCATATTAATACCAAACGACTTGACATTGTTTATCATTCAGTAGATGAGGCATATTAATACCAAACGACTTGACATTGTTTATCATTCAGTAGATGAGGCATATTAATACCAAACGACTTGACATTGTTTATCATTCAGTAGATGAGGCATATTAATACCAAACGACTTGACATTGTTTATCATTCAGTAGATGAGGCATATTAATACCAAACGACTTGACATTGTTTATCATTCAGTAGATGAGGCATATTAATACCAAACGACTTGACATTGTTTATCATTCAGTAGATGAGGCATATTAATACCAAACGACTTGACATTGTTTATCATTCAGTAGATGAGGCATATTAATACCAAACGACATTATGCTGAAATAAATCGTTACAAAAACTAACACTCCTTTAATAACTACTGCCAGTAGACTTTCACCTAATCCAACTTGCTCATAAAATCTAACATATTAAATCTTATCAATCTAATATTCAATTCTTGGAATAGGGTAATTCTACTAAAATTAACTACGAAACGAAATATTCTATCTGAAAATTTCTAGGGGCCGTCGTGGCCGTGATCGTATGTAGTTGGATTTACAACTACCTATGCAATCAGTGCCTATTACCACTGATGTTGTGAGTTCGAATCTCGATCGGGTCGAGGTGTACAACATTCTGTGATAAAGTTTGTCAGTGACTTGCGAGAGGTCGGTGGTTTTCTCCGGTACTCTGGTTTCCTCCACCAATAAAACTGACCGCCACGGAAAAAAAAACCTGAAATATTGTTGAAAGCGGCGTTTTTTGTGCTCATGAATAAATTTTTAGTGGTTTTGACTGTTATTTTTCATTACATACATGTACCAGATATTTCTTTAAAACAGTCGACCTGTAGTCGTCTAGATTAATTATGTGATATTCCTCCCTTGTAGATCACCATTGCTCGAATCTTTCACTCTTCGTGAAATCATAAGATACCAAAAGAACACTGAACTCTTGATCAGAAAACTATCATTCCAGAGATTAGTCCGTGAAATCGCCCATGACTTCAAGACTGATCTTCGTTTCCCGAGCTCAGCCGTCATGGCCTTCCAGGAAGCCAACTGGGTCGATCTTTTCAGACACCAACTTGTGTGCTATTCATGCCAAGAGTCACCATCATGCCCAAAGACATCCAGCTAGCACGAAGAATCCTAGAACGTGCCTAAACTGTGAATTATTGTTCACATTTACATTAACGGCCCTTTTAAGGGCCACAAACATTTTTCAAAAAGAATCTAGATTGTTGTGGCATAAATCCACACTGACCCATTCCCTTTCTACTTAAATCCAATTTTTTACAAACCCATCACCAAATATTAAGCTTTATATCAATATTTAATTTTAATACCCTTTTCTGCATGGATGTTCAAAAAAGTTTGTTCCAATCCATAAGGGCTGACCCTCAGATCCTTCTTTTTGGTAGGTGCCAATGGGCTATAAAAATAATTGCTATTTTATTTCAAAAAGGGGCCTAAATTTCTGAATGGATTGTGTTGAGTGTTTTCAATAGTGTG
Source organism: Bathymodiolus septemdierum (assembly GCA_963383655.1). Lineage (NCBI taxonomy): Eukaryota > Metazoa > Mollusca > Bivalvia > Mytilida > Modiolidae > Bathymodiolus > Bathymodiolus septemdierum. The sequence continues at coordinate 4,997,280 of OY726523.1, forward strand.
TCAACAGATTTCCTCTATTAACACTCATTTTATTTTATTGAAAACCAACTTTAATGGAGGATCATGGTTGTGATCGTATGTTAGTTGGATTTTCAACTACTTGTGCAATCACCGCTAAAGTTGCGAGCTCGAATCATGAGGTGAACTTGTTACAACTTTGTGATAAAGTTTGACAGTGACTTGCGATAAGTCTGGAAAATGGTGTTTACCAACATATCCCTAACCCTACTTTAATGGGTTCCAACTGAATACCTATGTAAAAATGAATTTATTATTATAGATAGCTGTGAATTACAGAATTTTCCGAGTTAAATAAAAACGATAATTTCAGTGAAATTATCGTTTTTAATTTCACCCCATTTCGTTGTAGACGTCATATGAAGACTTTCAGTTTGAAACGTAGAGATTAGACGTGTACGCTTCAATTTTGATCAAATTTAACTAAAAATAATATTTCAAGGTAAGCATTTCAATTATTTTATTGTTGTGGGGGGGGGGGGGGGGGGGGGGAGGGTGGCATGTTTTTTTGAAGCGATACACATTATAGTATATCCCTACGCTACACACGTAATATTTATATAATAATGGGGTCTTGTCCAGGTAATATGCCAAAATATTACCCAGGTCTGAGAGACATATTACCCGACCGAAGTATGTCTCTCAGACCTAGGTAATATTTTGGCATATTACCTGGACAAGACCACATTAATATCATTATTATACTGAGTGTCTAATTGTCCAGGTAATATGCCAAAATATTACAGTACCAAATATCACTACAGAAACTTACACGAAGTATAATAAAGTGCAATTGAACTCATTCCATATTAAATTAGATTCAAAACATTTTTTGGGATCTATATAATAAATACTATAACTAATTGACGAGTTTCATTATCAAAAATATGTCACGAATGACCAAATAACGTTGTAACTCACTCATGCGCACAGTTTCATTATCAAAAATATGTCACGAATGACCAAATAACGTTGTAACTCACTCATGCGCATTCGTGAGTTACTGCGTTATTTGGTCATTCGTGACATATTTTTGATAATGAAACTCGTCAATTAGCTATAGTATAAATAATATTTTTTCTTAAAATCTAGTTCATTGAAGATAAACTGCATATGAATAATCAGGTGAGCGATACAGGTTCCGATTTTAGCTTATTGCATCATACAACATTCAGCCATATCAAGTCACTAGAAGCTGCACATGTGTTAATAAACAAACACAAACATCAAGATGAAACAATTATTTTATTCTATTTAATTTCATTTTAATGAACGAGTCAATATTTCATGTTTTGTTTCAACAGAAATAAATTATTAAATGTATAATAATCATACTTACATTAATATCCACAATAAACAAACTGTACATCACAATGGTACAAAATGTACATAAAAAATGCCTTGATATTCCGTGAAAATGTCATCAAAGTTGCACCAAAAACCAGTGCAAGACAATTGGCCTTATAGTGGAAGTAAAAATAAGTGAATAATTTGTTTGACATATCTTTACTTTGTGTTTCTATGTCTCTTTAATACTGTCAACAATTATAAACAGGTAGAATTTGCAAAAATGTCTTATTGGATCTTCATTATGGATACTGATTAGGCCAACAAGAATATATACTGATGTCATTCAATTAGGTTCAAAAATATGTATTATAACGACCACCAAACACATCTTTGAAATTCAGTTTATAAAATACAAATGTAGTTTATATCTTAAGTGAACCATTAAATGTGTTAATGTTGTAGTCATTGAATCAGATTTATCAGTTAAGTAAACCAGTATTTAAACATGTCATTTCTCCCTTAATGTCTTTTTTATATTTAGAAATTGGGTCTTTCTTGAAGGATGTGCAACAAACTTCCCCATTCCAAAATAAAGTTTTGTCACCATGTGAAAAAATATTTCAACTAAAACAAAATGTTGATATATCCACTTCTATTTCGTGGTCGACTAGCATGTAATTTAATTCAAACTGGAGTCAGAATTCTGATTACAAGGATTCCATCCTATATCAAGTAAAAAATAGACCCAAGTGACTTTCATTCACAATATGACCAGAAAAAGACTCGCAAAGGATTTTCAATTTAGAAACACTAAGACCAAGAACATATTGGATAGTACCAGAGCTTAGGCATCTTTATTACACATATATAGTTTTGATCTGTTCTGCATAAAACCAGAAATGTTATTTTCCCCCATCAATTCTTTACCACTTTTTTCAGAGAGCCTAAGTATCGCTATGTATTCATGGAATAGTTTCATCACACCTACCGACCTTAATGGGAATGCTACCAAGATAAGCTAAACAATCGCTATGATTCTACAATGTTACATATAATAAATTAAGACTGACTTGAAAATTGAAGTCAGGAAGGCAACAATTTGATTAAAATCAGCTGTTGTAATATTGTAAGCCCCCCCCCATGAAACATCCGACAGAACCTGATTAGAGGCCTTGTTCAGATTGAACTCATAATTACCCAACGAAATACAACCCTGGTACAATTTTAACAGGGCCTTTTATACTTTTTTTTATTTATTAATTATTGCATCACAAATGCAAAGCTCTCTTGATTGGTCGATATTCATATACATAAATTAATCTGCATATGACCTTCAATGAGGTTATGTCAGATAGAGAAAGCATAGGTTTGTAACAGGTGAGTTTAGTTTGATTAGCAAGAAAATTGTGTGTACTTTGATATGTATAGTGTGTCTTCAAGCTGTCTATCTCAGTATCCACAAATAAAGAAATTTTAATATTTTGATGTGAATGAGTAAAAAAAATTTCCATTGAATTTGTAAATCATCAATTGAACATTTAATTTTTCTGTTCCAAATTTTAACATGATATGCACGACTGTTTACATTTCACAATCGTGCAAATGTGGACAAAAGTGAAAACAATGTTTTGCCAAAATCAAATCTGTGTCAAATTTATGAGAATCAACAATTCTGAGACATATTATTGCAAATTCCTTGACCTATTTTTATACAACAATAACATACAACAAAACTTTGGTTTCATTACAAAAAAAAATTAAATATACATATGGTTCACTTTTTACAATGTCATTCTGGAAATGTAAAAGGGGGGTTAATCCCAAAAATTTGCAATATATATAAATAAAAACAAGTTTTATATTTTACATAAATACATGTTATATATGTACATACAAAAATAACAAGAATATGAATTATGGAAAACAAAATATGAAAATATTACAACCACTTCTTGACCTTTATAATAAATTCCATATCTACATTGACAAATGATGTCTTCCCCAAGTAGTCCATCTTTGTTACAAATTGATATTCAAAAGAAATATATATGTTCAAGTCTCTAAGTATCAAAACTGAGAAAAAATATGTTTGTTCCTTTGGTTTTTTAAATATCTTGTGAAATACACATTTCAAGTACCCTTCTTTGATAAAATTTATTGCAGTAGATATTTCTACTAGCTTCTTAAGGGTCTAAATTTGTGTACTAAAATGCACTTTTCATCTCAATGGGTTAACAAAGAAGATTAACCAATAACTATATGTGGAGAAAAGGGATAATTAAGGCAAGATCATTATTAGCATTCAAAATATCTCAATATGTAATTTGGCACATGGATTCATGAACATTAAATGTCAGAGGAGGGCTTCTAGTAGCCCTTGACTGCATGTTTACCTCATTAAATAAATAATTATTAAAATGTCACAATTATTATGTGTATGCAACTTTATGCTTATTGTATTCACAATGTGTTAGGAATGGATTCTTATTTAATATCGTGATTACTGGTTTTGTCTCAATTAAATAGTGTAGTACAAAACATTGATGAGGTACATTGGTTAGGCAACAATTTTTTAAACTTCTTTGCCCACTTCAATATTAATTTTTGAATAGAACGACCTTCATGAAAGAAAGAAAACACTTGTACTTTGTTCAAATTTAATATAATTAATTATAGCACACATCTCTTCTTTTTCATGTAAACTCTAGTATTATGGTGCCAACAAAACCAGGACTAAAATCATGTTCCACCAAAACATTTCTGTTTAATAAGTTGTTTTAAGTTTGATTTACATACCATGACAAGCAAAAAAAAAAACTTATCCCAGGAACATTTTGTTTGCCATCAAATTAAATATATCCAAATCAAGACGTATTAAAATCTTCATTTCAGTTACAAAATATATACTTATATATATATAAAAACTTTTTCTGACAAGTACAAAATACCCTTATTTTCATCACACCAATTTCATGGTCTGATTAACATAAAAACAAATTAATCAAATGCTCGTTTTGAGACGCTTTTAGTAATTTTCAAATATTTAGTGTGGTTGGGAGCCAAGAATTTAGATAACCAAGGATGAGTAAGTAATTGAACTTTTGTTGGATGCAAACCTACCTCTGACAATATCAGGAACCACCACCTCTGATCAATAGCTGACAGTAAGAGTACATAGTGTTTGGTCATAGCAGCAGGATACAACAGCACCAAATCAACACCTCCTGCTCCAAAATCATTATTATCCATAAAAAATATGACATTGACTTAAATAAAAATATCTTGCAAATAGTTAGCCCTACAACAAATCTGATAAAATATTTCAGAAAGGATTTAAAAAAAAAAAGGAATTTAATGAAAATAATGCAAACAAATTGGGACAAAAAATTGGCCCCTTTTTATTTTGGAGACCATAAGGATTGGGTTCAATGTAAAATGCAGGCATGAAATTTCATAAATCTAAACGAAGGACTACACCAAGCAAAGCATACAGACAAGACAAAATTGAATAAGTGTATATAAAAAGCAAGTGTGGACACAGTATTGTGCTTGACACAGTAATATGCCATCGTATATATTTATATATATAAAAAAAACTTTCCAAAATCAAACTTGAAATAAAATTTCTAAATATTGAGCACCGGGCTCATTAAGACCCCTCCTTGTATCTTGAACACATCAAGGAAATACAGAATTTGTTGCCATACTATGTTGGAAAATTTAATAAGAAAAAAACAAATAAACTAGAGGCTGAGCCTGTGTCACTCACCTTTCATTCAGCTTTGAGGAAACTTAATACACAACCTTCCATACATGTAGATGCATCCTACCAAGTTTCGGCTCATTTGGCTAGGCAGTTTCAGAGGAGAAGATTTTTAGATATCGACCAATCAGAAAGAAGAATTGCCTGTGGTGGCCATGTTTGCTAACCAATCGGGACGAAATGAGCAATCTTCATAGAGGACATTCCATAGATGCTTCCTGCCATGTTTCGGTTAATTTGGCCAAGCGGTTTCAGAGGAGGAGATTTTTAAAAATTGGCCAATCAGAAACAAGAATTGCCTGTGGAGGGCCATGTTTGGTAATGGATCATAACAAAATGTGCACTCATTAGAGAGGACCTTCCATAGATGCTTCCTACTAAGTTTCAGTTCATTTGGCTGATGGGTTTCAGAGGAGAAGATTAAAATGTGAAAAGTTGACAGATGACAGACAACAAACGATGGATGCCAAAAGCCCACATTGCCTTTGGCAAGGTGAGCTAAAAAGAATATTAAAATGTGAATACCTACATGTAATGTATAGTATAAACATGTTACACTATATCAGCATTAGTTAATTTCTAAGGGAGATAATGGCAAGATTTATCTTTCTTTTAACAGTTTAATACAAGAGTTATCTCCCTTTTAACAGATTACTACAATGGGGATTTTTTTTTTTTTTTTTTTTTAGAAATGAACCAATCAGAAACAAGAATGGCCTGTGGTGGCCATGTTTGTTAACGGATCGGGATAAAATGAGCAATCTTTATAGATGACCTTCCATAGATGCTTCCTACCAAGTTTCGGTTCATTTGGCCAAGCGGTTTCGGAGAAGATTTAAAAAAAATCGGCCAATCAGAAACAAGAATTGCCTGTGGTGGCCATGTTTGTTAACAGATCGGCATGAAATGAGCAATCTTTATAGAGGACCTTCCATAGAATCTTCCTACCTAGTTTCGGAGAAGACTTAAAAAAATCGGCCAATCAGAAACAAGAATTGCCTGTGGCTGCCATGCTCCACAAATATATCATTTTTTCAATATTTGCTGGCATATTACATAGAAAATTTTATAAGGAATAAGAAAAAAACACAAATCAAAAAATAAACACTCCACATATAAATAATTTTTTCCAATACCTTTAGATCTGTTTGGATATGGGCGAGGCATAGCAAAAATATTCTGAACATTTATTCTGTGCTAAGTATCACTGTTGTAATTTCAGAAGAATCAAATAGAACTGAAGTTATTTGTTATAAATTACCATGGAAAAATAATGAACAGTTTTGGTACAATGTTAGCCCTGAATAATCTTGGTACATGTAGCACTTTGTTAACACAACTCTTCATAAATTATAACTGTAATTTCAATGTCTCATTAAAAAATGCCACTGAAAATTAAAATAGACTGATAAAAATATAAAAAATACATTTACTCTTGTATTTTTTTGGTAAAAAAAAAACTGGATGCAACAATCTGACTCATAACACATCTTCCATTTTTAATCCATACTTCGTAACCTAGTGGGCTGGTTTTTCAAAGTATTCAAAGAGGTCCTGAATATTTCATTTAGGCATCATAAAATTGGTCAAATTCTTAAATGTAATCATCTTATTACGACTAGACAAGTAATAGTTTTTTACACAATAATATAAACATGTACATAAGAACAATTTTAATATATTTTGAGGACATTATATTTACTTAGCCCCTCAGAGATAACAGAAGAAAAAACATAACTGGCAAATAACAAGTTTTACACATTGCATTGTGCCCATTTCTCTGTATAGCACTAAACTGAATGGTTATAGGACAAAATGGCCTGTTTACAGGAATATTTGATGAGGTATGAGATGAATAAAGATGGTTTTTTTTCTTCAAAATAAACACTATATTCTTTTTAAAATAAATTAATAACATGTACAATTTCAACTGAGTTTTCTTCAATAATTTAATCTATGATCTGGAAAGTACAAATTTACAAAAGATTCAGAATTTCATAAAATGTATAAAAATACAATAAATATGTAGCTTTTTGAGATCTCAATTCTTTCATTTTTTGATCATAACAGATGGTACATGAATTAAACGCATCACAGAAATGTCAAATATCACAGCTTTATAGAAATGCATTTAACGCATGGTACATCTGCATCAGAACAACAATGTGTATCGGTAAACTTGACTGGCGGTCATTTTTAACAGGATCAAAGGTCAACCATGACAGGGCATTGTAGTTCTCTAAAACATACCTGAAATGGCAGAGCAATATAACAATCAATTTTAAATCTACATATAAACATATTTAAACTGGAACTATTTGTTTGTAATATATTGATTAAAACTAGAGGCTCAGCACTGAGCTGAGCCTGTGTCGCTCACCTTTCATTCTGCTTTGAGGAAACTGAATACAGAACCTTCCATAGGTGCTTCCCACCAAATTTCGGCTCATTTTGGCAAAGCAGTTTCAAAGAAGATTTTTAGAAATCGACCAATCTAAAACAAGAATAGCCTGTGGCAGCCATGTATGTTAATGGATCAAAACGAAATGAGCAAACTCTATAGAGGACCTTCCATAGATGCTTCTTACCAAGCGGTTTCGGAGGAAAAGCTGCTTTAGAAATCGACCAATAAGAAACAAGAATTGCCTATGACGGCCATGAACTGAAAAAACCGAAATGAGCAATTCCCATAGAAGACCTTCCATAGATGCTTCCTACCACATTTCGGTCCATTTGGCCAAGCTGTTTCAGAGTAGAAGATTTTTAGAAATCGACCAATCAGAAACAAGAATTGCCTGTGGTGGCCATGTTTGTTAATGGATCGGGACAAAATGAGCAATCTTTATAGAGAACGTTCCATAGATGGTTCCTACCAAGTTTCAGTTCATTTGGCCAAACGGTTTCAGAAGAGAAGAATCTAAAAAATCAACCAATCAGAAACAAGAATTGCCTGTGGTGGCCATGTTTGTTAACGAATCGCATTCGCATTCTTCATAGAGGACCTTCCATAGATGCTTCCTACCAAGTTTCATATCATTTGGCCAAGCGGTTTCAGAGGAAAAGCTGTTTTAGAAATCGATCAATAAGAAACAAGTATTGCCTATGACGGCCATGTTTGTTAACGGATCAAAATGGATTGAGCAATTCCCATAGAAGACCTTCCATAGATGCTTCCTACCAAGTTTCGGTTCATTTGGTCAAGCAGTTTCAGAGGAGAAGATTTAAAAAAATCGGCCAATCAGAAACAAGAATTGCCTGTGGTGGCCATGTTTGTTAATGGATCGGTACAAAATGAGCAATCTTTATAAAGGACCTTCCATAGATGCTTCCTACCAAGTTTCAGTTCATTTGGCTTTCAGAGGAGAAGAATAAAATGTGAAAAGTTAATGGACGACGAATGCCAAGTGATGGCAAAAGCTCAAATTGCATTTGGCAAGGTGAGCTAAAAAAAGAATTCTTATGTAAGTATCAAAGTTTATCTTTACTGAAGGTAATCACTAAATTCCAGTCTGATTTCATGTTTATATTGTGATATATTTACTGTTGCTAAAATGAAATCCACAAAGCCCTTTATAAAGTGAACTATAGGCCCAGGGGGTGAGCCTGTGTCACTCAGCTTTCATCCTGCTTTGAGGAAACTTAATACAGAACCTTCCATAGGTGCTTCCCACCAAGTTTCGGTTCATTTGGCTAAGCATTTTCAGAGAAGAAAATTTATAGAAATCGATCAACCAGAAACAAGAATTGCCTGTGTAGTAGCCATGTTTGTTAACGAATCGGGAAGAAATGAGTATTCGTTATAGAGAACCTTCCATAGATGCTTCCTACCAAGTTTCACTTCATTTAGCAAAGTGGTTTCAGAGGAAAAGATTTTTTTAGAAATCGACCAATCAGAAACAAGAATTGCCTGTCGCAGCCATGCTTAACGAATCAGGAAGAAATGAATACCTTCCATAGATGCTTTCTACCAAGTTTCGGTTCATTTGGCAATGTGGTTTCAGAGAAGATTTTTAGAAATCGACCAATCAGAAACAAGAATTGCCTGTGGCAGCCATGCTTAACGAATTGGGAAGAAATGAATATTTTTCATAGAGAACCTTCCATAGATGCTTTCTACCAAATTTCAGTTCATTTGGTTAAGCGGTTTCAGACGAGAAGACTTTTTTAGAAATCAACCAATCAGAAACAAGAATGGCCTGTGGTGGCCATGCTTGTTAACGGATCGGAACTAAATGAGCAATCTATATAGAGGACCTTCCATGGATCCTTCCTATCAAGTTTCGGTTCATTTGGCCAAGTGGTTTCAGAGAAGATTTAAAAAAATCGACCAATCAGAAACAAGAATTGCCTATGGTGGCCATGTTTGTTAACGGATCAGGACGAAATGAGCAATCTTTATAGAGGACCTTCCATAGATGCTTCCTACCAAGTTTCAGTTCATTTGGCTGAGGGGTTTCAGAGGAGGAGATTAAAATGAGAAAAGTTAACGGACGATTGCTAAAGAAGGAATAACTCCAACTACTATAAAATTGATGCCACGACAGTCTCCCAATAAATAGACAAAATGATAAAATACAAGTTATACAACTTAGAACAATAGAACATTATTATGAAAACAAATTAATTTCATGAATTTCTACTTCAATACAATATTCATGACAATCAGACAGACTGGTTACATACATGTACGCTGTGTTAGCGGTAGACATTTTTTTGCATTAGCCACTGTGGCTAATGGGTAATAATTTCTTTTAGCCACACTCAATTTCAGTTAGCCACACTAAATATACACAAAGAGCATAAAACAGTTGAAAGTTCAAAACTTTATTATTTAATTAACTAACAATAATAATTCATATATTATCATGATAAACAACAAACTTTGAACATTAGATAAACAGAACATTCAATATTCGTATGATTTTGTTATTTTTTGCTGTGTGCGGCCGTTGACGTTGCCTAAAAAGGATAAAATAGATCCTTGGCCTTCTCGTCAAATAATTTACTGGTTTTAGATTCAAGCGTAGACAGGACAGACAGAATAAAGCGTAATTTAGGAAACCAGTCAGTCAGTGACTAAATTCGAAACTATTTCCGGAATGGGACCCGGATAACGTTATTTCAACTGAAAAAACTACCGGAAATAATCAATTTAACCCGCTTTTTAAAATCATTTTGGATATTATACATCGATCAAATCATTCTCTGTAACGCGTTTCATTCGAAGTTGACTTTCTACATAATGAAAGATCGTTGTCAGATGCACGCTCTAAAAGTTTTTCGTTCGCCAGTGTGGCTACTGCTACACAAATTATCCTCGCCACACTACCGTTATATTCGCAAAATGCGATGTGGCAATCGTCTACCGCTAACACAGGTACGCATATATAATACTGTCTAATCTTATGACAAGCTTACCTGAGTACATCACATGTAATACCGGAGTCTAGAGGGTGAAAATTTCTTTGAGATGATGGCATGAAATCATCTTGGTTTGATGAATAATGAATGTGTAATGCAGCCTGTAAATAGAAGAGTATAATATATATAGTTAAATATCAAACTAACATTGAATTCAAACTTGTTTTCCTCTTGCAAAGAACTGACCTGGCTATTGGTCAGAATTAGGACAATATGTTTACATAACATATTATACCAGAGGCTCTCAAGAGCCTGTATCGTTCACCTGGTAATAAAAAAAAACAATTGGCCCTATGTAAAAACTATGTCCTGCAGTGGTAGTCATCTTGGAATTACGATCAACATAAAAAACACAAAGTTTGTAAAGGACCTTCCAATGATTGATGCACAGTTTAGGTTCAATCAGTGCAATAGCTTCAGAGAAGAATATATTTCTGTATTTTCCCCATATGGTTCTGTGTTAATACTATGACCTGTGGTGGCAGCCATCTTGGATTTCCGATCGGCATAAATAACAGAAAACCTTCCAATGATCATTCCTGGGCAGTTTGGTTTCAACTGTCCAAGTGGTTTCAGAGAAGAAGCATTTTGAAAAACATTTCCCATAGGGTCCAATGTTAAACTAAGTCCTGCCATAGCCGCCATTTTGAATTTCATATCGGAACAAAAAACCGTAAGGTTGTAGAGGACCATTCAATGAACATTCATGTACAGTTTGGCTTTAATCATATTTGTAGTTTCTGAGAAGAAGGCATTTGAACATTTTCCCATAGGGTCCAATGTTAATCTATGTCCTGCGGTGGCGGCCATCTTGAATTTTCGATCGGCATAAAAAAACAGAAACTTTGTAGAGGACCTTCCAATGAACATTCCTGGGCAGTTTGGTTTCAATTATCCAAGTGGTTTCAGAGAAGAAGCGTTTTGAAACATTTTTCCCATAGGGTCCAATGTTAAACTAAGTCCTGCCGTAGCCCCCATTTTGAATTTCTTACAGAAACTGGAAATGAACAAGAAAACTAATATAAATTACATGCAAGACTTTGGCTGGCCCGAAAAAATATTTTTGGGCCAGTAAAAAATTAGAGTCACTGGTTCAAATGACATAATAGTGGCCCAAACATTTTGTGACATTTTTTTAATGAAAAAAAGACATCAGATATCAATATATAAACAGTTGTCAGATTAATTGTTTTTTATCAATAACATTAAAATTCATTCTTCCACTAGTCTCACGGAGGTTGGACTCGTCAAGGTAATTTTGGTAGGTACAGGTGTGCAGCAGAAATTGCGAAAACACCCCAATGCATATATTGCTATCAAATGAAACCTGAATTTACTTGTTATAACCTTTTTGACAACCTTGACGCCATTGGCTAGGGTGGTTTTAAGAAACGATGCTAGTCCATCGGATGGGGACAATACAAGGCTGGTTTGTGTAAGGGGAGATCAATGCCATGATCACATTAAAGACATCCGGAAAAGAGTATACTAATGCCACTACAAGGACTGCTCTTGCACTCCCCAGAGTGAAGAGTGACATCACTTGTTTCAATCCACTATGAAGAAGTGATTTTAAAGTAAAATAACCTCTCAGTTCGGGGTAATGTCAGTTGGTTATTCATTCCAAACAAGTATCTCACTTTGTTGAAATAACAAACGGTGCTGCCATTTTCTGTTATATAAACAACTGTTAACTTTTCCTGTTATTTTTTAATTTGTAAACAAAAGTTCTGGTTCCAAAAAAGAAAACCACTCCCAATTGTCATTAAAATGTAGCCGTGTACATGAACTATGAAAAGTTTAAAAGAAGTGACAGGCCAGATCATTTCCGTAGTTTGACATTACTGTCAACGATTTTCTCTCCGTTGTTGGGGAAAAGTTTTTCAATGATTACCTAAGGATTGACACAAAAAGGTTTCTGATTTCTGTAAAATGAAATGTACATTTTGTAGTCCTATAATATATAAAGTCTAATTTTAACTTTTTCATGCCGATTATTTTTCCCTTAAATGCGCTTTTAGGACTAATACATTTTGCAGCAGCGATTGTATGAATAAATTTCCGAACCGTGGAAGATATCAGATCGCAAACCGGCCTTAGCTTATGCGGCCTTATATCAAATGGATGTTCCGGCCGTGAGATATATTTAGTATGCGCTATTATAAACAGCTACGCTAATATATTTTTGTGACTATGATTTTAGGGAAAAGAATAATTAAAAAATACCAGAGGCTCTCAAGAGTCTGTATCGTTCACCTGGTTATAAAAAGAACCAATTGGTCCTATGTAAAAACTATGTCCTGCAGTGGTAGGCATCTTGGAATTCCGATCAACATAAAAAACACAAAGTTTGTAAAGGACCTTCCAATGATTGATGCAGTTTAGGTTCAATCAGTGCAATAGCTTCAGAGAAGAACATATTTCTGTATTTTCCCCATATGGTCCTGTGTTAATACTATGACCTGTGGTGGCAGCCATCTTGGATTTCCGATCGGCATAAAAAACAGAAAATTTGTAGAGGACCTTCCAATGATCATTCCTGGGCAGTTTGGTTTCAACTGTCCAAGTGGTTTCAGAGAAGAAGCGTTTTGAAACATTTTTCCCATAGGGTCCAATGTTAAACTAAGTCCTGCCGTAGCCGCCATTTTGAATTTCATATCGGAACAAAAAACGTAAAGTTTGTAGAGGACCATCCAATGAATATTCATGTACAGTTTGGCTTTAATCATATTTGTAGTTTCTGAGAAGAAGGCATTTGAACATTTTCCCATAGGGTCCAATGTTAATCTATGTCCTGCGGTGGCAGCCATCTTGGATTTCCGATTGGCATAAAAAACAGAAAATTTGTAGAGGACCTTCCAATGATCATTCCTGGGCAGTTTGGTTTCAGAGAAGAAGCGTTTTGAAACATTTTTCCCATAGGGGACAATGTTAAACTAAGTCCTGCCGTAGCCGCCATTTTGAATTTCATATTAGAACAAAAAACCTAGTTTGTAGAGGACCATCAAATGAACATTCATGTACAGTTTGGCTTTAATCATATTTCTAGTTTCTGAGAAGAAGGCATTTGAACATTTTCCCATAGGGTCCAATGTTAATCTATGTCCTGCGGTGGTGGCCATCTTGGATTTCCGATCGGCATAAAAAACAAAAACTTTGCAGAAGACATTCCAATGATTATTCCTGGGCAGTTTGGTTTCAATTGTCCTAGTGGTTTCAGAGAAGAAGCGTTTTGAAACATTTTTCCCATAGGGTCCAATGTTAAACTAAGTCCTGCCGTAGTCGCCATTTTGAATTTCATATCAGAACAAAAAACGTAAAGTTTGTAGAGGACCATCCAATGAACATTCATGTACAGTTTGGCTTTAATCATATTTGTAGTTTCTGAGAAGAAGGCATTTGAACATTTTCCCATAGGGTCCAATGTTAATCTATGTCCTGCGGTGGTGGCCATCTTGGATTTCCGATCGGCATAAAAAACAGAAAATTTGTAGAGGACCTTCCAATGATCATTCCTGGGCAGTTTGGTTTCAGAGAAGAAGCGTTTTGAAACATTTTTCCCATAGGGGACAATGTTAAACTAAGTCCTGCCGTAGCCGCCATTTTGAATTTCATATTAGAACAAAAAACCTAGTTTGTAGAGGACCATCAAATGAACATTCATGTACAGTTTGGCTTTAATCATATTTCTAGTTTCTGAGAAGAAGGCATTTGAACATTTTCCCATACGATCCAATGTTAATCTATGTCCTGCGGTGGTGGCCATCTTGGATTTCCGATCGGCATAAAAAACAGAAACTTTGCAGAAGACATTCCAATGATTATTCCTGGGCAGTTTGGTTTCAATTGTCCTAGTGGTTTCAGAGAAGAAGCGTTTTGAAACATTTTTCCCATAGGGTCCAATGTTAAACTAAGTCCTGCCGTAGTCGCCATTTTGAATTTCATATCAGAACAAAAAACGTAAAGTTTGTAGAGAACCATCCAATGAACATTCATGTACAGTTTGGCTTTAATCATATTTGTAGTTTCTGAGAAGAAGGCATTTGAACATTTTCCCATAGGGTCCAATGTTAATCTATGTCCTGCGGTGGTGGCCATCTTGGATTTCCGATTGGCATAAAAAACAGAAAATTTGTAGAGGACCTTCCAATGATCATTCCTGGGCAGTTTGGTTTCAGAGAAGAAGCGTTTTGAAACATTTTTCCCATAGGGTCCAATGTTAAACTAAGTCCTGCCGTAGTCGTCATTTTGAATTTCATATCAGAACAAAAAACGTAAAGTTTGTAGAGGACCATCCAATGAACATTCATGAACAGTTTGGCTTGAATCATATTTGTAGTTTCTGAGAAGAAGGCATTTGAACATTTCCCCATAGGATCCAATGTTAATCTATGTCCTGCGATGGTGGCCATCTTGGATTTCCGATCGGCATAAAAAACAGAAAATTTGTAGAAGACCTTCCAATGATCATTCCTGGGCAATTTGGTTTCAATTGTCCAAGTGGATTCAGAGAAGAAGCGTTATTGAAACATTTTCACCATAGGGTCCAATGTTAAACTAAGTCCTGCCGTAGCCGCCATTTTGAATTTCGCATCGGACCAAAAAACGTAGTTTGTAGAGGACCATTCAATGAATATTCATGTACAGTTTGGCTTTAATCATATTTGTAGTTTCTGAGAAGGCATTTGAACATTTTCCCATAGAGTCCAATGTTAATCTATGTCCTGCGGTGGCAGCCATCTTGGATTTCCGATTGGCATAAAAAACAGAAAATTTGTAGAGGACCTTCCAATGATCATTCCTGGGCAGTTTGGTTTCAGAGAAGAAGCGTTTTGAAACATTTTTCCCATAGGGTCCAATGTTAAACTAAGTCCTGCCATAGCCGCCATTTTGAATTTCATATCAGAACAAAAAACGTAAAGTTTGTAGAGGACCATCCAATGAACATTCATGTACAGTTTGGCTTTAATCATATTTGTAGTTTCTGAGAAGAAGGCATTTGAACATTTCCCCATAGGATCCAATGTTAATCTATGTCCTGCGGTGGTGGCCATCGTAGATTTCCGATCGGCATAAAAAACAGAAAATTTGTAGAAGACCTTCCAATGATCATTCCTGGGCAATTTGGTTTCAATTGTCCAAGTGGATTCAGAGAAGAAGCATTTTTGAAACATTTTCACCATAGGGTCCAATGTTAAACTAAGTCCTGCCGTAGCCGCCATTTTGAATTTCGTATCGGACCAAAAAACGTAAAGTTTGTAGAGGACCATTCAATGAACATTCATGTACAGTTTGGCTTTAATCATATTTGTAGTTTCTGAGAAGAAGGCATTTGAACATTTTTCCATAGGGTCCAATGTTAATCTATGTCCTGCGGTGGTGGCAATCTTGGATTCCCGATCGGCATAAAAAACAGAAAATTTGTAGAAGATCTTCCAATGATCATTCCTGGGCAATTTGGTTTCAATTGTCCTAGTGGATTCAGAGAAGAAGCGTCTTGAAACATTTTCCAATAGGGTTCAATGTTAAACTAAGTCCTGCCATAGCCGCCATTTTGAATTTCGTATCGGACGAAAAAACGTAAAGTTTGTAGAGGACCATCCAATGAACATTCATGTACAGTTTGGCTTTAATCATATTTGTAGTTTCTGAGAAGAAGGCATTTGAACATTTTCCCATAGGGTCCAATGTTAATCTATGTCCTGCGGTGGCGACCATCTTGGAATTCCGATCGGCATAAAAAACAGAAACTTGGTAAAGGACATTCCAATGAGCATTCGTTTACAGTTTGGGTTCAGTCAGTTCATTAGATTCAGAGAAGAAGATCTTTGAAATTTCTGCCAATCCGAGCATATTATTGGCCCTGGCAGCCATGTTGAATATCCGACTGGAACGAAACAGAAACTTTGTAGAGGACCATCCAAGGAACATTCCTGCTAAGTTTGGTTCCAATTGGCCCAGTGGTTTCGGAGAAGAAGCTTGAAATGTGAAAAGCTTACAGACGACAGACAACACACGACGGACGCCAATAGTTCACATGAACTAATAACTAAATTTAAATTTAAAATATTAGCATAAATATTCATGACATATTGTAACTTGCAGTGTTTTCACAAAATTTACTCCTAACTGAATATGAAAAGCCATAATAAATGGTTATTATTTTAACAATTTTTTAATTAGTAATTTTTGGTAATAATGACGGAAATCATTTCCATTGAAGTTGATGATTAGAAAAACAATTCAGGTTGATATACCAAGCTGTCAACAAGCGAAATTCCTTAGATGTTCTTTTGCAATTAATTATCATTTGTTTAATAGTCATATAATTGCACTGGCAGTATGATTATAAGGATTACCAAAAAGAAAAAGGAAGCCATACTATAAATTACTCAAAAAGTACTAAATTCTTTTGATGAAATAATTAATTATTTACTCAAATCATCACAATGTGTCGTTTTATCATATGTATCGTATATATCCATAGATAAACATCATTCTTAACTGAGGCCACATTAACCAAGGCCGCATTTGTTTAAGGCCGGATCATCTCAAAAGCATCGCAAACATTATAAGTTGACAGAATTCTCTTTATTGTTCACAACTTTCCACTTCGTCCGTGATTTTTAACAATTTTAATAATTAAATCATGAAGAAACAAAAAAACACATTTTTTTTCTAATATTTAGTGAATACTTGTGTATTGCATGAAAACGTGTATTGATTAGCTCGATAAAAATACATAATTGGGGAGAACAGTAAATTACATTAGCTGTGTATTCTTTGGCAACAAAAATGTATTTGGACCAATTGCTGTGCTCGTAACGAACCGTTTTCGACTAGAACAGAAGAGTTATCTACCGTTGAATGTTTATGTCCGGTTTCGGTAAAACAACAATTTTTAACGGTCTTTTAAGCAATCGCCCAAACGTTTTTTGTTGGGCCAGTGACTACCTAATTTGAAGCAGCTTTTGGTCACCCGAATAAGATATTAGTCGCATTTGGCGACCGTCCATTTCAGGCACTGAAAATGAACAAGAAAACTAATATAAATACATGCAAAACTGAAAATGAACAAGAAAACTAGACCCCTAAACCCCCCTTCTACTTTTTGATTTTCACCTCCTACTTGAAAATGAGTGGAATGCCCTGTTAGAGGGGACCTTTCTACCAAGCTTCAGTTCATTTGGCTGAGGGTTTTCAGAGGAGAAGATTAAAATGTGAAAAGTAAACGGATGACAGACGACGGACACCAAGTGATGGCAAAAGCTCATATTGCCTTTGGCAAGGTTTGCTAAAAAGAATATTAAAATGTGAATACCTACTTGTAATGTAGAGAATAAACATGCTACACTATATCAGCAGTAGTTAATTTCTAAGGGAGATAATGGCAAGAGTTATCTTTCTTTTAACAGAGGAGATTTTTTTTTTAGAAAACAACCAATCAGAAATAAGAATTGACTGTGGTGGCCATGTTTGTTAACCGATCAGGACAAAATTAGCAATCTTTATAGAGGACCTTCCATAGATGCTTCCTATCAAGTTTCAGTTCATTTTTGGGAAAGCGGTTTCAGAGGAGAAGATCTAAAAAAAAATTGACCAATCAGAAACAAGAATTGCCTGTGGCGGCCATGTTTGTTAACGGATCGGGACGAAATAAGCAATCTTTACAGAGAACCGCCCATAGATGCTTCCTACCAAGTTTCGGTTCATTTGTCCAAGCGGTTTCAGAGGAGAAGATTTAAAAAAAAATCGGCCAATCAGAAACAAAAATGGCCTGTGACGGCCATGTTTGTTAATGGATCGGGACGAAATGAGCAATCATTATAGAGGACCTTCCATAGATGCTCCCTACCCAGTTTCAGTTCATTTGGCTGAGGGGTTTCAGAGGAGAAGATTAAAATGTGAAAAGTTAACGGACAACAGACGACGGACGCCAAGTGATGGCAAAAGCTCACGTTGCCTTTGGCAAGGTGAGCTAAAAACAATATTACACAAATAATTAAATCTGGAACTATATTAGTTAGATCAGTAAAAATCAATTTTGATCTGTATTTTATCCATCTAAATGTAATTGTAAAATCGAATATGACAAACTTAAGATAATGTCCTACAAGGCCATTGTGTTTGTTTCCGGAATTTTTTCAGGTCTGCTCCGGTCCGATCCGTAAGTTTGTTGATCGCGGTCATTGTCAGTAAAGCGTTTATGTCAAAGGCATGCATGGTTGTTTCCGGTATAAGCTGCCACTGCATTTGAACCAACACTGATTATTACAACAACAAAAAAAGTGCCTCCCTGCCTGATAAATTTTTTTGGAAATTGGCCCGAGAAGCTAATAATTTTGTTTGTTTGGCCTAACCAAGAAAAATCACATTTTACACATAAAGGGGCATAAATCTGCAACAATAAAAATCACATTTTAAAATCTTTCTTCAGCTTGATTACTTAATACTTACTTTGAATGTATATGGTTTGTGGTTCTCGTTTTCTGGACAAGCTGACCAGAACCATTTTGGCAAAGGTCCAGAGTCAGCTGTTGAGACATAATATCCCATGGCAAGTGGTTGTTGTAGTAGATTTGGAGGTTCATCTTGAGGATCCATGTCATGGGAATTCTGAAATGTAACAATATAGTTAACACATCATAAAAATAATTAAAGGGACCTGCAAGTTTGGTAATTTGCTTGAAAGTTAATACAGTTGACTCGTTATCTCGAATTTGATGGGACCATGGGAAAAATTTGAGTCAACCGTAGTTCGACTCAAAAGGAGCTACGAAAATACCGGAAGTGTAGTTTGTTTAACGACGAAAGGGAGACAACTCGAGCAAATTTTTGAAGAGCTAAAACCAGCATCGCATGTCCCTATTCTTGGAACGATTTTAAACATATTTTATGTTTTTGTTGCTGTTTTTTTCTCTCCGTTAAATTCTTTGAATCTTGAGGTACGACTGATAACTTCTAGATATCTTTTTGTGTGTATGAATATGTTTATCTGTTTTGTTTTATATGTTTTTCAGCTGTTGCATTGTCATTAAACTTCACCCATCATGACATATTTTTCTTTGTGCAATACTGTTTATTTACAATAAATTGTGTTTTTATTATTTAATAAAGTGTAGAAGAAAACTATTCTTCTTTAATCAAAATTAATTTCCGACAAATAATTCAATAGATAAAACGCTTCCTTTGTGTACTTTTCATAATCATTGATGTATGCCTACCCAAGCGCACTTATTATGAATCAATAATTTTTGATTGTACACATCTAACCTGTGTCATAATACCAAGCCAATTCAAATATTATCACTAATTAATTTGACAGATTGTGAAACAAGATGAACTGTGAGCTAATGCTCACTTATGATACCCCTGCTCTTCGGCAAACAGGAAGTAGCAATCTGACGAGTCAAAAAACGCTTCCCACGATATGGGGTACCTATATGATGCTTGTGACCAAATATCAGATTTCTGCTATCAATAGTTGCGGAGAAAAATGAGCATATATGTTCAATGTGTATAAAAACCAACTAAGTCGGCAAACAGGAAGTAGGAATCTGACGGGTCCAAAAACGCTTCCCACAATATGGCATACCTATATAAAGCTTGTGACCAAATATCAGATTCCTGTCATCAATAGTTGCTTAGAAAAATATGCATATACAAATGTATGTTAAATGTGTATAAAAATCAACAAAGCAAACAGGAAGTAGGAATCGGACAGGTCCAAAAACGCTTCCCACGATATGGGGTACCTATATGAAGCTTGTGATCAAATATCAGATTTCTGCCATCAATAGTTGCCGAGAAAAATGAGCATATATGTTCAATGTGTATAAAAATCAAGTTACTGAGAAAAATGTGACGAAAAATATCTTGGACGGACGGACAGAGGTAAAACAGTATACTCCCCTCCCTCTTCGGGACATGTGAAATAGCCTAAGGTAAAAATTTTAAAGTCAATGACCGGATGTTTCATCTGTGATCTGATTTGAATCCCAAGGTAATACACATGTTTTGACAGGTAAATTAGACTTAACGAATGTAAATAATATCTCGGGATCAAAACTTTTATTCGAGACAACCGAAAGTTCGGGACTTCGATAAAAATTTGACTCAATCGAGTTCGAGGCAATGAGAGTCAACTGTATATCCCAGCATCATTAATTATGCATGTTCCAATTTCCGAACTCTTAACGCTTCCTTCAATTCCATCCAACGGTCATGTTCATGGTGGTGGCCTATGTTAATTCTTGTTTTATTATAAATCGCCAAAACCTTTTTTCCTGTTTCTTTTTCTAGCAGAATCAGTTTAAATACTTGTACCACCGTGTGCAGGTTTTCCATCGGCAGATATTCTTTCCACAACAACAGGCTTACAGCAATATGAATAGGGGCTTATATTTTGTTGTAAAGACAGGAATTTATGTTCGAGATGTGTTTTCATGAAAATAAAAGAGAATTGATGGACCTTTTACTTTAAAACTTGATAGGGGCCGACTTGGCCGTGATCGTATGGTAGTTGGATTTACAACTTCCTATGCAATTAGTGCCTATCACCACTGATGTTGTGAGTTTGAATCTCGATCCGGGCGAGGTGTACAACGTTATGTGATAAAGTTTGTCAGTGACTTGTGGCAGGTCTGTGATTTTCTCCGGGTCCTCTGGTTTCCTCCACCAATAAAACAGATCGCCACGATATAACTAAAATATTGTTGAAAGTGGTGTCAAACATAAAACTCGATAATTAGTGTTACTTTATGTTTTTAATGTACTCCTTGTAAAAAATATCTGGCCAAAAAAAAAATCACCAAAACCAGACATTACCCATTTAAAAAAAAATCCAACAAGAAATGTTCCTGAACACTGAGAAAATACTGCAGTCTTTATTTATGGATGGTAAATGAAAATTATAATTACCTTCCAAATAGGGAAAATTTCAGAATTTGGTGCAATTTTCAAAATAAGATAGATTTTTTTTTCAAGAATCCCTCTGTGCTTGTTTTATAGAAAACTTTAGCAACCAGAACTTTTATTAACAATCCCAACCTTTATTATGTGTTAAAATTTCAAAAGATTCCATCTTATAAAAATACTTAACATTAAAGAATATGAAAAGTACTAACTGAAGTAGAACCATTCATGGCAGACAATGAATTTCTACCATTGTCTGTAGGTGATCCTGGATTTGATGTATTTCCTACCCCTGGCAGAACAGGAGAACTTGTAATCTCCTCAAATACATTGAACAGAAATCCATCATTTAGATCATTGTCCATTTTAAAATCTTCATGTAATCCTGACAGAATGTTGTCATCGCCCATGACATCAATGTCTCCTGGAATCTGCGTAGAATTAGCCTGCAATTGAAATGATACAAGTAAGTCAGTTATTGTTACTTAAAGCCAAATGAACAATTTTCAGTAATATCATGGAGAGAACCAAGTAACATTCCATGAGATGATGTATGCATTGTACTATGCCAACACAGTTTGATTTCTAGTGTTAGATCACTGAAAGAAGTCCACGGGTAGACATGTTACTTCATTTATTATCCTGGCGACCGTTTCACTAAAGGTCGTAAGTCGTAAACGTAGACGTAAGTGTACTCTTGAGTTACGACCGTTTCACTAATAGTTAGGATTTATGACTTGCGATAAAAAGTGATTGCAAAGTTAAGAGTGGTGGTAGGTACTCGTAAGTCGTAAACCTATGTGCATGTAGCAAGGATGACCGCAATGTTTGTAGCTCTTTTTCAGAAATTGAGATATGTTAGAGAAGACACATGGGATTTTTTGCGATCAACTCAACCCATTTTTATTTACTAGCCCGCGCAACAAATGAATAGAACCTACATCAAATCTTTATTTGAACCTAGTTCTTCAATTCATTTATAGATTAGTGCATTACTTGGAGAATTATTAAACGGCTCTCTAGAAATTATTGAATGCGAAGTTTATGATCAATTACAACTCTCTTAGGCACCAATCATTTTATAACAGAGGGGGCTGGTATGTTCATGCTTGATAGATTTTTTTTTTCACATAGCAGGTAGATCAATCTTTTTTTATACATACCTGAGGCAAAAACAATTTTTCAAATATTTTTTTTACAAAAGATTTCTTGCATAGTAAATTCAAGCAGATATTTATCAAAAGACAAACTTTACAAAAAGAGATAAGAAGTCTACATACATTAATCAGAACAACAAGTACATTTATTTACCCCCAATATCGTGTGTTGCTTGGAAATAAATTTTCTAAACTTAACGAGCTTTTCTGTAACTACAAATACAGCATCGTTGGTGTAATGGTTAGCATGCTCGCCTCGAGTGTGGTAGATCATGGGTTCATCGTTGGTGTAATGGTTAGCATGCTCGCCTCGAGTGTGGTAGATCATGGGTTCATCGTTGGTGTAATGGTTAGCATGCTCGCCTCGAGTGTGGTAGATCATGGGTTCGAGCTCCTGTCGGGTCATACCAAAGACTATAAAATGGATATTTGTTGTTTCTCCGCTAAGCACGCAGCATTAAGGAGAAAGAGCACAGACTGGTTGGCTTGGAATCAGAATAATGTGTCCGAGTGGAGCGACATGTCTACCCGCGGACTGTTGTTTCCGAGAGCTAGCACTATAAAATTCCAACTCAGCGTGTTGGCTTAGAACAAAGCGGACCTCATCATTATCTCATTGAACATTAATTTGTTCTCGCCATGATATAGCTGAAAAATTGCTAAATTGGCATTAAGAAACAATCACTCACTCACTCTGTAACTGCAAAAGAGATTTTTTATGTTCTAGTCACAATTCTTACTTTGTTTTACTTGGTAGTGTTCATATATCAACAGTTTTATGTCATGTTTTACTTTCAACATGTTCAAGCAAATAGTTTATCTTTATGATCCAATAGCGTTGAATAAACATAATTTCATAATTGCTACTATAATAATCTCAAACATAATTTTTTGAAAATTTTCCTTAAAGGGGCATTATCTGCAGTCTGTGCCAAAAACTTTTTCAACAACTAGCCCAGGCGAGCTAAAAAAGGGAATCAATTTTGAAAATTTACACAAATATTTTGGGGCCGAAAGTAAACGAAAAGCTCCATTTTATGCATGGAAAAAAGTCATTGTTAGAACTGTAGAAGCTCTGGACATTAGCCGTTCATTTCTGAATAAGATATTGAAAGAAGAACCTGTGGAACTTAATGAAAAATCTGTGAATAAATGCAAAGATTCTTTGGATAGTTTTGATAAAGACTTAATAAGGAGAGTAGTAGTTGGATTTTTTTCAAAAAATGAATATGTTTCAATTAGAAAATTGTGTGTTACTTTGGAGAAAAACCATTCTTTAAAAGTGTCAAAATATAAACTTTGGAAAACTTTGCATGAACTTGTGTTTTAAATTTGCAAAAATAAATGGAAATGAAAAGACCTCGTTAATAAAAGGATATTTTTTTTTACGTACAATTAAACAAAAATGAAATGAAGGATATAACATTGTTTACTTGGACGAAACTTGGGTTGATACCCACCATACAGCATCCCATCAGTGGACACCACCTAACCCTTCAGATGCCCGAAAAATTCCCCTTAATAAAGGACAAAGATTTGTAATTTTACATGCAGGATGTAAAACTGGTTTTTTACCTGGATGTGAATTAGTTTTTAAAACTTTAAGCACAGATGGAAGAGATCATCATTCCAAAATGAATTCTGTTATATTTAATAAATGGGTAGAAGAACAGTTAGTTCCCGCACTTCCACCTAAAAGTCTTGTAATGGACAATGCGTCTTACCATAGTGTAATAAAGGAAGGTACCAAAGCACCAACATCAGCTACAAGAAAGGGGGGTATGCAAAAGTGGCTCAAAGACAAAAAAAATTCCTTTTAATGGTAAAATGAAAAAAACTGAATTGTGTGAAATCATTAAACTGAAGAAACCCGAACCAGTTTATAAAACAGATGAATTTTTACATGGGAAAGGTCATGATGTTTTGTGTCTCCCCCCATACCATTGTGAATTTAACCCTATCGAAATGATATGGGGGGATGTCAAGGGTTATGTTGGATGGGAAAATAACACTTTTAAAACTAATGATGTAAAGGACTTAACAATAAAAGGATTTAAAACCATAACCCCAGAAAAGTAGACTTTTGTAATCATGTTGAAAACAAAATAGAACCACAATATTGGAAATCTGATCACCTTATAGAGGAAATTCCAAAAATTATTATAAATTTAGACAGTGATAGTGACACTGATTGAGAGGGAACTACTGATATGTACTAGTCAGAATATACAATGTTTTCAGGTAATTTTGTTCTTTATTATTAACCTCTATGCACATAAAGGGAATGGGTAGTTTACATGTACTTTAAATGCTCCACAATAATTATTGATTTTTACCTGAACAGGTGTAAATCTAATTTGAATATTGTCCATATTTGGTATGGTCAGTATGTAAACATCTGATATAACATGCTAATGATGAAATCAGCTGACTTGCTGTTTGTCAATACTGACCACATGTTGCTGTTCATGTTTGTTACATGACAAAATGACAGAATTTTACAATTAAGTCATATGGCAAACTTTTTTATTCCTCTAATGAATGTATTAATCAGTCCTTAATATAAATATAATTAAAAAGAAAATCTGACAACCTGTTGATTTTATAGGAATTTTCCCCCCTATTTTCAGTCACCAAACAGACTATACATATAGCATGTAATTTATCGAAAAACATTATTCTATAAAAATAAGTTTGGTAACATTTTACTCTTAACAAATAATTTTTTTTCTAATAGCTTTGATTTATTTATTATTCTAAATTCGTTAAAGCAAATATATTTAAGAATTAGTTGGATATAAAATGTGAAAGATTTTTATCTTATTATCAAAGGGTGAAGTGAAAACAAACCAATAGGTATAACTTGTATTGCCCGAAATAATAAATTCAATATCAATATTTTTTTTACAAATCATATCAATATTATAAAAATAACAATTTTTTTTTGGCAACGGAGTCTGCCTATCGCTTCCTTATTTAAATATATGCATAAACATAAATTAAGAGGTGGGGGTGTTTTTTTTAAAGCAAGTCACAGTAAAATTTCAATATAAATACCAACAGCCAAATATTCCATGTAATATATAACAAACTTTAACAAAGAAATTTACATAATCAAGGAAAAGAAAATTTCTTAATTATTGAGAGCAGATTTCTCAAATAGAACCACCCTAAACAAAACTGATCAAACTGGTGTACCAAATCAAAAGGGAAATAGAAATTTCACTGTCTTACTAATTAAATAATTTAACAATTTTAATTAACCCAATGTGAACTTTAATGTAATCAGTTTCCGAGATCTACTATAAATGATACGATATCTTTTTTACCTCTGTTATAGGAGATGTTACTTGTCGTAAGTCGTAAGTTGTAACTCTTAAGATTAGGACTAGTTTAGTGAAACGCACGTATACGTGCACGTAAGGAAATAGTAAGTGATTTAGGATTTACGATCACTTTAGTGAAACGGTCGCCTGATTCTGAGACAAGCTCTTTCTCCTTTATGCTGCATGCTTAGCAGAGAAGCAACAAATACCAAATTCATAGTCTTTGGTTTGACATGACCATGACTCCAAACCACAATCTACCACACTCGACAAATGATACAAAATTAAACATCTAGACTGGAAGAAACCAATTTTCAGAAAACACATAATTACCATTCACATATTTTTTTTCATATGGATCTATTGAACAGAAAGGGAAATCATATTTTTTGGTGGTGTTTTAAACATTTTAATTGCGCATTTCTTTTCAACAGATAATGACATCATCATCAAATCTAATTAGATTGATTGATTGAATGCTAAACACTAAACATCCAGTGAGCAAAATTTCAGCTATATTCCAAATGAGAACAAAGCATGTAGAAATCATGTATAAGAATTAATACATGTATTGTAAAGGGGCAGTTCTTATAGAGAAATGGCAATCATCACCTTCATTTGTTTATGTATTATCATTCATGTCTTATTTATCTTATTTCGTATTTGTTTATGTATTACACTTGCAAAAAATAGGGAAACTTGACATCTCCCTCAGAGAACATAAGGGAGAAGTGAAGACATGACAGGGAGACTTCCAAAAGCTTCATAGAGACATGTTTCCGCAAAAATGTGTTGTTTCTTCGCATCATTAAAAAAAAATATGCATCTGAAGTGTGCCTTTGCTAATATCCTTCATAATTAATTTTAAATTCATGTTTTGTACTTGCATTATTGTTGTTGATCTTATATTTGTCAATTTTACATTTTATTCGTTTCGCATCGAAATCTTTAAGATATATATTACATCAAAATGTGAGTTCCCTCCCTCTGTTTCAATTAAAATGCTGCCATGTTTAAAACTTGACAAGTTGATTGTTTACCTTTGAAAAAGCTACAAATAACTCAAGTTGGGTTAAAATAATAATAAAAAAATTTATAACACAATCCAACAACACATTTGGTACAGGAATTGTCTGTTTGATTATCTTTAGATTTCAGATTTAATTTTCACCTGGAATTTCATCAGTACAAATTTAGAATTTTTGTCGTGATACTTTTGTTTCAACTAACTATATTTTCTTTTTTTCTTGAATAAAATCTTTTTCTCTCATTCTTATGTATTTTAACTTTGATAATCAGCTTTACTATAAAATGCAGATTATTTGCAAGAAAAGAGCGACTTCCAAAAAGAAACAAGGTGACTTTAATTTCACTTTGTTCACCCCCTATGTTTAGTGGGGTTTGTGTAGCTTGATATTTAGTGAGCACCTTAAGTTCACCCCCTATGTTTAGTGGGGTTTGTGTAGCTTGATATTTAGTGAACACCTTAAGTTCACCCCCTATGTTTAGTGGGGTTTGTGTAGCTTGATATTTAGTGAACACCTTAAGTTCACCCCCTATGCTTAGTGGGGTTTGTGTAGCTTGATATTTAGTGAACACCTTAAGTTCACCCCCTATGTTTAGTGGGGTTTGTGTAGCTTGATATCTAGTGAACACCTTAAGTTCACCCCCTATGTTTAGTGGGGTTTGTGTAGCTTGATATTTAGTGAACACCTTAAGTTCACCCCCTATGCTTAGTGGGGTTTGTGTAGCTTGATATTTAGTGAACACCTTAAGTTCACCCCCTATGTTTAGTGGGGTTTGTGTAGCTTGATATTTAGTGAACACCTTAAGTTCACTCCCTATGTTTAGTGGGGTTTGTGTAGCTTGATATTTAGTGAACACCTTAAGTTCACCCCCTATGTTTAGTGGGGTTTGTGTAGCTTGATATTTAGTGAACACCTTAAGTTCACCCCCTATGTTTAGTGGGGTTTGTGTAGCTTGATATTTAGTGAACACCTTAAGTTCACTCCCTATGTTTAGTGGGGTTTGTGTAGCTTGATATTTAGTGAACACCTTAAGTTCACCCCCTATGTTTAGTGGGGTTTGTGTAGCTTGATATTTAGTGAACACCTTAAGTTCATCCCCTATGTTTAGTGGGGTTTGTGTAGCTTGATATTTAGTGAACACCTTAAGTTCATCCCCTATGTTTAGTGGGGTTTGTGTAGCTTGATATTTAGTGAACACCTTAAGTTCACCCCCTATGTTTAGTGGGGTTTGTGTAGCTTGATATTTAGTGAACACCTTAAGTTCACCCCCTATGTTTAGTGGGGTTTGTGTAGCTTGATATTTAGTGAGCACCTTAAGTTCACCCCCTATGTTTAGTGGGGTTTGTGTAGCTTGATATTTAGTGAGCACCTTAAGTTCACCCCCTATGTTTAGTGGGGTTTGTGTAGCTTGATATTTAGTGAACACCTTAAGTTCACCCCTATGTTTAGTGGGGTTTGTGTAGCTTGATATTTAGTGAACACCTTAAGTTCACCCCCTATGTTTAGTGGGGTTTGTGTAGCTTGATATTTAGTGAACACCTTAAGTTCACCCCCTATGTTTAGTGGGGTTTGTGTAGCTTGATATTTAGTGAGCACCTTAAGTTCACCCCCTATGCTTAGTGGGGTTTGTGTAGCTTGATATTTAGTGAGCACCTTAAGTTCACCCCCTATGCTTAGTGGGGTTTGTGTAGCTTGATATTTAGTGAGCACCTTAAGTTCACCCCCTATGCTTAGTGGGGTTTGTGTAGCTTGATATTTAGTGAACACCTTAAGTTCACCCCCTATGCTTAGTGGGGTTTGTGTAGCTTGATATTTAGTGAACACCTTAAGTTCACCCCCTATGCTTAGTGGGGTTTGTGTAGCTTGCTATTTAGTGAACACCTTAAGTTCACCCCCTATGCTTAGTGGGGTTTGTGTAGCTTGCTATTTAGTGAACACCTTAAGTTCACCCCCTATGTTTAGTGGGGTTTGTGTAGCTTGCTATTTAGTGAACACCTTAAGTTCACCCCCTATGTTTAGTGGGGTTTGTGTAGCTTGATATTTAGTGAGCACCTTAAGTTCACCCCCTATGTTTAGTGGGGTTTGTGTAGCTTGATATTTAGTGAGCACCTTAAGTTCACCCCCTATGTTTAGTGGGGTTTGTGTAGCTTGATATTTAGTGAGCACCTTAAGTTCACCCCCTATGTTTAGTGGGGTTTGTGTAGCTTGATATTTAGTGAGCACCTTAAGTTCACCCCCTATGTTTAGTGGGGTTTGTGTAGCTTGATATTTAGTGAGCACCTTAAGTTCACCCCCTATGTTTAGTGGGGTTTGTGTAGCTTGATATTTAGTGAACACCTTAAGTTCACCCCCTATGTTTAGTGGGGTTTGTGTAGCTTGATATTTAGTGAACACCTTAAGTTCACCCCCTATGTTTAGTGCGGTTTGTGTAGCTTGATATTTAGTGAGCACCTTAAGTTCACCCCCTATGTTTAGTGGGGTTTGTGTAGCTTGATATTTAGTGAGCACCTTAAGTTCACCCCCTATGTTTAGTGGGGTTTGTGTAGCTTGATATTTAGTGAACACCTTAAGTTCACCCCCTATGTTTAGTGGGGTTTGTGTAGCTTGATATTTAGTGAGCACCTTAAGTTCACCCCCTATGTTTAGTGGGGTTTGTGTAGCTTGATATTTAGTGAGCACCTTAAGTTCACCCCCTATGTTTAGTGGGGTTTGTGTAGCTTGATATTTAGTGAACACCTTAAGTTCACCCCCTATGTTTAGTGGGGTTTGTGTAGCTTGATATTTAGTGAACACCTTAAGTTCACCCCCTTTGTTTAGTGGGGTTTGTGTAGCTTGATATTTAGTGAACACCTTAAGTTCACCCCCTATGTTTAGTGGGGTTTGTGTAGCTTGATATTTAGTGAGCACCTTAAGTTCACCCCCTATGTTTAGTGGGGTTTGTGTAGCTTGATATTTAGTGAGCACCTTAAGTTCACCCCCTATGTTTAGTGGGGTTTGTGTAGCTTGATATTTAGTGAGCACCTTAAGTTCACCCCCTATGTTTAGTGGGGTTTGTGTAGCTTGATATTTAGTGAGCACCTTAAGTTCACCCCCTATGTTTAGTGGGGTTTGTGTAGCTTGATATTTAGTGAACACCTTAAGTTCACCCCCTATGTTTAGTGGGGTTTGTGTAGCTTGATATTTAGTGAGCACCTTAAGTTCACCCCCTATGTTTAGTGGGGTTTGTGTAGCTTGATATTTAGTGAGCACCTTAAGTTCACCCCCTGTTTAGTGGGGTTTGTGTAGCTTGATATTTAGTGAACACCTTAAGTTCACCCCCTATGTTTAGTGGGGTTTGTGTAGCTTGATATTTAGTGAACACCTTAAGTTCACCCCCTATGTTTAGTGGGGTTTGTGTAGCTTGATATTTAGTGAGCACCTTAAGTTCACCCCCTATGTTTAGTGGGGTTTGTGTAGCTTGATATTTAGTGAACACCTTAAGTTCACCCCCTATGTTTAGTGGGGTTTGTGTAGCTTGATATTTAGTGAACACCTTAAGTTCACCCCCTATGTTTAGTGGGGTTTGTGTAGCTTGATATTTAGTGAGCACCTTAAGTTCACCCCCTATGTTTAGTGGGGTTTGTGTAGCTTGATATTTAGTGAGCACCTTAAGTTCACCCCCTATGTTTAGTGGGGTTTGTGTAGCTTGATATTTAGTGAGCACCTTAAGTTCACTCCTTATGTTTAGTGGGGTTTGTGTAGCTTGATATTTAGTGAACACCTTAAGTTCACTCCCTATGTTTAGTGGGGTTTGTGTAGCTTGATATTTAGTGAGCACCTTAAGTTCACCCCCTATGTTTAGTGGGGTTTGTATAGCTTGATATTTAGTGAGCACCTTAAGTTCACCCCCTATGCTTAGTGGGGTTTGTGTAGCTTGATATTTAGTGAGCACCTTAAGTTCACCCCCTATGTTTAGTGGGGTTTGTGTAGCTTGATATTTAGTGAACACCTTAAGTTCACCCCCTATGTTTAGTGGGGTTTGTGTAGCTTGATATTTAGTGAACACCTTAAGTTCACCCCCTATGCTTAGTGGGGTTTGTGTAGCTTGATATTTAGTGAACACCTTAAGTTCACCCCCTATGTTTACTGGGGTTTGTGTAGCTTGATATTTAGTGAGCACCTTAAGTTCACCCCCTATGTTTAGTGGGGTTTGTGTAGCTTGATATTTAGTGAGCACCTTAAGTTCACCCCCTATGTTTAGTGGGGTTTGTGTAGCTTGATATTTAGTGAGCACCTTAAGTTCACCCCCTATGTTTAGTGGGGTTTGTGTAGCTTGATATTTAGTGAACACCTTAAGTTCACCCCCTATGTTTAGTGGGGTTTGTGTAGCTTGATATTTAGTGAACACCTTAAGTTCACCCCCTATGTTTAGTGGGGTTTGTGTAGCTTGATATTTAGTGAGCACCTTAAGTTCACCCCCTATGTTTAGTGGGGTTTGTGTAGCTTGATATTTAGTGAACACCTTAAGTTCACCCTCTATGTTTAGTGGGGTTTGTGTAGCTTGATATTTAGTGAGCACCTTAAGTTCACCCCCTATGTTTAGTGGGGTTTGTGTAGCTTGATATTTAGTGAGCACCTTAAGTTCACCCCCTATGTTTAGTGGGGTTTGTGTAGCTTGATATTTAGTGAGCACCTTAAGTTCACCCCCTATGTTTAGTGGGGTTTGTGTAGCTTGATATTTAGTGAACACCTTAAGTTCACCCCCTATGTTTAGTGGGGTTTGTGTAGCTTGATATTTAGTGAACACCTTAAGTTCACCCCCTATGATTAGTGGGGTTTGTGTAGCTTGATATTTAGTGAGCACCTTAAGTTCACCCCCTATGTTTAGTGGGGTTTGTGTAGCTTGATATTTAGTGAGCACCTTAAGTTCACCCCCTATGTTTAGTGGGGTTTGTGTAGCTTGATATTTAGTGAGCACCTTAAGTTCACCCCCTATGTTTAGTGGGGTTTGTGTAGCTTGATATTTAGTGAGCACCTTAAGTTCACCCCCTATGTTTAGTGGGGTTTGTGTAGCTTGATATTTAGTGAGCACCTTAAGTTCACCCCCTATGTTTAGTGGGGTTTGTGTAGCTTGATATTTAGTGAACACCTTAAGTTCACCCCCTATGTTTAGTGGGGTTTGTGTAGCTTGATATTTAGTGAACACCTTAAGTTCACCCCCTATGTTTAGTGGGGTTTGTGTAGCTTGATATTTAGTGAACACCTTAAGTTCACCCCCTATGTTTAGTGGGGTTTGTGTAGCTTGATATTTAGTGAACACCTTAAGTTCACCCCCTATGTTTAGTGGGGTTTGTGTAGCTTGATATTTAGTGAACACCTTAAGTTCACCCCCTTTGTTTAGTGGGGTTTGTGTAGCTTGATATTTAGTGAACACCTTAAGTTCACCCCCTATGTTTACTGGGGTTTGTGTAGCTTGATATTTAGTGAACACCTTAAGTTCACTCCCTATGTTTAGTGGGGTTTGTGTAGCTTGATATTTAGTGAACACCTTAAGTTCACCCCCTATGTTTAGTGGGGTTTGTGTAGCTTGATATTTAGTGAACACCTTAAGTTCACCCCCTATGTTTAGTGGGGTTTGTGTAGCTTGATATTTAGTGAACACCTTAAGTTCACCCCCTATGTTTAGTGGGGTTTGTGTAGCTTGATATTTAGTGAACACCTTAAGTTCACCCCCTATGTTTAGTGGGGTTTGTGTAGCTTGATATTTAGTGAACACCTTAAGTTCACCCCCTATGCTTAGTGGGGTTTGTGTAGCTTGATATTTAGTGAGCACCTTAAGTTCACCCCCTATGTTTAGTGGGGTTTGTGTGATCTTTAGTTTTCAGTGCTTTGTAGATCATTGCCTGTACTTTTTTTCTGGCCATTGCATTGTCTGTACTTTGATCTTCTGCTTCCGATTACCCCTTTGGTATCTTAAAACTTTTAGTCAATAGACTAACCTGGTTAGGTACTGATATCTCCATGTAAAAATATAGATGTCTACATCAATCTGAGTTCATAGTAGTGAATAGAAACAAATATATGTTACAGTAAAAATCCCACCTCTGTTAGTCAATAACAAACTAAACTTTAAAATTACCTGTGCATTTGCTGATATGGGAAAGACTAGAATATGAGTACATGAAGCATCTTGTGGAGTCTGTAACGGACAATTACTACTCATCTTCTCCTCAGCTTTCACGGCATCAGCTAAAACTTGGAATGATGAATGAGATTCCAGAGATATCAAACAAACACTGAGAATCCCAGGAATTTCTGTATTATTAGCTATGGAACACACATTGGGACACAGATCCTTGATATGTTTACTTGATTTCAGAATATTTTTCTTACTCAACAGGCCTGACCATCCTGAAAGTATTCAACACATATATATGTACTGTAAATTTGTCAAATCCTATCTTCAGAGCAACATTAAGGAGATGATTGCTCTAAACACTGTCCAATGCTAAACATTTCTATACATGATTATTTGCCCATTTCTCAGTATAACACTATATATAAGTTTTGCCTTGGAATTTGTTATGAATAAACATTTTTTGTGAACAAGTCTGATTTTGTGTAAAATTATTTTTAAATTTGTTTCCCCATATGCATTTAAATTACAAAATGGTGCAACAACCTGTGTAACAAGTAGAAAACTTATCTGAGTAATATTCATCATTTTACAATGCTAATTATACACATGTTTCCTGCTATAAGAATATGTTCAACAGTATCTTTTTTCCTTAAAGTAAACTATATAAACATAAAATTTCAGCCATGTTTTGTTGATCGCTGTTTGTCCTTTTGGCCATTGTGTTTTCTGTTCTTCGATATACTGATTCTGATTGCCCCTTTGTTATCTTCAAACTCTTTTTAATATCACAATATGAAATTCAGACCAGTTTTAGATAATAAAAAAAAAAACCTTTCAATACCTTTTAATTCACCATGTCCCATTCTACCAAATCTACCAATCACTAGCCTGCTAGGAATGGTTGTCATGGTAACAACACCCAAAATAAAATCCCACAACTTCTTCAAACCAATTTTTCTAGCTGAAGCTTTCTTGCGTCGATTTCTGAAAAAAGGAATATAGACATAAAAACAGTTGTAACACAAATCAGTCCATATCAGGGCTCACCAAACCAAGAAAAATGCACTTTCAAAAATGAGGGATTCAGGGGTGTGGAAATACGGAAATGTTCTGCTTGTAACCGGGCAAGTTATCTGAAAAAAGTTACTTGTCCATACAAAATCCTACTTGTCCTTTTTAAACATTCGATACTTGCAAACACAATTGCTGGTTCATGAGTGTCTGGGTGTACTTTCCTTAAAAGTATTGCCTCTTGATCAGTGAGAGGTCTATTGTCATCCGACAATTGAAATAAATCGCACTTGCTTCATATGGTCTATTACATTATTGCATAAAACTTCAGAATTTTTTTTGGATAAAGTTAATGCAAGTACTAATATATAACAGAGCTCCAGATAAGCTGCGTATTTGCGTTTTTTACGCTATGAAAACGAGTAAAAACGCATGTATTATCAGATCAGAGTGTACACATTATGCATACATATTGCTGTGTAAGCAAATTTTCCAAATTCTGAGCATACTTGTAGTCGTGTACATAACAATACATTTTTGTCTCTGAGAAATTCCCCGTAATTACTTCCCTTTATACTTTTCGAAGGAGAGAGCATATACATCCGAGGGGTACAGAATGCTTGCCTTTCTAAGCATCGATGTCAAAAGAGATCTGATTGGATGTTTACGATAAATCATCCAATCGTGGTCAATATTACAAATAAATGCAGTTTACATAATAAGTAAGAACTAAAACGAAAGTAAATTTGGGAACACGTTGTTCGTTGAAAATTCGCAAGAACATGAATAAGCGAGCTACGGAAAATTATATACTTAAGTTCCTGACAGCTTCATCTGTGTCTAGTGAGAGTATAGTTAAGGAATCATTGACATTATCAACACGGCTGTGAAAACTGCCGAAGTCGATGAGCAAAAAACAAAATATTTACAACATTTTATTAATAAACATGACACAATTGTGTCAAATTAAACAGATATACATTTCACTTGCATCCTGCGTTTATTGAATAACACTTGTGTCAAACATAATTTTAAAAGTGTACATGTAAGCAATCTTTTCTGAAGTAGAGAGTACAACAGTGCAAAGGAAATTTGCAAATACACATCATTTTCAAAAGTAGGGGGTAATTACCCTTTGGACTTGAAAATTATCTGGAGCTCTGTTTAAATCACTGCCTAAATGAAGATCATTTATATGTATAGTCAGTGAATGTCGGGATCTTTATAGATACAATAACTTTGACAATAGCTTTGTTCATCAAATATCAAACCAGTTATGTGTTTAGTTTTATTGTTATCCTTCAAGAGGCAATGCAGGCAGCATGTTTTGAAGATGACTGGTACAGTGGTTGAGAGGACCAAGCATCTGTGACCTCTGTTCATGATTTTGTCTATAAACATTCACGATTTCTGATTGGCAATAGCAGGATATTTCCTGTAGATATAGCGATATGAGACACTATCAGCATCCAATCGTAACAGGAAAAAATTGGCTAACCACTGAACTGAAAAGTCCATTGGCATTTATTCTCAAATTCTGTGTCCTTTTCCACTCAAGATTTGTATTAGTAAACTTCTCTGGTGATTCTTTATCGCGAGAGCCTTGCATTCTTTTTTTATTATTAAATATATGTTCATTGACATTGTCATTGCTAAAACTGAAAAAGATGTTAGGTCCTAAGTGTATGGTTAGTATTTGTATGACTAGCAAGAGAACATCACATTCGGAATTCCATCAAAAAACCGGTTACACAGTCCCATTATCGCTTAGTAAATGCAGTAGAATTATCATTGCAATCAGCTCGTAATACTCAACTTAGAACTTGCATAATTCTGGTTATTTTAGCTGCTTTCGGAACACCACTGACACGATCGTTAAAAAAAAACCCACCAATATTTACGCTATAATATTATTTGAGGGATTGCAGTTCCAATTACTTCCATAATACTTTAATAAGAAACTAGGATGAACTGCTTTAGATACCTAAAACTTATGTCTCCCCTTAATGCGGCCATCTGTACAATAACCTATCTCGAAAGACAAAAAAGTTATGACCCGGGCAAGAAAATACCATTTAAAAAACAATTATTTGACCTTGAGGTCAAAGTCACACAAAGGTCATTATGGTACGCGACACACCACCTTATGGTCATGCACCCACATACCAAATATCATTGACCTATCTCAAAAGACAAAAAAGTTATGGCCCAGACAAGAAAATGCTATTTAAAAAACAATTATTTGACCTTGAGGTCAAAGTCCCACAAAGGTCATTACGATATGTGACACACCGCCATATGGTCATGCACCCACATACCAAATAAATACTATTTAAAAAACAATTATTTAACCTTGAGGTCAAAGTCCCACAAAGGTCATTACGGTACGTGACACACCACCTTATGGTCATGCACCCACACACCAAATATCATTGACCTATCTGGAAAGACAAAAAAGTTATGGTCCGGACAAACTTCGCTGAGAAGCAGAAGAAGAAAAATTCAGATTAAAACAATATGTCTCCCTTCGTTCGAAGGGGAGACATAATTATTATGCCTTGATATTTTTACTTGTCCCTGGACAAGCTATCCAGGAAAATCTACTTGTCCGACAGGTTCAATGTACGAGTCGGGCATGGCAATTCCACACTCTTGTGATTCGAAATATTTATAATGGCAGAAATTTGCATAACAAACAGCTCAAATTAAAAATGTTCAACCTTCCCACTACTTTAGGTACAAACTAATCAAACACTGAAATAAAACATTTCAGTCTCTAGTTATTTGTCCCCAACAAGACGATGATGTCTTATTTAATTTTCTCTAAAATGTTAATGTGGTTATCATTAGTGGCCTTTTTTCATTTCTACACCGCAAATTTATCAAGCTGAACCTAATATACCTTCATACTGTGAAACTAAAGTGTTCAATAATGGGTGGAAATAAAGAAGAAAACCCTACACAGAGTCCAAATACCCTAATTTTCTAGCTGTTTGGACCAAGTAATTTACACAACAAAAAAAAAGAGGAAATCTGCTGATCAGAGAAAATCTGTCTTCCCTAATAAATTGTTTGAGCATTGTTATTGCCACAAGTCATTGAAAATATTTTATCATGTGTTGTATTTAGTATACCTCTCCATGTGCTGGTATCAAAAGCACAACTGAAGTGGTTAAAAGGCATTGATTGGATAGAAAGATGTAACTCCAACTATTATACTATCACAACCACAACAACCTGGATTTAAGCCATCTATCACTATGTAAGGTGTTTATCCTGTATCAAACTTACCTGTTAGGTATTTCGATATTTATTGTGACAGTTTCCATCAGCTCTCCCTGTTCATCAGTACATGCAGCTAATAACCATCTCTGGTCCTCAGACAGACAGTAGGAACAGTATAGAACATTACTTCTCTCCAGTTTATCTCCATGACACTCTGCCAGCAGAGCTTGTTTGTCTTTGGTTGGAGCAATTACAAATGGAGGGCTATACAGTTTCATTTTCTCTTTTTCCTAAAAACATTAAAAACATTTAATATATTTTACATTACTACAAAAAGCTTCAATTTGATCAATATAGAAACCTGAATTTCAGATCCTGGACAATTTTTCAAAATTACACAACCTTGCAAGAAAGGACAAGAAAACTGACAGTATGAAGCTTGCATGCAAAATAAAGATGACCAAGAAAATTTCCATTTTGCAACATAATTAGTACAAATTAACATACAATGACTAAATCTCTAACTTATTATCTAAAAAATTGGAGGAGACGGTAATAATCTCTGATGAAACAGTTATTGTATTCTAGAAAGTCACACCTACCTCTTTCTTTTTAAGGAAGAGTTCGGCTGCAGCAGCTGGTCCAAACCCTGTTAATGAACGACCAATGACAGTGTGTGATGAATTCCATCTACATGTAGTGAAGACAGAAAATGATATGGCTTTCAACTGTTGTATGTTACAACCTCCTTCTGTATACTCCAATATTGTGTGTAATGGAATGATCTACAAACACAATTTTATATTGATAATAAACAACTTAGTAGAGAACCAAAACAATTGCATTAGTTCCTTAAATAAAATTTGTTTCCAAGGTCAAAAATATTTTTTTTTTCTCACATAGTTTATGGGTTTGTCAGCCAAAGAAATGTGTCAACTGCAAATTCTTTTGACGAAGTTGACAATGGTTTCAATACCAATGAGATTGTGGAAAACTACAAAATCAATTTCAAGTAAAATAAAAATTATCTTGGAACAGCATTTATATGGGATGTCTATACTGTCTTGATGGGTTAAAATAACTTAATGATCATTAACCACCTAAAAAACATTATTGGAAGTTAAATTTTAATAATAAGTTCTAACAGAATTTGACACAAATTCTATAATACTATGTTCCCATGCAAACTTCATTGGTGAATTTTTGTAACTGGATATGAATATTTATTTTAAGCAGAAATCATTATACTAATTACAATGACGAAATGTGACAACATCAGCAAGTATTTGTTTTGAAACAATATAAATAGTGTATATTATCAAAACTTACTTGTAAATTGATATTCTGTTGCAACTGATCTGGAAGTGATTTAACAAGCTGAAGATAACATCTCAATAGCCCTATCTTAATTAGTCTATCCAATTCATTCTCCGAATTTTGTCCATATGTGAAGGGGTCGATAATATACACAACTAGAGCTGGACAATCATCTGGTTTTTCACGGTCATTTTCATGCAGACTAGCATCTTTAAAGTTTGAAGACTCAGAATTTTGGTTGTTTTCTGGAAACAAAAAGAAGCCTTATAAACAACAAAGATAACGTTGCATAATAACATAGAAAAAAAAGAAAGATTAACAATAACCTACATACTGTGAAAGTATTTTTCTTCGTGGGTATCAATTTTCATGGATTGGTTAAAAATTAGAAGTTCGTGGATTTTGTGTTTGTACCAAAATAAAATTTGTCGATTTTATATTTTCAACATGACAAGTTTCACTGGGTATCAAAACTTCGAGAAAGCTTCAATACATTAGACAAATGAGCCGTAGAACTATGTAATCGGAAGTAAACCGTGGATATTAACGTGTTCATTTTCTCATTTTCTCATAGTCAACTCCACCTATTCGAATATCGTATAATAGAATATTGTTGATAATCAAATATTCTTGCAAAACACCAAACCATTTATTGAATCTTAAAGGAAAAAACCTCAGTTTATTTGCATATCGGATAAGCGCATATACCGGGTATTTGAATGGAACAATCCAGGTAAAAAGTTGGCAAACTTCGTAATAATCGAATATTCTTCTACATTTTGGACAGGAAGTCCAGCTTTGGAAGTTTACATGTCCAGATTGGAAGAGTTCACATACTCCATTGTTGTATTTTTTTATTCAATAAAATATTCAAAAAAGTTGTTTGTTGACATCGTGATTTTAGTTATATTTTGATCTCGGAGTGAAATTTAAATGTATAACAAGCTTGCTTGTTGTATTTATCCTTTTTAAAGAAAATAATGTCATTATTCCTACAATGTAGCATCAATTTATATGTTTTCAACCATATTTTTTATATCGCATGCCATGTTGTTTACATCTGCCATTTTGTTTATATTCACATGATTATGGACATGTTACATAATATAGTCTCTAATCCATTCATTCTCTTTGCTTATAAATGATATTTTCTTAACAATAGTTTACTTTTGTTAATAAAATAGACGAATTATTAGAAGGAAATGATTAAAATTGATTGCTAAAAAATGTGTTATTATTAAATGCCCGGATGATCGGATAAGAGAATGGCATTCGGGTCATTGGGGGATCATGTAGTCTCGTGTAATAAATAATATTTTCTTTTGAAAAGTTTATTTTTGTCAATGAAATGATGAATTGCATGAATAAATCGCTTATATAATGAGTTGTGGATTTTTTTTAAAAAAGTTTGAACACGTGGTATTCGCATCATCACGCAGTTAAACAATAATATTGATTCATTGTTTACATCTGTTCAGTTATCAATCAGAACAGCGACTGATTACATAATATATAGTCTCCAATCCGTTCATATATGTTTGGTTAATTAATAAATATTTTCTATTTACCGGTAATAATTTATTTTTGGTAAGGAAATTGAAGAGTGAAAAAATTTAATTGATTGGTGAACATTTGCTAAAATTAAGTCATTTCGTATTCTAGTCATCGTGTGGCGTCGTGTAGCTGCAATAATGTAGCTCCTGTGACAAACTTGTGTCTCGGCAGAGCTACAACGCAGTCCCATTCGTCACAATGGAAAAAAAAAAAAGTTGAAACATAAAAACTCACTATTTACGCTTTAAACATTTCATTATAACTATTACTGATGATCCCAGTCCTTGTTAAATCGGTTTGGCTGAGAAATATATGCTTTTCAAAGGTAGCAACAACCTTGTTCAAATTCATCGATCGTTTGCCATAACCGGAAACTACGGAAGGCAGAGCTTTTCTAAATATGGTATTTCTTAATTTCTTACTACACGTAGTAAACGGCTGTTGTAAACAAATATGGTATCAACATCCAAATAGTGAGGCTAGAAATGACGAAATTCAAAATGTTCAGAGAAAGTAAACATGGATTTTTATTTTGTGGGAATTACACTCTAAAATACTGGTAGGTGATAAAAACTTGTTATAATAATGGACAAAAGGAAAGGTTATGTCTTATTATTGATAAATGCAGGCGTCGGAAACTCTGTAGGCGAGTGCAAAAAATCTCTGCGGCTGCTCCATTACATGTAATGGCATCCTGTTATAACCCTTGCGAGTTAGCAAGCATTTAGGGTTTTATTATTAGAACTAGGGATCGTGTAGTTTAACACAGAATGACAGCTGAAATACTGCATAATTAATACTCTTTCAATGTTGAAAACAGCTTCTTTTTGCTGACCATAATTCTTAATATTATCATATAAACAAGCATTACATCAGCCAATAAACACAACTTTTCAGTGGAAGATTTGTTTAAAAATAAACTATCATCACGTGATTTCTGACTTGCCGATAAAATAAAAAACAACTCTGGACATTTTTAGTTCTTTATTTCATGAATAAAAATCAATATATAAATGATGCCTATGAGAAACTTATTTATTCCAAGGACAATGGATGTCTTATGAACGACCTGCATTATCTCCCCTTGTTGAAATTTCGTTTATTGTGTTATTGAATACTCCGTATAAATGGATAATATGCTCTGACATTTGCTGTATGCAAATAGGCAGATTTGACTGTATCAACATATAATCGGAACAAAATCATTTTTGGAGTTTCATAATTATAGTGCAATTTTATCGAACTTGAAAAAAAAACCCCATCTGAAATTATTTTATGAGCACGTACATTTTGTACATTAGCAATTCCTAAATTTGTTTTTATGTCTTACAAATATTCAACCTCCATTTTATTTTCAAATTTTTTTTTCACAACTAAATAAAGATCAATAAAGTTTTTTTTCTTCTTATTATTTTGATTCCAATGACAGATTGCACTTCAAAATGTTCGATCTTTTATCACTGATTGAAACCACTCGTATTCATGTCACAAGATTAATCCTGACGCGGGGCAAATGTACAGTTAACTTATACTTATTTGAATTGTTTAAAGAAAGGTGATCAAATATGTTAATTGAAGCAGGGGTGTGGAATTACCATGCCCGACTCGTACATAGAACCTGCCGGACAAGTAGAGATCAACAAATAAAAATAAATTCTGATTAAAGCACTCTGGAAAGACAATTCCTCAAATGATATTATATCGTAAATATTGACGGTTTTGTGTTTTTAAAAAAAATTATTATTGAAAACGATCGCGTCAGTGGTGTTCCGAAAGCATCTAAAATAACCAGAATTGTACAAGTTCTAAGTTGAGTATTACGACCCGATTGCAATAATTGTACTACATTTACTTAACGATAACCGGGAATGTGTATCAGGTTTTTATTGGAGTTCCGAATGTGACATTTCCTTGCTTTTCTACGGCTTTTCGTAAACAAACAGGGCCTAACATCCGTGAACATATAATACAAATCGAGTTGCAGTCGTTACAATGGACAAATATTAAACTAGAGGTACTACTGGACGCAGGAGTCTCGCATTGATATATAAATGGAATAACTTAATAGTCCGCTACCAGCATGCCCATTCACGTAGAATAAAAATCATGCACGTATAATTGAAAGAACCCTACGTGCGTGCACGTAGAGAACCCGTTGCGAGCACTATAAAAATTACCTTTTGTTTACAATTCACTTCAAAGTACGTATAATAGAATTGTTCTGAATAGTTAATTTCGGTAATATTATCCAATCAGAGCATTCCTTGCATATTTTAAGTGAGATGATATGATTTATAGATCGCCCAATTCTATTGGCTCCTTATATTTTATTTGTTCAATCATAAGAACTGCTACTGTTAAATCCCGTAATCAGAGTTGGCGAAAATCGTCGGACCGGCAGAATAACGGTCGGTCCGATTAATTAATGAACCGTGTCTGTCCCAATGTCCGTCACGAAAATATTACTTTGTGGTCGTCCAGTTGACGATTGAAATTTATTCACTCCCAGTAAAATGTGGGACAGAGAATTTTAATTAAATATGTTTTGAGATGCTTATATATAGAAGATGACAACAGATTCATATTCTTAACTGAAATTAAAAATGTAGGTAAACCGGAAACTGACATTGATGTATAATATTCGGAACGTGATCGGACCATTAGATACGGATTGTTGGCCATATCTGCCTCATCTTTTTAGATAAAAATATGTATACAGAAAAAACATTTAATTGAGTTGTTTAATGCTCATGACTATATATAGGTAATCTTGCATTCAGTTCTGTATAAAAAACAAAATTTGACAGGCCATATACAATATTACAAAAAAAATGGTGGGACAGACACAAAGGCCATGGGTCAGACAGAACCCCACTTCCTGTCTGACCCAATGTCAGACAGAAAAAAAAAAAAGGTTTTCGCCAACTCTGAGTAATATTTACAAAAAATGGCATGGTGCACAACCTTGCGTGGAGAAAATGCAGTTAATTTTCATTGTACCCCCAAATGAAGAGTTAGAGATTGCACCCCCAAAAATGAAGGTAAAAGGGTACATGTACCTCCAGATGAAAAAACCTGTGGGCATGGTGCACTACACGGGACTAATACCCCCAGCGTCCTCATCATCTTAATTGAGCCAAAACATATTTGGAACACAACTTTTAGACTCATAGTCATAATTCTGGGAAAACATGATGGACCAGGATATACTACTAATGTGCACATCTTCATATTAGGATCTTGCAATGTACAAAGTTTCATGAACTTCTGATTAATCATGTAGGAGAATTTGCAATGACAATGTGCATACTGAATTGTCTCAAAATTTCTAAGTTCAAAGAAGCATAACAGGGGTAAAGCTCAACGGACCGGGATATCCTACTAATGTGCACACCTTCATATTAGAATCTTGCAATGTACAAAGTTTCATGAACTTCTGATTAATCATGTAAAACGGCAGCTGGACCTAGAAACAAAAGTTAGTAGAACGAGAGAGTTGTAACACGAAATGTTGTAAAATATGGATAAATAGTTCAAAGATATACTTCCAGACAAAGATCCATACCATAATCGCGGGAGGGACCAAATGAGCAAAAAAAGGGGGGTCCGGAATTCGAGTGCATGTGTGCAAGACTCCAATCAAAGTAGACAGAAATAAAAATGTGACATTGAATATATGTCCTTAAGGTAGTTATGAATAAAAAAAAAAAAAAACAGAACAAATCAGTTCAGGCAGCTTTAACTATTTACTAAATTTGGGCAGGGTAACGTCAGAGGGGTCGCGAAACAATGTTTCGATTAATCGCAATTGACTTCTCCCTGTGAGCTCTTTGAAAGTAACGGGAGCCCTGAATAATTATTCTCTAGTTTTTGTAATTTTTATTAATTTTTTCGGACAACTAAAAGATTGAGTCGGACAAGAACTTTTTTTTAGTTAGTTGTCCGAAGGGACAAGTTGAAGAATATGTTAATGTAGAGGCCTGTATGTTTAGTGTTTGTTTTTATGTACTAATAATTAACAGTGCACAGTACTAACCTTTATCTTCATTAGAGCTTGTCTGAGGTACTGTAAACACATGTTCTGTACTAGAGTTGATCTGACTAGCTTCTGTTGGTTTGTAACCTGCCCTGAAGTTAGTGTTAGGTTCAAACACAGACTGATCTAATGTCTGTTGACCAAGTAGTGGAGCTACAGATAACATAAATAATAATGCATTAATTCCCCTACACTAATGCTTCTAAAGTTTGGAGTTTTATTCCAACAACTTTTTTTTATTTATTAATTGCAATAAAAAAAAAACACCATCCATTTGATTTTTTTTTTTTAATAGAAAGTTTATTCTGAATCTTAGAATTCAAAAACAGAAGCAATATAACAATTTTATAAGAATTAAATATAATATATTTCATATACTAGATGAGGGGTTGTCATGGTCGCGATCATATGGTAGTTGGATTCACAACTACCTATACAATCAGTGCCTATCACCATTAAAGTTTGAATCCTGCTCAGGGCGAGGTGTACTCGACACAGATCTGTGGTTTCCTCCACCAAGATATAACTGAAATATAGTTGAAAGTGGTGTTAAACATCATAACCCCATACCCTATATACTAGAT
The DNA here is from genome assembly GCA_963383655.1 of Bathymodiolus septemdierum. Lineage (NCBI taxonomy): Eukaryota > Metazoa > Mollusca > Bivalvia > Mytilida > Modiolidae > Bathymodiolus > Bathymodiolus septemdierum. The sequence continues at coordinate 5,042,042 of OY726523.1, forward strand.
GTATCATGCAGTTTTTTTCTTCTTTTTATATAAACAAAGTATTCAAATATGAAAATAAATATATATTCACATTTTTAAATGAAAAAGAAAACAGTTGAAAGTTAATAAAATATCTAAAGAAGACTTCCATTAAATTGTTTATTTTTTTTATCTGATTGATGAATTTTTTCATAAAAAAACTTCTACACTTACCTAACCAGGAACTGCATACCTGGGCATAAAGTTTCAGTTTATTTACAACAGGGGATTCACCTGAAATCGTAACAATTTATTTGTCAGCAATTCTGTAAAAATCTCTTGCATTTTAGAACCATCCTAATCAAATTGACATTTTTTTCCCAAGAGACCAATTTAAATAGTCTACATGCAGCCTTAAAAAAATAATAACAATCAGCTGGCCATATGTTCATGATACACCTGTAAAAAGTCCCACTAGAGGCTCAGTGCCCCACTGAGCCTGTGTCGCTCACCTTTCATTCTGCTTTGAGGAAACTTAATACAGAACCTTCCATACATGTAGATGCTTCAGGCCTCGACAATAACGTTTGTCTGGGACAAGTGAAATTTGTTGGTCACTTTTCCGTCGGGACAAGTAAAAAAAAAAACCCCATACAGAAATACCCTAAAGGATCATCGTAACTTTTCTTGCAAATGCGAGTTTAGTCAATAGTTTTACTTAATTTCATATTAAATAGTTCCAAAATCTGTTTTTGTCATTGCCGATAACGTATATGCAAATTAGATACTGGTTATATTTCCTCGATACTACGCATGGTAGACATAGGTTGACTATCCCTCTACTCTAGTCGATATTTGCATGATCTACTGACAACATCTCACTCCCAAAAGTACATGTTTACAAAGTCCCTACCTGTTACTAGTTAATAATAATTAGATTTTTCATATTAAAGGAAGTCACGATTAGCGTTATATGTGAACCGCCATTTTTTTTTACAGGTAAGTTGTACACGTGATGATTTATTATTGCTGTTTTGTTTGTTGTTTTTTTTTGGACGGTTTATTTCTTATTTAAAATTGTTTACTTTAGAAAAAACCATTTTAATCTTTCACTTTTATAAATAAACATCGTGTTTTTGAAAATTATTGAATTATGAAGTACTGGTTCTCAGCATATATTTCTGTCAACATTCGTTTTAATGTGCGGTAACAGATCAAAGTAAACACAGACTGATTGTGTGATTAGGCTATTTATAGCTATCGGCGAGTGATTTAAAGGGATATTGTCTACCACAATCGTAATTTTTTCATACCCAAAATTATTGTCGCTTTCCGTACTGATCTTCATAAAATGAAGATTAAACACCGAATTATTGGCGAATAAGCTACGAAACGTTTTTTTTTCGAGATAAAAAAGCCGACCATCGTTACTGGAAGCTAATTAATTATTCACTGACCTGAGCGAGGCCATATCTATTTTTATCTATTTTCATGCCAGTAGCCCGTATGCTGCAGCATGGATGTTAAAATTCGTGTTTGCTTACCTCGCAAATACGGCCGTTTTATGCTATTCATTGACAATAATTTGCTGTTGCCAGGTGCAAGATTACATATATTGAATAATATCTACCGAAAATGATCATAGCCATCATCATAAATTCATAAAATATGAAAAACGATTGAGAAAAGAAGAAAAAACATGTTCGGCTTACCTATCAAGCAAAATATTTGCAAATTCAGCACGAGTTTGGATGTGTAGCACTTCCTTGAATTCGTTCCAACTGATCCCCTACATATATCCTGCATTTGTTCCATTTGGAAGATACTTCACTTCTATTCATCTTTCTCTCTGAATCCGTCAAAGTCTGCTTTCTTCCACGAGTTGACACTTTCTCTTTTGCCCAAGAACCACATGTTGTTTATTGTTTATAAACAGTGCCCATGCTCAAGACTGGTTCACATAGAAGGCCATATGAATAGATTTGAATATTGTCATCCTGGACAATAATTCTGATAACGATAGTTTTGGGTCTTTTTTGTCAAAAAATCGTATCTTTTGCAGCATAACTTGGTGTTAATCTTCATTTTTATGAAGGTCAGTACGGAAAACGACAATCAATTTGGGTATGACAAAAATTACGATTTTAGTAGACAATATCCCTTTAAGTTGAAAACGTTTTGTCAGTAAATTTCATTCTTCTGATCATGAAGTTTAATTGTAATTACGATAACAATTAAGAAAACAATAGCTGTTGAAAAAAAGTTGATCATTTAATCAATGATATATTTGATTTAATATAATTATTCTTTTGTTTCTCTCTAAATTTCACCCACAAAAGACGGGAAATATTTAAAGATATTTTAACACCTTTTTTTTAATTTCATTGTACCCTTTCCATGCATTTGTCCTCCACACGAACGGGTTTAAAAGTTGATGTGGATAATATACTCGAACTAGGTGGTTTCCTCTCTCGGGATTTTGGGAACAAATATCATAACCTCTTTATAAAGACTCCGTCTTATACGACCTTTTTCAGAATTCCCTTCAATGGTCGCTATAGACAAGTTTGACTGTATATATATAACAAATTGCTTAATGAGTAAATTTCGGAATACCTCAGTCCTGGGTGGTCACTGGATCTATAAATCATGCTTTCAAATTTTGTTTAAAATACCAGGGTACTAATTATTTTATAGTCTTTTGATTCATATTTATGAAAAAACCAAAGTTCTGAGTACTTTTAGAACATTTTCAAGAATTTCATGAAAAGCCTATGTCTTGTTTCTACCAAATAACTAAAACTCTTTCATTTTTTTCTATCTTTGGGTCAAAATTTTTGGACAAGTGATGTTTTAATTCGGACAAGTCAATCTAGAAAGCTACTTGCCCAAAGGGACAAGTTTGAAAAAAAAGTTATTGTAGAGGCCTGTGCTTCCTATCAAGTTTCGGCTGATATGGCTAAGCAGTTTCAAAGGAGAAGATTTTTTAGAAATCGACCAATCAGAAACAAGAATTGCCTGTGGTGGCCATGTTTGTTAATGGATTGGGACTAAATGTGCAATCTTTAGAGAAGACCTTCTATAGATGCTTCCTACCAAGTTTCAGTTCATTTGGCTGAGGGGTTTCAGAGGAGTAGATTAAAATGTGAAAAGTTAATGGACGACAGACGACAGATGCCAAGTGATGGCAAAAGCTCACATTGCCTTTGGCATATCAAAAACATATCAAGAAAATCAGTATAAGTACAAAACATGTTTACTGTAGTTAAAAAAAAAATCGGATAAAATCACCAAATAAAATACACTCTCAGACCAACATTCCCAATAATCTGGTGAAGTCTACACATTATTGGTAATGTTTACGTAAGAGTGTGGCATGCTAACAGATACGACGTCCCATAAATCTAGCATGAGAAACATGAAGTCATCAAAAAATATTCATATCCTCAGACCACCATTCCTAAGAATCTCACAAGATTTGAAGAAAATCAGACAAGGCAAAGTAGAGGGCAGACTTTTTGAAAATAAATTTCAGCTGCTGGACATTGGGTCCATCACCCCATCAATTTTTGGTGGACCTACGGAGTTTCTGCTGGACCTAATTTGTAGACACAGCTTAATATAAAACACATTTTTTTCGAATTATTTAATACATTCAATTCAGACAGAGAATGAAATCACATCTAAAAGTCTCTCTCTCTCTCTGTGTTTTCACTACAAATTTTGATAGGGGAAGATTTTAGAATTATAGATGGAAAGAAAATTAGGCCGAGTCAGAAGGCCCCCAGTGGTTTCAGTGTAAAGCCCTGGTAAGGGGTGGAGGTGGAAGCATCCAAGCCGATTTTTGACTTGGTGAATTTTGACTTACTTTTGAGGGTGTTTCCTAGCTTTAAAATTGTTTCTTTTTGCTTAAATTTACATCGACTAACTTTGAGAAAAAAAGAAATGTAATAAAAAAAATATTTTTTCAGACAGGTATACAATTTTTCATTGAGAACGATTTCTCAAGATTAACAACCATAAGTCATTTTCCATTGTTATTTTTGAGAAAGTGCAATTTTGTAGGTCAAAGATAAATGTACAAGTTTGGTAGGCAGTAGAAATAAACTAGATCATTCGGAAAAGAAATATGAACTTCCCCTATGATGATGTACTATTGAAAATAAAGATTTGATAATATTGGTGTTTGCTTCATTTCCTTGACATAGTATGAAGTTATATCAACATTCAGATTTTTCAGTTTTTGAATAATTAAAATAGCAACTTTCTATATATTCAGTATTCTTACTGTAATTTCTCTCTCAAGATTTTGAAATAAAGTATGCATTTAACTTTCTTAATAACAGAAAAGAACTTTCAAAGGTAAGTAATATTCAAGAATCTGATTGTTAATTATGTAATCAATACAAAATGAAGAATAAAAGTTGTCAAAGACTCATACATTTCAATAAACTTTTATTTTGTTGAAAATATACAATCACAAATGATCAAACCCCCATAAAATATTTTAAGGGAGAACTCAAGCATGTGCTTCAGAAAGGGATCGACAGTTCCTTATATTCATAGTCATAAGACATCTGCATATAGTCTATAGTTTGACAGACTAGATACTTTTTGATGTTAATGCATATATAATACATGAATATCCCATGACCTGAAACAGAAAATCAAAATAATTTCAGACAGGGGACTCTTCAAAATGACTAGGGACATCGAATATTTGCAATATCATTCGCGATATTTGAGTCAGAACTTTAAAAGAAACGTGGCATCTTACACCCCAACTGGCACAGTTACCAAAATGAACATTTGAATTTACTAGTCCGAATCAAATTCCTGCGATTTATTTTATATAGTTCTAAATAAAAACTGAAAATATTTAGTGGTCTGAACAATTAAACTAAGTTTTACTGATCTTGGGCAGGAGAACCGGTGTTCATCGTATTCGGTAGTACCCTTTTCTCCATACTGATACAACTTTATAAGATCAGACCCTGCTTACTTTAATAGAAAAACAAAAGTGGGTTATATTCCCTTCACTCTTTCAATCATCTTATTCAAATTATTTTAATCATCTTTTTGCTTTTTTGGACAAAAGTCCAAAATTGACTTCTACCGCTTCGTCGATGTCATTCGGACCAAAGCTAGTCGGCTTCAAATCTTCCGTTGGAATGATTAAATTTTTATTTATTATTCCTACTGTGAATCGTAATGTTTTAACATAAAGAAATAATTAATTCTTCAATTCATTGCATATATTTATCCTCTGAAGTAAACGAAATTAGATAAAAACCGGAAGTAATTGAAATATTATAAATGGGACGAGAATTTGAGGCCGAAAGAAAAAATTGACTCGCTTCTTTGTCACAGCAGCGCTTTTTCATACACGAAATAAAGATCAAATCGTAACCAAGCTCAAACACTAAAATTTGTTTTCAATCCCCGAATTATCATGATTATATAATCCCATGTTCACTCCGAGAGTACATGCCGGCAAATGACAAACTTACAGAATTAAAATAGAAAAGCCAACTTAATTTATTTTTGAACCCATGCTTGGAAAATTCATAGCCAGGGATTTTATAGCAATAGCTGGTAAAATGTGCCGGTTTCCGGCATCAAATGAAAACACTGCTTATAGTTGTACTCTGGTTATGGGTTAACTCATTTATGTGGTCCGATACACAGTGGCGTATCTTTTAGCACCTAATGTTCCCATATGGGAACGTCCTAAAAACAATTTTTCAAATACATTTCTTGAAGTAATTTTGCAAAAACTCAGACAGGAATATCTGGAGAAACTATTATTGTTATTAAATTATAAATTTAAAACGAAATTTCAGTGATTGCCATAGGCACTATTTCCCGTAGATACGCCCCTGCCGATACAGACATATTCTATAAAGCCCACCTCTTCATTTTAATTTAATTCGGATTACATACAGCCAGAGGCTAACTAGTAGCTCTCCTCTTCATTCATCAAAACACTCGAAATTTGTGTAGTCTGGAGAGATTAGAAGAAATTTTACAATTACAGCTTCTCTGAGAAAATAAATTAAAATGGGAAGTACTGTGATCTCCTTGCATTATTTCGTAACATTAACCTTTTACAAAGCCACACATACCTAGTTGTTTGAACCATTCTTCCCCTGGTTCTTCTCCACATTTTGTGGCTGCCTGTTTTTTACCAATTCTCATAATTCCATCACGAAGCTTTTTGGCAAATGGAGCATGACGTCCAAAACGACAGAGTTCATATATATTACTTAACTCCTTGAAGAAAATTTTCACATAGTCAATAACATAATTATTATCTGGAGCTAAAACAACATATGCAATGTCTCTTTGTTTTCCATAAGGTTCCATAAATTGTTTTTCCTGAAAAGTAACAATATTTATTACTTTTGGAATTATTTTACTATTAAAATATTAACAACACTTCTTGTTTTGTTTCTCTATGTCAAATTTCATGATAAATTGCTTCCACAAATTTCTAAAAATGAAAAAATGGACAAGTAGTCTCTTGTGTAATTTAAGGACAATTTTTATGATTTTAAGAAAGGTAAACCAATTTAACTTTTGATTTGGAATAAATTTTAAAACTAATTTGATATACAGTTCTTTCAAGATATATCTAAAATTTGACATTTCATATGCCAAAATTTAATTTCTATACCTACATGCAAACACATATCATGTCTGGTCTCTTAAAAAGACCTTTAATTTCATTTCCCTTCATATTTATGACTAATAAATATTAAGTCTGTAAGAAATATTTCTTTTTTTATCCTCTGAGTAATGGTCTTCAAACACATTCTTTAACTATAAACATTAACTGACTGTGTATTTGTCCAGTCTGTGTTTATGATGCTTTCATTTCAGTATACTTTTTGAGTTAAGGCCAAATAAAATTGATTGTTGGTTTCTCCTAACATAGGGATATTTTTTCTTTTAACTCAAGAGATATTGCAAATCAGGGTTTTGCTATCTTTCCCATGAAGGTCAGAAAATATATCATAAAGGTTAAAAATTTTGCATCACTCTTATTTCGTTTGATAAATGTGAACATTTCTGTAAATGAACAGCCAGAATGGCCATTTTATACACACTGTACGTCACATACACGTTTTAGATCATGGTCCTTTTAGCGATATTGTAAACGCTTTGGCGATCTAGATCAATGACTTTGACAGGTGGAAAAAACATTGAAAAAGCATGGCTGCACTTCATCTCCGCAAATTTTGAAAATGACAAATTGTTTATGATAACAAAAATCTCCATACAACTGAGTTAGAAGACACAGCCAGTGTTTATTTTATTTTATTTTATTTATCAGTAATAAAATATAACGACCCGGCAGTAAAAATTTGACCCGGTCGGGTTAGGGGAAATCGACAATCATTTTTTTTGGCCCAAGTACCTGTCCCAAGCAAGAACCTAGATTTTGGTTGCTGTCATTTTAGAGTTTAGGAGTTTAAGATTAGTAAGAAGAGTGGTTTGTTGTAAATGAGAACATTGTCATTGTCTTTCTGAGTTTCAGACTAGTAATGAGTGGCTTGTGTTGTTGTACTTGGGTCTATTGTCAACAATTATTGTTCTTTTTTCTAAAAGGTTCACCCCCTTATTTCTATACAATGTATTATCTTTAAAATAACAAAAATACATTTGTGCTCTTTAGATTGGAATAACATTTAAAAATGGAACGGACTGACTACCATAAACTTACCCAGAATCTAAGTGAGTATGGCGACACAGAGAGCCAGTCACTGTCATTACCCACCAGTAAAGCAGGAATAGGTTGAGGAGAAGAATTTTCTTCATTACCTAAAAGTAACACACAATAACAAATCTATCTAACTTGTTTTCATGAATGATCCTCGATTCCTCTCATTTTACTATTGAATATTATTACATTAATTAGTTGATATAAGAATGGTCAACTCAATGTGACTAAAAAAACTGACTCTTCTTTCCAATGACACAGGTTATTTAAAACCATTAAAGGTTTACCATGGTCATGATCGTACGGTAGTTAGATTTACAACTACCTGTGCAATCAGTGTCTATCACCAAAAAAGTTATGAGTTTGAGCAGGCTCATGGCGAGGTGTACTGGATATAACATTATGTGATAAAGTTAATCAGTGACTTTCGACAGGTTGCTGATTGTCTCCAGTTTCCTCCAATAAAACTGACTTGTCACGTTGTAAATGAAATATTGTTCAAAGTGGCACTAAACACCATAACCCTAACCTCAAAACCATGAATCAAAATATAAATTGTTCATCATGAATATTGAATATACATTTTATAGACATAAACCAGGGTAAATGTACTATAAAAACATAATTCATGACATGCCGTATATACATGTTTAATTTTTGGTAAATTTTGTATTATATCCTTGGGCTTTTCCAGGAAAAAATACCCGGTAGCGTTGAAACGCCATTGATTTTTTTGATCTAGGTAAAACGTATTTCTTTTCTGGGGGTTGTTGTCAAATTTCTATTCAATTAATCACAGTTGTCTGTATTTTTACCATTTCGGTATATTAAAATAGACCTACTTGTCGGAAAGTCGTGTCACTGTGTTGTTCGTTAAACGGTGTATAATATCAGTCTTCGACTTTAGCAGTGAAAATTGATTCGGACCAGTGACTTTTGCCAAATTTTTTCAATAGAATCTATATAAATATTCTAATTTTGAAGTTTTCTGGCCAGCAAATTCAAAAGTCTAATTTCAGAGACTGTAATATTCGGTTGTTTGTTCCGCGATTTCGCTTCTTTTGCGTGATTTTTAAGCCAAATTGTCTCACTTTAACTTCCGAATGATATGTTATGTAAAAGATGGAGAAATACAAATGATGAACTGGTACCTGGTTCTTTTATTTTTGTTCCTGGGTTCGGAGATAAAAATTACCAGTCGAAAACGAAACGTGGTCAAATGCCGAAATGGACTGGGATAATGAACAAATTTGCCACTGGTTAACAGCCGTGGGCCTGGGGGAATATGTTCAGGTGTTTAGAGGTATGTCTGTCAAACTAGGTATCACAAGAAAGGAATCTTCTGCTTTCGCTTTTTCTTTTGGTGAGGGAAAGAGGGGGGACTTCTCAGAGCAATATCACATTGAAAGTGAAGCCCGAGATGTAAGATGTGCTATCGATGAGAAGTGCATTTCCATCAAAACATATCAATGATAGTATGTTTATCAATGATTTGGTAACATGAAGAAAGTGAGGTCATTATAACGGCACATTAGAAAACTGATATTATGTTAATATCATGCTAGTTGCTTGCTAATAGATCATATACAGGGTTTCCGTTTGGCGTCAGTCATCGGTCATGGGCCGATAATTTGTGTATATGACAGGAAATAATTTGACAATGCTGTCAAAATGACTGTTTGTTTCAAAATAAGTCGCCAAAAAGACCGACACATACTACGTATGCATGAGACACGTGATTGAGTATTCTCCAATTTGTCCATAATTTATTTTGATTAAAACTAAAGTGAAACGCCAGATCAAAACTCTTTTATTTTATCATTTATCGTTCCTCCATGCTTTGATGAAGTTCAAGGACATTGACAAAATTAAAGTCGCAATCTCAGAAACGCTTTAAAGAACGAAAATATCAATATTTGAAATATAAGAATAAGAATCACTCTGGACAGAACACGTAAAAATTATCGGATATCAATTTGGCGCCATATTTAAACTTGTCTTTTGTGCAAAATACGATAGAGGACTTGATTTAGGTTTTTGGGAAATATTGAAACCTTTGAAATGGACAAATAATACAAGTTTTTCCTGATTAAGACAAATGGTTGAAAAGATCCACTAAAATTTTTATTTCTCTGTGAATTTAAATAAAAAATTTGCTTTATTTATTAAAAAAAATAAAAAATCACAAAATGTTTACTTCTAAGCAGATTTTTTTGTAACCTATTTAGGGTAGCTTTCTCTTAAGTCTTTGATTCATTCCTCATTGGGGAATTTGATTTTAATTTCTATTTATTTTCACTTAAGTTTTAACTTTTTTTGGAAAGAGATGGTGACCTCTGAAAACTTGTCTGGTTGTCAATTGCAAATATCATAATAAGTATGCAAGCTTGAAACAAATGAATATTAAATTAAGCTCCAGCTGCATCTTAATGAATCAAACCACACCTTAATATATCATTAAATGACCTATAAGTTTTAGATAAATTAGGACACAATTGACCTATTGAATAAGTACCTTTCAGGACAAAAGGCCTGAGGAATTTATATGAGTTAGGTCATTTGACCTTAGTATAATAAAATCCAGCTGAAACCCTGCATATAGTGTGTGAAGATCAATGACAAAATGTACAAATTATCAATAAACTAACTGGTCCTCTCAATAACATTTTTTTTTTCCATACCTGAAATTCCTGTTAATTAACATCTCTACAATCATTACATCATGTCTAAGTTTAAAACTGTGACAAATATTAACATTTAAAACATTTTCTTTTCTTCATCTGAAGAAATACAGCATCAAAATTTGAACAATTTTTAACATAACATACATACCTCTCCCAGCCATCTGGTGAAATTCTTTCCATGTGAGAGGACCAGTTAGTTTAAATGTCTGTTCCCATAGCCGTGTTACACGTTTGTTTTGTATTGCATCTTGTAGTAAAGGTTGTAATGAATTCAACAGATGTTGAGAATCTTGAGAATTCAGAGGTATATTAGTAGCACCTACAAATTTAACATAATATATTTATATATATATATATATATATATATGTACACATTGTAATTGATTTGATTTGATTTTTGGTTTTTAACGCCACTTTCAGCAATATTTCAGCTATATCATTGTGACCAGTTTTAGTGGTGGAAGAAGCTGGAGTACCCGGAGAGAACCACCGACCATGGGCAAGCAACTGGTAAACTTTATCACTTGCGGCTGTGAGTCGAGTGCCATCAATAGTTGCTGAGAAAAATGCGACTAAAAATGGGCATATACAAAATATATGTTCAATGTGTATAAAAATCAATCAAGTCGACAAACAGGAAGTAGGAATCTGATGGGACCAAAAACGCGTCCCACGATATGGGGTACCTATATGAAGCTTGTGACCAAATATCAGATCTTTGCCATCAATAGTGGCTGAGAAAAATGTGACGAAAAATGTCCATATACAATGTATGTTCAATGTGTATAAATACCAACTAAGTCGGCAAACAGGAAGTAGGAATCTGACGGGTCCAAAAACGCTTCCCACAATATGGCATACCTATATGAAGCTTGTGACCAAATATCAGATTCCTGTCATCAATAGTTGCTTATAAAAATGTGCATATACAAATGTATGTTAAATGTATATAAATATCAACAAAATTGGCAATCAGGAAGTAAGAATTTGATGGGTCCAAAAACGCTTCCCACGATATGGGGTACCTATATGAAGCTTGTGACCAAATGCTCACTTATGATACCCCCGCTCTTCGGCAAATAGGAAGTAAGAATCTGACGGGTCAAAAAACGCTTCCCACGATATGGGGTACCTATATGAAGCTTGTGATCAAATATCAGATTTTTGCCATCAATAGTTGCTGAGAAAAATGTGACTAAAAATGGGCATATACAAAATGTATGTTCAATGTGTATAAAAAAAAAACAAAGTCGGCAAACAGGAAGTAGGAATCTGATGGGTCCAAAAACACTTCCCACGATATGGGGTACCTATATGAAGCTTGTGACCAAATAGCAGATCTCTGCCATCAATAGTTGCGGAGAAAAACGTGACGAAAAATGTGCATATATGTTCAATGTGTATAAAAATCAACAAAGTCGGTAAACAGGAAGTAGGAATCTGATGGGTCCAAAAACACTTCCCACGATATGGGGTACCTATATGAAGCTTGTGACCAAATATCAGATTTCTGCCATCAATAGTTGCTGAGAACAATGTGCATATATGTTCAATGTGTATAAAAACCAACTAAGTCGGCAAACAGGAAGTAGGAATCTGATGGGTCCAAAAACGCTACCCACAATATGGTATACCTATATGACGCTTGTGACCAAATATCAGATTTCTGCCATCATCAGTTACTGAGAAAAATGCGACGAAAAATATCTTGGATGGACGGACGGACAGAGGTAAAACAGTATATCCCCCTCCCCCTTCAGGGAGTGGGGGTATAAAAATAAGAATAGAGAATATATACCAGCTTTGCTAATCTTCAGCTTAAATTCATATAAAGTACACATCTATGTTGGATGATAAATACTTTCTGGAGATTTTCCCCCTTGATGGTCGGGTTAATTGTGTTTATCTTCACTTTCAGCTATTGTTCAGCTTTGTAACTAGAAGGATAAATACTTTCTAGGGATTTCCCCCTCGAGGAGTCACGATTCAGTGGTTGATGGTCGGGTTAATTGTGTTTATCTTCACTTTCAGCTATTGTTCAGCTTTGTAACCAGAAGATTTAATCAGAATGAATGAACTGACGGTTGAAACCTAAGACCATGGGTAAGTGTTTGGAACCCTACATCAATTGTATTAGGCTCGTCAGGTTTGCATTTAGGATTTTGCAAAAACGGATTAAATGCCCCTACATTCTGTTGAGAATTTGTGTATGTAATGTTCCCAAAAATGTGCAAACATGGGATAAATCTCTGTACTTAATGTACTGTTGCATTTTCAGCATCTAATATAAAATATATTGAACTGACCAGTGAAAGCACCCCATTCCAACCTGCCATGTTGTGTCTAGAAACTGATCTTATATTTAAGCTTATGACAGTCATCTTCACTGATCAACAATCAAATATTTATATATGGAAATTTAAAATGAAACAAGATGTTGCACGCTACGTCGTGCTAAGAATACCCCCACTCGTTCATTTGTAAGTCGCACGGTAAACAGGAAGTAGATGTGTGGTAAACCTGGAAAGGGGAGACACGGTACAAGTCACCATGCCAAAGCCGTGTATCAAATATAAAATCATTTCTTCCAGTAGAAGCTGAGATAACTGTTACGAAAGTTTTCATTACGGCAAACATGAAAAATTCTAAGTCGCACTGTAAACAGGAAGTAGATGTGCGGTAAACCTTGAAAGGGGAGACACGGTACAAGTCACCATGCCAAAGCCATATATCAAATCATTTCTTCCAGTAGAAGCTGAGATATCTGTTACGAAAGTGTGAACGGACGGACAAGGTGATTGCAATATAGGTATAATTATAACATTTTATTCAGATCAGTTAACATTCAGGTTAGATAACTCTATGGATAATCAATTAACAATTATTGGCCTCTAATTTGGTAAAATCAGGAAACCCATTTGACAAAATATATAGAATATAGAGCAATCTAATAAATTGGCTGTAATACATATTTTCATTTTCATCATTGTTCCCTCCAAGATGTTGTCATAGTTTTTTTTTAGTCATGGTTAGGATACATGTGGTGTAAAAGTTGATACAGTTTAGTAACTTATCAAATAAGGACAGTACAACATATACCAATGACCAAAAAAGTAAACATGTAAATTGTTAACTTTTATGTATCTTACCTTGTATAAATTGCCATTTATGGAGACAGGTAGATTTCATCTGAGGATCATCCAGTTTGGTTGGTAAACAATGTTCCATAGCCTGACGACCTTGATCTAAAGCTGTATAGGAAACTTCATTACCATCTGTAAATATACATATGATGTAAAACAAATTGTCAACAATTACATTCAGTCAACTTTACATTTACAGTATTTCAGCTGTATATCTGGCATGCATCTATCTATATGACAACTTCTGAGTCATGAAAATTAAATACATTATGCACAAAGTTTAAGATTATAGTGCTCTTTATAATACAACACTGTTGAGGCATTTTATTCCCATCATTTCACTACAGGAGAGGTTTGGGCCCACAAAACTAGTTTAATCCAGTAATTTAGCTAGCGCTCGTCACTTTCGTCATTGACGAGTATTTCCCGTACCCAATTCGTCACTTGAATTTTCAAAAAATCGTAAAAAAATGTTTGTAACAATCCATTCTTCTTTATTTGCTGATTAAAACTAATTAGTCACTACAATGACAATTTTATTACATGCTACAAGCCAATCAATGGATAATAGAATTTTTGTTTTGATTGCGTAATCTTTGATCTCATCTGGACAAAGAATTCAATCAACGATAACAAATTTTTTATAGTTATGACATGTACTCAAAATGCCACATGTATTTAAAGTGGACATATTTTTGTAATCGTCATATGGGTGCAACTTCGCATTGGGAAAGTTATCGTCAAAATATATAATTTAATAGTAATCGTCATTCATTGCACGATTTCCACAGGCACTTGTTTCTGTAAAAAAATTGTGTACCAATATCATATATTATTGGTACACAATTTTTTTTACAGAGACATTTATTGACAAGTGCCTGTGCACGATTCGTCTCTATGTCTGCCATAACGAACTATTTTTGCCAAATTTATGAAAATGTCGATATCCTGTTTATTGAAATCTATTGTATCCATTAAGTATTTTGAAAGTGATTTTCTCGAAAAAGTCATAACTTTGATTAAAGAAACCAAGGACGTGTATACACATCCTTTGAAAAAACAAAAAATAAATAAAAAAGGCACGATCAACAGGAGTTCGCAATCCACCGAAGCTACTTTTAACCAAACAAACTGTTGTTGTATTTATTCTCATTTCTGTGAAATGAAATCTTAGTTCTCATATTTTATATTTCATTTATATGCAAAGGTTGGCCATTCAATTCGTTGAAATGCACTGCAGGAGGACGCATATAAGTTTTTTTTTATATATTAATCAGCATCCGGGTAACAAATGCGTTCTATTTAGAGCTATTTACAAACAGACACGTGTCTGCAATTAAAAACAAGATGTTGCACGCTACGTCGTGCTAAGAATACTCCCATTCGTTCATTTGTAAGTCGCACGGTAAACAGGAAGTAGATGTGCGGTAAACCTGGAAAGTGGAGACACGGTACAAGTCACCATGCCAAAGCCATATATCAAATATAAAATCATTTCTTCCAGTAGAAGCTGAGATAACTGTTACGAAAGTTTTCATTACGGCAAACATGAAAAATTGTAAGTCGTACTGTAAACAGGAAGTACCGTTCAGCTCAAACGGAAAACACAAAGTCCATGTCTTATCAAGGATTATCGCAATGCGGAATTAACGAGAAGTCCGTGTGTATACGTGGACGGTCCGCGAAACAACATGGACATGACGGACAGAACGCGATGTCTTCACGAGTCCATCACAGATTGTAATTATTGAAATGTTCATTCATAATGAATACTACACGTGATTGTATCTGCAATCGTTTATTCTTTGTCATCACAATGCTTCGTAATCTTAATATGCACATTGAAATTTATTTGTGCAGTTGATCATTTGATACCACTTTTTTCAGAGATGGCATACATTTTATTTATAGGATATAGGAGCACGCATCTTGTTTTGCATATTATGTAAACCCAACATGTCGATTGGTTTACATAGGTGTTATTTTTTCTCTCACGAGTTGATAATCACCTGTTTTTATATCTATGTACGGGTGTGTCTATTTTTATGTAGTGCACACATTGAACTCGGTCACTAAAAGGTCAAATACACAGTTACCTGAGGCTGAGGTATTGATTTAAATTTTTATCTAAACTAATTTTTTCGTTTTCGTATTTGTATGTCGTTAATCACCTTGCAAGCCACGTGTTGTTTTACCTTTAACAAAAGTGGATACATATTTCCCTATGTAGACAGTGTGTACTACACACAGTTATCACGTGAATGAGAATCTAGAAAGGTTTCTACATGTTGGTAATATATTATCGATCAAAGCGTGCTTTTGGGGATCTTGAAACTTTTATAACAGGTGAACTTTAGTCACGTGCCGAGTTGACAGTAATTGAACATCCGATGGCTTAGGGCTCGGCTTGGGTGATATAAAGGTTAATGAAATTTCAAAGTGTATAAAATAAATTGGTAAACAAAAATATTTTAAACATAGATTTATTTCATTACCTGATACCATACGACAAGGAATGTAAGGTAGTTGAAAATATTGTAGTTTCTCATCTGCATCTAGCCTCTTTAAAAATAAGATGAAATAAAAATCAGGCATTTATTAACAGTTTTTATATAATTAGATCGATGAGAAACCAATCTAATTAAAATTAGCTCTACGCACTTGCTTCCCCCCCCCCCTCTTTTTTTTGTCGCTGCGTGTACTTACAATTTATTTGATATTTTATGCAATCACCTTATGTTTTATTATGTTTATATGCCCCTTAGTGGGCCCTTAAATTTGGACCAATAAAATATTGTATCTTGTATAGAATTTCTCTTCACACGATGGTGATGAAAATGATAGAATTTGTCCACGATCATGGTCCACGTTGAATCATCGCGATTGTCTGCGAACTGTCGATTTTGTCCTTGAAAGGATCGCGGATTTTTGCGTTTTCTGTTTGGACTAATCTGTAGATGTGTGATAAACCTGGAAAGGGGAGACACAGTACAAGTCACCATGCCAAAGCCATATATCAAATATAAAATCATTTCTTCCAGTAGAAGCTGAGATATCTGTAACGAAAAAGTGAACGGACGGACAAGGTGATTGCAATATAGCCCCCTCTCTACGAGTGGGGGTATAAAAACCAGAGGCTCTCAAGAGCCTGTATCGTTCACCTGGTAATAAAAAAAAAACCAATTGGTCCTATGTAAAAACTATGTCCTGCAGTGGTAGTCATCTTGGAATTACGATCAACATAAAAAACACAAAGTTTGTAAAGGACCTTCCAATGATTGATGCACAGTTTAGGTTCAATCAGTGCAATAGCTTCAGAGAAGAATATATTTCTGTATTTTCCCCATATGGTTCTGTGTTAATACTATGACCTGTGGTGGCAGCCATCTTGGATTTCCGATTGGCATAAAAAACAGAGGACCTTCCAATGATCATTCCTGGGCAGTTTGGTTTCAACTGTCCAAGTGGTTTCAGAGAAGAAGCATTTTGAAAAAAAATTCCCATAGGGTCCAATGTTAAACTAAGTCCTGCCGTAGCCGCCATTTTGAATTTCATATCAGAACAAAAAACGTACAGTTTGTAGAGGACCATCCAATGAACATTCATGTACAGTTTGGTTTTAATCATATTTGTAGTTTCTGAGAAGAAGGCATTTGAACATTTTCCCATAGGGTCCAATGTTAATCTATGTCCTGCGGTGGTGGCCATCTTGGATTTCCGATCGGCATAAAAAACACACAACTTGTAGAGGACCTTCCAATGATCATTCCTGGGCAGTTTGGTTTCAATTATCCAAGTGGTTTCAGAGAAGAAGCGTTTTGAAACATTTTTCCCATAGGGTCCAATGTTAAACTAAGTTCTGCCGTAGCCGCCATTTTGAATTTCATACCGGAACAAAAAACGTAAAGTTTGTAGAGGACCATCTAATGAACATTCTTGTACAGTTTGGCTTTAATCATATTTGTAGTTTCTGAGAAGAAGGCATTTGAATATTTTCTCATAGGGTCCAATGTTAATCTATGTCCTGTGGTGGCGGCCATCTTGGATTTCCGATCGGCATAAAAAACAGAAACTTTGTAGAGGACCTTCCAATGATCATTCCTGGGCAGTTTGGTTTCAATTATCCAAGTGGTTTCAGAGAAGAAGCGTTTTGAAACATTTTTCCCATAGGGTCCAATGTTAAACTAAGTCCTGCCGTAGCCGCCATTTTGAATTTCTTATCGGAACAAAAAACGTACAGTTTGTAGAGGACCATCCAATGAACATTCATGTACAGTTTGGCTTTAATCATATTTGTAGTTTCTGAGAAGAAGGCATTTGAACATTTTCCCATAGGGTCCAATGTTAATCTATGTATTGCGGTGGCGGCCATCTTGGATTTCCGATCGGCATAAAAAACATAAAATTTGTAGAGGACCTTCCAATGATCATTCCTGGGCAGTTTGGTTTCAACTGTCTAAGTGGTTTCAGAGAAGAAGCGTTTTGAAACATTTTTCCCATAGGGTCCAATGTTAAACTAAGTCCCACCGTAGCCGCCATTTTGAATTTCATACCGGAACAAAAAACGTACAGTTTGTAGAGGACCATCTAATGAACATTCATGTACAGTTTGGCTTTAATTATATTTGTAGTTTCTGAGAAGAAGGCATTTGAATATTTTCCCATAGGGTCCAATGTTAATCCATGTCCTGCGGTGGTGGCCATCTTGGATTTCCGATCGGCATAAAAAACAGAAACTTTGTAGAGGACCTTCCAATGATCATTCCTGGGCAGTTTGGTTTCAACTGTCCAAGTGGTTTCAGAGAAGAAGCATTTTGAAACATTTTTCCCATAGGGTCCAATGTTAAACTAAGTCCTGCCGTAGCCGCCATTTTGAATTTCTTATCGGAACAAAAAACGTAAAGTTTGTAGAGGACCATCCAATGAACATTCATGTACAGTTTGGCTTTAATCATATTTGTAGTTTCTGAGAAGAAGGCATTTGAACATTTTCCCATAGGGTCCAATGTTAATCTATGTATTGCGGTGGCGGCCATCTTGGATTTCCGATCGGCATAAAAAACATAAAATTTGTAGAGGACCTTCCAATGATCATTCCTGGGCAGTTTGGTTTCAACTGTTCAAGTGGTTTCAGAGGAGAAGTGTTTTGAAACATTTTCCCCATAGGGTCCAATGTTAAACTAAGTTCTGCCGTAGCCGCCATTTTGAATTTCATATCGGAACAAAAAACGTACAGTTTGTAGAGGACCATCCAATGAACATTCATGTACAGTTTGGCTTTAATCATATTTGCAGTTTCTGAGAAGAAGGCATTTGAACATTTTCCCATAGGGTCCAATGTTAATCTATGTCCTGCGGTGGTGGCCATCTTGGATTTCCGATCGGCATAAAAAACACACACCTTGTAGAGGACCTTCCAATGATCATTCCTGGGCAGTTTGGTTTCAATTATCCAAGTGGTTTCAGAGAAGAAGCGTTTTGAAACATTTTTCCCATAGGGTCCAATGTTAAACTAAGTCCCGCCGTAGCCGCCATTTTGAATTTCATATCGGAACAAAAAACGTACAGTTTGTAGAGGACCATCCAATGAACATTCATGTACAGTTTGGTTTTAATCATATTTGCAGTTTCTGAGAAGAAGGCATTTGAACATTTTCCCATAGGGTCCAATGTTAATCTATGTCCTGCGGTGGTGGCCATCTTGGATTTCCGATCGGCATACAAAACACACACCTTGTAGAGGACCTTCCAATGATCATTCCTGGGCAGTTTGGTTTCAATTATCCAAGTGGTTTCAGAGAAGAAGCGTTTTGAAACATTTTTCCCATAGGGTCCAATGTTAAACTAAGTCCCGCCGTAGCCGCCATTTTGAATTTCATACCGGAACAAAAAACGTACAGTTTGTAGAGGACCATCTAATGAACATTCATGTACAGTTTGGCTTTAATCATATTTGTAGTTTCTGAGAAGAAGGCATTTGAATATTTTCCCATAGGGTCCAATGTTAATCTATGTCCTGCGGTGGCGGCCATCTTGGATTTCCGATCGGCATAAAAAACAGAAACTTTGTAGAGAACCTTCCAATGATCATTCCTGGGCAGTTTGGTTTCAACTGTCCAAGTGGTTTCAGAGAAGAAGCATTTTGAAACATTTTTCCCATAGGGTCCAATGTTAAACTAAGTCCTGCCGTAGCCGCCATTTTGAATTTCATATCGGAACAAAAAACCTTGAGATTGTAGAGGACCATCCAATGAACATTCATGTACAGTTTGGCTTTAATCATATTTGTAGTTTCTGAGAAGAAGGCATTTGAACATTTTCCCATAGGGTCCAATGTTAATCTATGTCCTGCGATGGCGGCCATCTTGGATTTCCGATCGGCATAAAAAACAGTAACTTGGTAAAGGACATTCCAATGATCATTCCTTTACAGTTTGGGTTCAGTCAGTTCATTAGTTTCAGAGAAGAAGATCTTTGAAATTTCAGCCAATCAGAGCATATTATTGGCCCTGGCAGCCATATTGAATATTCGACTGGAACGAAAAACAGTAACTTTGTAGAGGACCATCCAAGGAACATTCCTGCTAAGTTCGGTTCCAATCGGCCAAGTGGTTTCGGAGAAGAAGCTTGAAATGTGAAAAGTTTACAGACGACAGACGACAGACGACAGACGACGGACGCCAAGTGATGGCAATAGTTCACATGGACCTTTGGTCCAGGTGAACTAACAACTACAAAATTTTTATTCCAATTGTTGCAATTTGATTATGAGGTCTGAGAAATAATTATTTATTTTACAACTTGCTTCAGTTTTTGAAGTTTGTTCTATACTGATTTCCTACAAAGAATCTAGATAGAAGATGGACCATTGGGCAAACTGAATTTGTTTTTCTGCTGAAGACTACACAAATATGAGTTATTATGTTGTGGTATTAGACGAAAGCACAGTAACATTTCAAAAAGGGTGGGGGAGGGGGTATTTACAATTTGTGTGGTATTAGACCAAAGCACAGTAATTTTTAAAAGGGGGGGGGTTACAATTTGTGTGGTATTGAGATCAAAATAGTGGCAATGTTATGTTTTATCAGTTGGTTGTTAATTTGCAGTTTGTTTCCATCCTAGGAGGTTTTCAATCTCCATTACTAACCAATAAGGCAACGTAACTGATTATAAGATTAAGCTCATTATATTCTTGTTTATTCATAAAAAAAAAAAAAAAAAAAAAAAAGTTCTGCAAAAGTGGCTAATGATCTCAAAATCCTGGCTAAATCCCTGTTAATCCCACCACTTTTTATTGAATGATGCAAATGTCACGAATATATCAATCTACTATTTATTTGCTGCATACATTTTACAAGCTTAAAATTATAAAAAGCGTAAGGATAGCAGGAAACAAAATATTCTGAAACTACCAAATTTTACATAAATTCCCAGTTCCATTTAAACTACTGCTGATAAAATACATGCTGATGAAAAAATCTGTATTTTACATATCCATCGGTTTCTCTTGTCACAACTGAGTGTCTTTTTGACCTCTTGAATTTGTTATTTTCAAAATGTTTAAGACACTGATTTAGAGAAGTCAAAGATACACATGAAACCAGTACAGTGAAATATGCATAGAGTGATCACCTGTCTTGATAATAACATATGGTAAATATAAATAAAATAGTCATGTCTGTATTAAATGGTCACCTTTGGGACCAAAAAAGTTGTCTTTTAAGATCTTTTAAGGAGATCTCTTTAAGAAATTCAACTGATATGAAATTTTCTATGACAGGACAGGAAAGTGCTGATCTTTTATACAGGTGACCATTTGGGCAGGTTTCGGCTGTACATATCTTCAAAACGATGTACCAGCATATCTGTTACAGTGAAACATCTTGGCAAAATGGAGTCGTTATCAACACAGGTGATCTCTATACATAAAACATTACACTTTGAAATGATGTTTACTCCAAATAAAAAAAAAAAACACTTACAAAATCAAAAAATCTAGACCTCCATATGAGTTTTTGTAATAATATAAGAAACATTACACTAACATTTTTGAAAATTAATTAAAATTACCTTTAAGTGGAAAATCATCTACTGAATTAGCTGCATATGAAGTATTTGTGTTCATTGTGAGTCTGATCAGAAGCTGAGAAGACGAAGGAGAGGAATACGGCACAGTAAATTGTCCTAACAATAATTCTAGCACCAACATATTAGGGTCATCCCCTTTATGTTCACTGTTCAATTCTAATGATAATAAACCAGGTTTACGTCGATCAAACCGGTCGTTTCGCACACCCGTAATGTCAACTTCATCTTCATAAAATATCCCAGCATTAATCCCGAATCGTCTATTGCGAATAGCACTAAAACCACACGTACAACTGTACTGAGCTTCACCTGTAGGATCCTCTATGAGAATGCCACTATCAGCACCTTTAATGTTACCGTTACACACACAAAAATTACAACTGTCGAAGTTTGCGTCTTTAAAGACGTTCAGTCTAGAATCCATTAACAAAATATTTACAATTAAACTGTGCACTTCGGCTATTTGATTATTAGTTCCCTGGTTATCAACAGAGTTAAGAGTTTTGTTCAGATATGAGGAAGCATTTGATGCTGGAGATTGAAGTTCATAACTCATTGGAGTACGTTGTGGTCCAACGCTAGACGTTTGAAACATGGCTGGTGAAGATTCTATAGCGCTGGAGGGCATACGAGATGGCAAGCTTGGGATGTTCTCTATGGACGGTATGTTTATATAACTACAAATATAAGCCAGTGA
The DNA here is from genome assembly GCA_963383655.1 of Bathymodiolus septemdierum. Classification (NCBI taxonomy): domain Eukaryota; kingdom Metazoa; phylum Mollusca; class Bivalvia; order Mytilida; family Modiolidae; genus Bathymodiolus; species Bathymodiolus septemdierum. Next base: position 5,064,335 of record OY726523.1, read on the forward strand.
TTATTAGGAGTCCAATACCAATATATGTAAACAAATTTAACTTAAGTTCATTATTGATTATTATTCAATAGCACAATAAAATGGAAGACATTTTTTCCCTCACATTTGCATAAATGCAAATTTTCATAAACACTTTTTTCTATACATTTTCCAACACCCTACAAATGGCATCAAAAAGAGTTTTTATTAATCAATTCAGAGTCACTTTGAACGTCAAGATTTGATTAGTAGAATTTTTTTTATCATATCTTTTATTCTTCCTTTGTTTAAATTTTCCTGAGATGTCTATATTTTATCTCCGTTAAAAAGAAAATAATGATTAATCACTGCTGTTGCTTAATATGAACAGTAATGATGAATATCTTTGGACTTAACTACCTGTTAGGTGGAGGTTTTTCCATGATGGGCATAGGGAACTGCCAAGATGGTTTGTACTCTGGTGGGTGATGAATGGGAGACAGTTTGTTACTGGGTAGGGTCACTGTTGAGTATTTTTCTGAACTAACAAACTCTTCTTGTTCTGGTGGCTGGAACACACTGGGTACATCCTGTTAGTAATATCAAATATACAAGATACATTCTAGTTAAAAGTCTTCAAACTGGAGAACTTTAAATGTATTACAAAGTTTATACAGGAAAAATTCGGCATATGATTTTTGTGCACATGCCATGGAAAGATAAAATAAAAACATAAATATATATTCTAGGTGATCCTTGAAAATACGCTGGTTTGCTACATTAATGACTATTAAAACAAATCTATTTTACAGAAGTTTTCATTATAATTACATATCAGGGGTCTATGGTACCATGGTAGTTAATTATTTCTTTAAATGGCGGTGATAATTTGTTGAATTAGCACGTTAAAAGGTGGTATCAGATACCCCGCGGTACAATAGGCGATAGGATCGGACTATACATCTATTATATTATTTTCATTAATTTCCTATACCAATTACCTTGAAGAATTCTTCAAGTGAAGGAGCATTGATCTCTTTTTTGATGATAATTCTTTCTACAGTGTCGATGACTTCATGGCCGTAGGTTCCTGGTGAAATCTCAGGGTTATTGGATGGTGGTGTTGGATACATACGTATCAATTCTGATGCAGCTGCAATATAAGATATATATTACATCAAAATGTTCGCTTCCTTCCCCTATTTCTATTAAAATGCTGCTATCTTTAAAATTTGACATGTTGATTGTTTCCCCATTGAAAAAGCTATAAATAACGCATGTTGTGTTAAAATAATAAAAAAATATATTACACAATCCAACAAGCAATTTGGTACATGCATTTGATTTTCACATAGAATTTCGTCAGTACAGATTTAGAAATTCACAATGATTCTTAATTATATCTCAACAAGTCAAATCTTCTTTTATTGCTTGAATAAAGCCCCTTATTCTCTCATTATATGTATTTTCACATTGATTACAATTGCTTTGTCAATCAGCTTTACCATAAAATGCAAGAAAGGAACGACTTGCAAAATGAAACAAGCTGACTTTACTTTTGCTTTGGAGTCAAGGGTATTTAGGGTTAGACTTTCGCCCACTTCTATTGTTAGGTATCAATTGTGAAATTAATTATCTTTGAATTGTTAATTAATTATCAGCAACTTAGTTTATGTAACCTTCACTCTACATTCTGACTTATTCTTTTGCATATAACTTAAAATAACTTAGAGACTAATACTCTAAAAAAAAAAATTATTTTGAAACAATATTAAGTAAAACATTATTAAGATACCATTTTATTATATAAAAGAAATATTGGATATACTCATATAGATATTAATATGATGAGGTTAAGTAACTTACCTATAACACCCTCTGTAGGAGGCATATTCATAACAACTTTTGTATGTTTTAGATCTTCACTAATATTCTTGTCTTGTGTCATGAACTGAAAATACATTCGAGCTCACATTACATAACAACACTTATTTGACCAATTAGTCACTGGAAGTTTTTTTTTCTTGCACACAGTAATTGTGTAATATCTTCTTTACTAACACAGTAGTTGGGTCTTATATACATGCAGAGCTCCAGATAATTTTCAAGTCCAAAGGGTAATTACCCCCTACTTTTGAAAATGATGCGTATTTGCATATTTCCTTTGCACTGTTGTACTCTCTACTTCAGAAAAGATTGTGTACATGTACACTTTTAAAATTATGTTGGACACAAAAGTTATTCAATAAACACAGGATGCATGTGAAATGTATATCTCTGTTTAATTTGACACGATTGTGTCATGTTTATTAATAAAATGTTGTAAATATTTTGTTTTTTGCTCGTGGACTCCGGCAGTGTTCTTAACTAAACCGCATTTATTTGTAATATTGACCGCGATTGGATGATTCATCCTAAACATCCAATCAGATCTCTTTTGACATCGATGCTTAGAAAGGCAAACATTGGTACCCCTCGGATGTATACACTTTCTCTTTCGAAAAGAATAAAGAGAAGCAATTACGGGGAATTTCTCAAAGTCAAAAATGTATTGTTTATGTACACGATGTATTATCGTCAACAGCGTACAAGTACGCTCCGAATTTGGAAAGTTTGCTTACACAGCAATATGTATGCGTAAATGTACACTCTGATCTGATAATACATGCGTTTTTACTCGTTTTCATTGCTTAAAAAACGCAAATACGCAGCTTATCTGGAGCTCTGTACATGTATGTGAAATACAACTACAAAGCCTGTCCTTTATAATAATCCCTTATCTGTGTATACACTTTATATTATATACTTTCAGGGGAACTAAAGTTTTCAAGCAGAAAATAAAATTTGTAGATTTCACCCTATCAAGGACCACAACAAGGATATGATACTGTACATTAATCTCAAATGAATTTCTGAAGGTGAAATTGAGTTACTGAGTGCAGGACGAACAGACATTTGGTAAAATCTCATGACTCCCAATGCCTAGTGATATGTGCATAAAAATATAAAATAAATAAATTTGTATTTATTAAAATGTATCCATACAGCTAAATACTTAGTATTTAAAAAAATCTTTTGTATATTTAACCAGGTGATGTTTATCTCATCAATAGGAATACTTACAGCATCATCATTGTCCGAGTCAGATTCAAATATGTGATCCAGATCTGATGTCTTAGGTACAAGATCATTGACTTGCATCAAACTCTCCTTTAAAGCTGTATTAGGGGTTGCAGGTGGTGATGTCAGTGATCCTTGTTCTAATAAAAATTCAAGTAATATCAGATGAATACATTAGATTACTTAGATTGACTGACTTATTGATGCTTAAGTTCCAGTCTGTGCCAAAAACCACTAGTCCTATGCCCCTGTCTAGTAATAATTGGTTCGGGCTAGTAAAAATGGCATAAAATTTGCTTAATCAAATAGAAAAAATTCTTCTAAAATGCTGTTCGGGCTAGATTGTCAAAATGTTTTTGGCACAGAGTTTAACACCAACTTTAACAGTATTTCAGTTATATCGTGGCATGAACAAATTTTATATATTAACATAGATTGCTTAGCCTTTTCAGATAAGGCTAGAAAGCAGAAAGAACACACAAGTCAAAACATGAACAGCAAAGAAATCAGAGAAGCATATGCAGTGTGGGAAACGACCGCTCGCCAAAGACGAGTGGAAATTTCGGGTGGCGAGTAAGATCCACTTTATACTCGCCGGTCTGGCGAGTAGGAACTTGAAAACGCTCGTTACGATAACTGGTTTACAGCTTTAGAATATCATAGCTCCCAAACAGTTAAATTTTCTGTTAACTGTCATATATCCATTTATCCAACATTTTATTAATAGTAGTAATAGTACACAAATTATGTGATCGTCTCGGTCCAGTAATTTTTCAATCAGCTGATCAGGATATTAAAGTGCCGACTGAAGTTCACCTGTGTTGATTATCTGATGAAGATTATTTTATTTGTTCCTAATTGACCAATTCAAGTGTAGAACATTCTAGTTTAACAAAATCGATAATTATTTTCCAGTATATTTGGTATAAAAAGCTTGTTCGCCACGTTTATTGTGAGATGTAATGCAACAGCCATTGTTTACTACAACCTTGTGCGCATGCTCGTGTTTGATGGAAAAGCTATATTTAGATATTTTGTGATAATAATTTTATATTGATTTTTTTCAACAACATACATTTTTTATAGTTTATATTTTATTATACAATACAATTTTGAACTGATTTTCGCTACACTTCAATCATTGAATATTTATTTTTTCCGGATGTTGAACATTTTTTTCCCGGAATTGCACCCCCTGTTAGTATACTTTTATTGCTTTATTTAAGAAAAAAATAACACCAAGAACATCGATGATTTCAGTCTTCTTGTTCAGAAAAAAAAACCTACAGCAAAATAAAGGTATACTGTAAACAAAATTGTCATTTTTACCGAGATTTTTTTAACTTCATCCTTGTATAGGTCGATGCCAGCGTGTTGAGGAAAAAATATATCGCCATATCGTCCGTAAAATATGGTATTTGGTATTTGTTGGAGAGTTTAAAAAAAAATGTCACTCGCCAAACATGGCGAGCTCCATTTCATTTTGGTGAGTACTTGTTTCAGTCCACTGGGCGAGTGTTTGAAAAAAAATGGTTTCCCACACTGATATGTAAATGAATAGTTGAAGAAAGTGTACTCTTTACCACATGATGTCTACAACACCATTAATAATATGCTTGCAATATATTATTTGATCAAATATTCACTGGGTACGGGTGAAGGTTTGCTCAGCATGTCCCTAGGTGCCCTATATGGTAGCCCTCACAATGGGGGTTGTCAGGTTATTATATGAAATACCTGACTAGAAAATACTGTGTAACATGTTTGGAGAGTACCATGCTACTGTATGTTTTTGAAATTAGTCGGTTCGTCGGACCGAAGGGGGCAGATTTTCGGCAGGTCCGACAGAAGCCTCATACTTGGCGGTCCTATTGTCCGCCAAACATGTCCCGTGGTTATTGATTTCTTGTTAAAACAGATTGCTTATGCAACCTTGGTTCTAAATATAATGGTCGTATTTGTCCAGGTTTCATAAATAGCAAATTCGGTAAACAAAGTTATCCGCAGTTGTTTTGTAACATTATCGTTGATTGGTGGGATTAGGGGAATCCCTTTAAAGAATATTGCATACAATCTCATGATTGCCGACAGTTACCAAATATAGAACTTAAAACTAGTTCCGACCAATGGAAATTGCTTAAAGGCGATGACGTCGATTTCTAAAAAAAGGGATTTTTTGTAACAGATTGTTTATTGACTTCACCATCAAAAGATTTAAACATGAAAAGGTGAAAAGACCTGAACGGAGAGAGAACATATACATATATACAAATACATGTAGATTGGTATGGAATAAAAATTACATGCTTTCAGAAATTTCTGTTAAAATGTTTAGGTCCGGCAGAAACTGATATAGTGTAGGACCTATTGTCCTGCAGTCATAATTTTTTTCTCTCAAAACCTCTGCCTCTGGTATAAATTTTGAAAGAGTAGGCACACTGTAACCACTAAAGAAAATTTTCATTCCTACCCAAATCTCCATATTTTTCCAGTGGCAGACAAAAGTCGTTGCCCTTGTGCCATTCCTGTCCTCATTTCTATAATAGTTTTTTTTTCTTGCTAATCTTGTTCTTGGCCTGCATACAGCTTAAATACTGCTCACTGGACGCTAAGCAATAATTAATCAAATATTCAATCTCAGTTTTTGACTGGAAACAAGTTATAATACTGTTGTCTAGTAGAGGAATGAATCTTTTATAATTCACAGGATGCTGATAATTATTTAACTTGTATCTAAAATATCATTCTGACATTTCGAAAGAAACTACTAGAGATATCAATGTAACAGACAGTAATGTCATACAAGTTTATTGTGCCCCTCCCCCCTCATTGTCATTAAATACTAACCATTTGGTTTGTCATCTCTTCCAGAATCTAACCTTCCTGTTTCATCATCCTATAAAGTAAGAAAATACATGCATTAATAACATGAAAACAAACAAGTTTAAAAAATAACAATAATAGTCTACACAGCCTCCATAACTATCTATTATATCTAACCCCTGTACACCTTTAGTTCAAATATATACGATTCAATTTTTTTAATCGTTCTGTGAATTGCGAGATATTTGAGACTTGACAGTATATGTACTATTCACACCAGTTTAGACAAATTGGTACATAGAACAAACTTATTTTGTTTTGTTTTAGGGTTTTATTTTTATACTTTTAAATTTTAAACACTTACCATCCTGTCATAGGGAGACATTCAGGGTCCCAGATTAACTTTTTGTGCATAATAGCCAACTGGGCTACTGAAATTTTAAGGATGCTAGCTCAGATTAAAAAGCAGCAGCCCAGGTGAAATGATGAAGGTCAAAACCACTAGGGGGTTTTGGGCATGCCCCCATTAATCCCTGACATTGTGGAAGCCATCATTTTAAACACTTATCCTGCCATAGGGAGCCATCATTCTGACTATCTCTCAACTTCATCAAAGCACTTACCATCATGCCATACAGATACTTTCTATTGTGGAAGTCATCATTTTAAACACTTACCATCTTGTCATAGGGAGACTTTCTATTGTGGAAGTCATCATTTTAAACACTTACCATCTTGTCATAGGGAGACTTTCTATTGTGGAAGTCATCATTTTGAACACTTACCATCCTGTCATAGGGAGACTTTCTATTGTGGAAGTCATCATTTTAAACACTTACCATCCTGTCATAGGGAGACTTTCTATTGTGGAAACCATCATTTTAAACACTTACCATCCTGTCATATGGAGACTTTCTATTGTGGAAGTCATCATTTTAAACACTTACCATCCTGTCATAGGGAGACTTTCTATTGTGGAAACCATCATTTTAAACACTTATCATCCTGTCATAGGTAGACTTTCTATTGTGGAAACCATCATTTTAAACACTTACCATCCTGTCATAGGTAGACTTTCTATTGTGGAAACCATCATTTTAAACACTTAACATCCTGTCATAGGGAGACTTTCTATTGTGGAAGTCATCATTTTAAACACTTACCATCCTGTCATAGGGAGACTTTCTATTGTGGAAACCATCATTTCAAACACTTACCATCCTGTCATTGGGAGACTTTCTATTGTGGAAGTCATCATTTTAAACACTTACCATCCTGTCATAGGGAAACTTTCTATTGTGGAAACCATCATTTTAAACACTTACCATCCTGTCATTGGGAGACTTTCTATTGTGGAAGTCATCATTTTAAACACTTACCATCCTGTCATAGGGAGACTTTCTATTGTGGAAACCATCATTTTAAACACTTACCATCCTGTCATAGGGAGACTCTATTGTGGAAGTCATCATTTTAAACACTTACCATCTTGTCATAGGGAGACTTTCTATTGTGGAAGTCATCATTTTAAACACTTATCATCCTGTCATAGGGAGACTTTCTATTGTGGAAACCATCATTTTAAACACTTACCATCCTGTCATATGGAGACTTTCTATTGTGGAAGTCATCATTTTAAACATTTACCATCCTGTCATAGGGAGACTTTCTATTGTGGAAGTCATCATTTTAAACACTTACCATCCTGTCATAGGGAGACTTTCTATTGTGGAAACCATCATTTCAAACACTTACCATCCTGTCATTGGGAGACTTTCTATTGTGGAAGTCATCATTTTAAACACTTACCATCCTGTCATAGGGAAACTTTCTATTGTGGAAACCATCATTTTAAACACTTACCATCCTGTCATTGGGAGACATTCTATTGTGGAAGTCATCATTTTAAACACTTACCATCCTGTCATAGGGAGACTTTCTATTGTGGAAACCATCATTTTAAACACTTACCATCCTGTCATAGGGAGACTCTATTGCGGAAGTCATCATTTTAAACACTTACCATCTTGTCATAGGGAGACTTTCTATTGTGGAAGTCATCATTTTAAACACTTATCATCCTGTCATAGGGAGACTTTCTATTGTGGAAACCATCATTTTAAACACTTACCATCCTGTCATAGGGAGACTTTCTATTGTGGAAGTCATCATTTTAAACACTTACCATCCTGTCATAGGGAGACTTTCTATAGTGTTTAAACACTTATCATCCTGTCATTGGGAGACTTTCTATTGTGGAAGCCATCACTGTAAACACTTATCATCCTTTCATTGGGAGACTTTCTATTGTGGAAACCATCATTTTAAACACTTACCATCCTACCATAGGGAGACTTTCTATTGTGGAAGTCATCATTTTAAACATTTACCATCCTGTCATAGGGAGACTTTCTATTGTGGAAACCATCATTTTAAACACTTGCCATCCTGTCATTGGGAGACTTTCTATTGTGGAAGTCATCATTTCAAACACTTACCATCCTGCCATAGGGAGACTTTCTATTGTGGAAGCCATCACTGTAAACACTTATCATCCTTTCATTGGGAGACTTTCTATTGTGGAAACCATCATTTCAAACACTTACCATCCTACCATAGGGAGACTTTCTATTGTGGAAGTCATCATTTTAAACATTTACCATCCTGTCATAGGGAGACTTTCTATTGTGGAAACCATCATTTTAAACACTTGCCATCCTGTCATAGGGAGACTTTCTATTGTGGAAGTCATCATTTTAAACACTTGCCATCCTGTCATAGGGAGACTTTCTATTGTGGAAGTCATCATTTCAAACACTTACCATCCTGTCATTGGGAGACTTTCTATTGTGGAAGTCATCATTTTAAACACTTACCATCCTGTCATAGGGAGACTTTCTATTGTGGAAGTCATCATTTTAAACACTTGCCATCCTGTCATTGGGAGACTTTCTATTGTGGAAGTCATCATTTTAAACACTTACCATCCTGTCATTGGGAGACTTTCTATTGTGGAAGTCATCATTTTAAACACTTACCATCCTGTCATATGGAGACTTTCTATTGTGGAAACCATCATTTTAAACACTTGCCATCCTGTCATAAGGAGACTTTCTATTGTGGAAACCATCATTTTAAACACTTACCATCCTGTCATAGGGAGACTTTCTATAGTGTTTAAACACTTATCATCCTGTCATTGGGAGACTTTCTATTTTGGAAATCATCATTTCAAACACTTACCATCTTGTCATAGGGAGACTTTCTATTGTGGAAGTCATCATTTTAAACACTTACCACCCTGTCATAGGGAGACTTTCTATTGTGGAAACCATCATTTCAAACACTTACCATCTTGTCATAGGGAGACTTTCTATTGTGGAAGTCATCATTTTAAACACTTACCATCCTGTCATAGGGAGACTTTCTATTGTGAAAGTCATCATTTTAAACACTTACCACCCTGTCATAGGGAGACTTTCTATTGTGGAAACCATCATTTCAAACACTTACCATCTTGTCATAGGGACTTTCTATTGTGGAAGTCATCATTTTAAACACTTACCATCCTGCCATAGGGAGACTTTCTATTGTGGAAGTCATCATTTTAAACACTTACCATCCTGTCATAGGGAGACTTTCTATTGTGGAAGTCATCATTTTAAACACTTACCATCCTGTCATAGGGAGACTTTCTATTGTGGAAACCATCATTTTAAACACTTACCATCCTGTCATTGGGAACTTTCTATTGTGGAAGTCATCATTTTAAACACTTATCATCCTGTCATAGGGAGACTTTCTATTGTGGAAACCATCATTTCAAACACTTACCATCCTGGCATAGGGAGACTTTCTATTGTGGAAGTCATCATTTTAAACACTTACCATCCTGTCATTGGGAGACTTTCTATTGTGGAAGTCATCATTTTAAACACTTACCATCCTGTCATTGGGAGACTTTCTATTGTGAAAGTCATCATTTTAAACACTTACCATCCTGTCATAGGGAGACTTTCTATTGTGGAAGTCATCATTTTAAACACTTGCCATTCTGTCATAGGGAGACTTTCTATTGTAGAAACCATCATTTTAAACACTTACCATCCTGTCATAGGGAGACTTTCTATTGTGGAAACCATCATTTTAAACACTTACCATCCTGTCATAGGGAGACTTTCTATTGTGGAAGTCATCATTTTAAACACTTACCATCCTGTCATTGGGAGACTTTCTATTGTGGAAGTCATCATTTTAAACACTTATCATCCTGTCATAGGGAGACTTTCTATTGTGGAAGTCATCATTTTAAACACTCACCATCCTGTCATTGGGAGACTTTCTATTGTGGAAACCATCATTTTAAACACTTACCATCCTGTCATTGGGAGACTTTCTATTGTGGAAGTCATCATTTTAAACACTTGCCATCCTGTCATAGGGAGACTTTCTATTGGGGAAACCATCATTTTAAACACTTATCATCCTGTCATTGGGAGACTTTCTATTGTGGAAGTCATCATTTTAAACACTTATCATCCTGTCATAGGGAGACTTTCTATTGGGGAAACCATCATTTTAAACACTTACCATCCTGTCATATGGAGACTTTCTATTGTGGAAGTCATCATTTTAAACACTTGCCATCCTGTCATAGGGAGACTTTCTATTGGGGAAACCATCATTTTAAACACTTATCATCCTGTCATTGGGAGACTTTCTATTGTGGAAGTCATCATTTTAAACACTTGCCATCCTGTCATAGGGAGACTTTCTATTGGGGAAACCATCATTTTAAACACTTACCATCCTGCCATAGGGAGACTTTCTATTGTGGAAGTCATCATTTTAAACACTTACCATCCTGTCATAGGGAGACTTTCTATTGTGGAAGTCATCATTTTAAACACTCACCATCCTGTCATTGGGAGACTTTCTATTGTGGAAACCATCATTTTAAACACTTACCATCCTGTCATTGGGAGACTTTCTATTGTGGAAGTCATCATTTTAAACACTTACCATCCTGTCATTGGGAGACTTTCTATTGTGGAAGTCATCATTTTAAACACTTACCATCCTGTCATAGGGAGACTTTCTATTGTGGAAGTCATCATTTTAAACACTCACCATCCTGTCATTGGGAGACTTTCTATTGTGGAAACCATCATTTTAAACACTTACCATCCTGTCATTGGGAGACTTTCTATTGGGGAAACCATCATTTTAAACACTTATCATCCTGTCATTGGGAGACTTTCTATTGTGGAAGTCATCATTTTAAACACTTGCCATTCTGTCATAGGGAGACTTTCTATTGTAGAAACCATCATTTTAAACACTTACCATCCTGTCATAGGGAGACTCTCTATTGTGGAAACCATCATTTTAAACACTTACCATCCTGTCATTGGGAGACTTTCTATTGTGGAAGTCATCATTTTAAACACTTACCATCCTGTCATTGGGAGACTTTCTATTGTGGAAGTCATCATTTTAAACACTTACCATCCTGTCATAGGGAGACTTTCTATTGTGGAAGTCATCATTTTAAACACTCACCATCCTGTCATTGGGAGACTTTCTATTGTGGAAACCATCATTTTAAACACTTACCATCCTGTCATTGGGAGACTTTCTATTGTGGAAGTCATCATTTTAAACACTTGCCATCCTGTCATAGGGAGACTTTCTATTGGGGAAACCATCATTTTAAACACTTATCATCCTGTCATTGGGAGACTTTCTATTGTGGAAGTCATCATTTTAAACACTTATCATCCTGTCATAGGGAGACTTTCTATTGGGGAAACCATCATTTTAAACACTTACCATCCTGTCATATGGAGACTTTCTATTGTGGAAGTCATCATTTTAAACACTTGCCATCCTGTCATAGGGAGACTTTCTATTGGGGAAACCATCATTTTAAACACTTATCATCCTGTCATTGGGAGACTTTCTATTGTGGAAGTCATCATTTTAAACACTTGCCATCCTGTCATAGGGAGACTTTCTATTGGGGAAACCATCATTTTAAACACTTACCATCCTGTCATTGGGAGACTTTCTATTGTGGAAGTCATCATTTTAAACACTTACCATCCTGTCATTGGGAGACTTTCTATTGTGGAAGTCATCATTTTAAACACTTACCATCCTGTCATAGGGAGACTTTCTATTGTGGAAGTCATCATTTTAAACACTTACCATCCTGTCATAGGGAGACTCTATTGTGGAAGTCATCATTTTAAACACTTACCATCCTGTCATAGGGAGACTTTCTATTGTGGAAGTCATCATTTTAAACACTTATCATCCTGTCATAGGGAGACTTTCTATTGTGAAAGTCATCATTTTAAACACTTGCCATCCTGTCATAGGGAGACTCTATTGTGGAAGTCATCATTTTAAACACTTACCATCCTGTCATAGGGAGACTTTCTATTGTGGAAGTCATCATTTTAAACACTTATCATCCTGTCATAGGGAGACTTTCTATTGTGAAAGTCATCATTTTAAACACTTGCCATCCTGTCATAGGGAGACTCTATTGTGGAAGTCATCATTTTAAACACTTACCATCCTGTCATAGGGAGACTTTCTATTGTGGAAGTCATCATTTTAAACACTTATCATCCTGTCATAGGGAGACTTTCTATTGTGAAAGTCATCATTTTAAACACTTGCCATCCTGTCATAGGGAGATTCTATTGTGGAAGTCATCATTTTAAACACTTACCATCCTGTCATAGGGAGACTTTCTATTGTGGAAACCATCATTTTAAACACTTACCATCCTGTCATTGGGAGACTTTCTATTGTGGAAGTCATCATTTCAAACACTTACCATCCTGTCATAGGGAGACTTTCTATTGTGGAAACCATCATTTTAAACACTTACCATCCTGTCATAGGGAGACTTTCTATTGTGGAAGTTATCATTTCAAACACTTACCATCCTGTCATTGGGAGACTTTCTATTGTGGAAGTCATCATTTTAAACACTTACCATCCTGTCATTGGGAGACTTTCTATTGTGGAAACCATCATTTTAAACACTTACCATCCTGTCATAGGGAGACTTTCTATTGTGGAAGCCATCATTTTAAACACTTATCATCCTGTCATAGGGAGACTTTCTATTGTGGAAACCATCATTTTAAACACTTACCATCCTACCATATGGAGACTTTCTATTGTGGAAACCATCATTTTAAACACTTACCATCCTACCATATGGAGACTTTCTATTGTGGAAACCATCATTTTAAACACTTGTCATCCTGTCATAGGGAGACTTTCTATTGTGGAAACCATCATTTTAAACACTTACCATCCTGTCATTGGGAGACTTTCTATTGTGGAAGTCATCATTTTAAACACTTGCCATCCTGTCATAGGGAGACTTTCTATTGGGGAAACCATCATTTTAAACACTTATCATCCTGTCATTGGGAGACTTTCTATTGTGGAAGTCATCATTTTAAACACTTATCATCCTGTCATAGGGAGACTTTCTATTGGGGAAACCATCATTTTAAACACTTACCATCCTGTCATATGGAGACTTTCTATTGTGGAAGTCATCATTTTAAACACTTGCCATCCTGTCATAGGGAGACTTTCTATTGGGGAAACCATCATTTTAAACACTTATCATCCTGTCATTGGGAGACTTTCTATTGTGGAAGCCATCATTGTAAACACTTGCCATCCTGTCATAGGGAGACTTTCTATTGTGGAAACCATCATTTTAAACACTTACCATCCTGTCATAGGGAGACTTTCTATTGTGGAAACCATCATTTTAAACACTTACCATCCTGCCATAGGGAGACTTTCTATTGTGGAATCCATCATTCTGACTATCTCTCAACTTCCTGTTGGTAATGGTAGCAGGATTTCTGGATGCTTCGTCTGAAAACTCATATGGATCATCTTCTAATGAATTCTGAGGAGAATTCCTATGACTCTGAGAAAGTGACAAAGGATCATCGCCATCAGGAGATAGAGCTTCATATCTAGGTTTCTTAATTACTGGAAAATTTAACCTGTAACCATAAAAGAAGTTCAAATTGATGTTTTTCCCTCATATTTAAACATAATAACTTATCTTAAATTACTTTTGTCTTCAAGAGAGGAAACAATACAATCAATATAAATTTAAATTTTGAACAAGAATTGCTTTAGAACACAAAATAATTATTAAAATAACTGTTTTCCTGATAATGGTGAAATACTTATAATTTTGTAATTTTGCATATTGCATGGGTAGTAAAAATAAAATAAATTAAATCTTTTAATGTAGGTAGCAGAGAAGGATTAATATATGGATGGATCTTTTTGTAATAAGTGGGAGTTGTCCATTCTCTATTGACATACCAAAAGAACAAAGTTGAAAAACGACCCTGGGAAGCTAAACACTAAAACAGGAGGTGAGAAAATTAACATACATAATAGTGTGCTGACAATTCCCAAGACAACTGATACAGATTAACAATAGTGTGCCGACAATTCCTAAGACAACAGATACAGATTAACAATAGTGTGCCGACAATTCCTAAGACAACAGATACAGATTAACAATAGTGTGCTGACAATTCCTAAGACAACAGATACAGATTAACAATAGTGTGCTGACAATTCCTAAGACAACAGATACAGATTAACAATAGTGTGCTGACAATTCCTAAGACAACAGATACAGATTAACAATAGTGTGCTGACAATTCCTAAGACAACAGATACAGATTAACAAGTGTGCTGACAATTCCTAAGACAACAGATACAGATTAACAATAGTGTGCTGACAATTCCTAAGACAACAGATACAGATTAACAATAGTGTACTGACAATTCCTAAGACAACAGATACAGATTAACAATAACGTGCTGACAATTCCTAAGACAACAGATACAGATTAACAATAGTGTGCTGACAATTCCTAAGACAACAGATACAGATTAACAATAGTGTGCTGACAATTCCTAAGTCAACAGATACAGATTAACAAGTGTGCTGACAATTCCTAAGACAACAGATACAGATTAACAATAGTGTGCTGACAATTCCTAAGACAACAGATACAGATTAACAATAGTGTGCTGACAATTCCTAAGACAACAGATACAGATTAACAATAGTGTGCCGACAATTCCTAAGACAACAGATACAGATTAACAATAGTGTGCCGACAATTCCTAAGACAACAGATACAGATTAACAATAGTGTGCTGACAATTCCTAAGACAACAGATACAGATTAACAATAGCGTGCTGACAATTCCTAAGACAGATACAGATTAACAATAGTGTGCCGACAATTCCTAAGACAACAGATACAGATTAACAATAGTGTGCCGACAATTCCTAAGACAACAGATACAGATTAACAATAGTGTGCTGACAATTCCTAAGACAACAGATACAGATTAACAATAGTGTGCCGACAATTCCTAAGACAACAGATACAGATTAACAATAGTGTGCCGACAATTCCTAAGACAACAGATACAGATTAACAATAGTGTGCTGACAATTCCTAAGACAACAGATACAGATTAACAAGTGTGCTGACAATTCCTAAGACAACAGATACAGATTAACAATAGTGTGCTGACAATTCCTAAGACAACAGATACAGATTAACAATAGTGTGCCGACAATTCCTAAGACAACAGATACAGATTAACAATAGCGCGCTGACAATTCCTAAGACAACAGATACAGATTAACAATAGTGTGCTGACAATTCCTAAGACAACAGATACAGATTAACAATAGTGTGCTGACAATTCCTAAGACAACAGATACAGATTAACAATAGTGTGCTGACAATTCCTAAGACAACAGATACAGATTAACAAGTGTGCTGACAATTCCTAAGACAACAGATACAGATTAACAATAGCGTGCTGACAATTCCTAAGACAACAGATATAGATTAACAATAGTGTGCTGACAATTCCTAAGACAACAGATACAGATTAACAATAGTGTGCTGACAATTCCTAAGACAACAGATACAGATTAACAATAACGTGCTGACAATTCCTAAGACAACAGATACAGATTAACAATAGTGTGCTGACAATTCCTAAGACAACAGATACAGATTAACAATAGTGTGTTGACAATTCCTAAGACAACAGATACAGATTAACAATAGTGTGCTGACAATTCCTAAGACAACAGATACAGATTAACAAGTGTGCTGACAATTCCTAAGACAACAGATACAGATTAACAATAGTGTGCTGACAATTCCTAAGACAACAGATACAGATTAACAAGTGTGCTGACAATTCCTAAGACAACAGATACAGATTAACAATAGTGTGCTGACAATTCCTAAGACAACAGATACAGATTAACAATAGTGTGCTGACAATTCCTAAGACAACAGATACAGATTAACAATAGTGTGCTGACAATTCCTAAGACAACAGATACAGATTAACAAGTGTGCTGACAATTCCTAAGACAACAGATACAGATTAACAATAGCGTGCTGACAATTCCTAAGACAACAGATATAGATTAACAATAGTGTGCTGACAATTCCTAAGACAACAGATACAGATTAACAATAGTGTGCTGACAATTCCTAAGACAACAGATACAGATTAACAATAACGTGCTGACAATTCCTAAGACAACAGATACAGATTAACAATAGTGTGCTGACAATTCCTAAGACAACAGATACAGATTAACAATAGTGTGTTGACAATTCCTAAGACAACAGATACAGATTAACAATAGTGTGCTGACAATTCCTAAGACAACAGATACAGATTAACAAGTGTGCTGACAATTCCTAAGACAACAGATACAGATTAACAATAGTGTGCTGACAATTCCTAAGACAACAGATACAGATTAACAAGTGTGCTGACAATTCCTAAGACAACAGATACAGATTAACAATAGTGTGCTGACAATTCCTAAGACAACAGATACAGATTAACAATAGTGTGCCGACAATTCCTAAGACAACAGATACAGATTAACAATAGTGTGCTGACAATTCCTAAGACAACAGATACAGATTAACAATAGCGTGCTGACAATTCCTAAGACAACAGATACAGATTAACAAGTGTGCTGACAATTCCTAAGACAACAGATACAGATTAACAATAGCGTGCTGACAATTCCTAAGACAACAGATACAGATTAACAATAGTGTGCTGACAATTCCTAAGACAACAGATACAGATTAACAAGTGTGCTGACAATTCCTAAGACAACAGATACAGATTAACAATAGTGTGCTGACAATTCCTAAGACAACAGATACAGATTAACAATAGTGTGCTGACAATTCCTAAGACAACAGATACAGATTAACAATAGTGTGCTGACAATTCCTAAGACAACAGATACAGATTAACAAGTGTGCTGACAATTCCTAAGACAACAGATACAGATTAACAATAGCGTGCTGACAATTCCTAAGACAACAGATATAGATTAACAATAGTGTGCTGACAATTCCTAAGACAACAGATACAGATTAACAATAGTGTGCTGACAATTCCTAAGACAACAGATACAGATTAACAATAACGTGCTGACAATTCCTAAGACAACAGATACAGATTAACAATAGTGTGCTGACAATTCCTAAGACAACAGATACAGATTAACAATAGTGTGTTGACAATTCCTAAGACAACAGATACAGATTAACAATAGTGTGCTGACAATTCCTAAGACAACAGATACAGATTAACAAGTGTGCTGACAATTCCTAAGACAACAGATACAGATTAACAATAGTGTGCTGACAATTCCTAAGACAACAGATACAGATTAACAAGTGTGCTGACAATTCCTAAGACAACAGATACAGATTAACAATAGTGTGCTGACAATTCCTAAGACAACAGATACAGATTAACAATAGTGTGCCGACAATTCCTAAGACAACAGATACAGATTAACAATAGTGTGCTGACAATTCCTAAGACAACAGATACAGATTAACAATAGCGTGCTGACAATTCCTAAGACAACAGATACAGATTAACAAGTGTGCTGACAATTCCTAAGACAACAGATACAGATTAACAATAGCGTGCTGACAATTCCTAAGACAACAGATACAGATTAACAATAGTGTGCTGACAATTCCTAAGACAACAGATACAGATTAACAATAGCGTGCTGACAATTCCTAAGACAACAGATACAGATTAACAAGTGTGCTGACAATTCCTAAGACAACAGATACAGATTAACAATAGTGTGCTGACAATTCCTAAGACAACAGATACAGATTAACAATAGTGTGCTGACAATTCCTAAGACAGATACAGATTAACAAGTGTGCTGACAATTCCTAAGACAACAGATACAGATTAACAATAGTGTGCTGACAATTCCTAAGACAACAGATACAGATTAACAATAGTGTGCTGACAATTCCTAAGACAACAGATACAGATTAACAATAGTGTGCTGACAATTCCTAAGACAACAGATACAGATTAACAATAGTGTGCCGACAATTCCTAAGACAACAGATACAGATTAACAATAGTGTGCTGACAATTCCTAAGACAACAGATACAGATTAACAATAGTGTGCTGACAATTCCTAAGACAACAGATACAGATTAACAATAGTGTGCTGACAATTCCTAAGACAGATACAGATTAACAATAGTGTGCTGACAATTCCTAAGACAACAGATACAGATTAACAATAGTGTGCTGACAATTTCTAAGACAGATACAGATTAACAATAGTGTGCTGACAATTCCTAAGACAACAGATACAGATTAACAATAGTGTACTGACAATTCCTAAGACAACAGATACAGATTAACAATAGTGTGCTGACAATTCCTAAGACAACAGATACAGATTAACAAGTGTGCTGACAATTCCTAAGACAACAGATACAGATTAACAATAGTGTGCTGACAATTCCTAAGACAACAGATACAGATTAACAATAGTGTGCTGACAATTCCTAAGACAACAGATACAGATTAACAATAGTGTGCTGACAATTCCTAAGACAACAGATACAGATTAACAAGTGTGCTGACAATTCCTAAGACAACAGATACAGATTAACAATAGCGTGCTGACAATTCCTAAGACAACAGATACAGATTAACAATAGTGTGCTGACAATTCCTAAGACAACAGATACAGATTAACAATAGTGTGCTGACAATTCCTAAGACAACAAATAGTGAACCGTGAACGAGAAATCATGTGGAAGTATTGATTGAACCAAAAATCTCTGGATGACAGTCCTACTTAACCAAAATGTCAGAAAATAATAGCAACAATAATTTAATAATACACTCAATAGTGTTTAAGGCTATAACATCTCAACATTTTATAATTTTAAATGTCATTAAATTTAAACTTAAAAATACAGTATGCAAATTTAGCACTGGACAGTAAGATTAAGCCATTTTTCATTGTAATTGTGCATAAATTTGCTATTTTTTTCAAATTCAGGCCATTAACTTCTGAAGTCTGAAATCATAGACTATATAGTTACAGATCACAGAATCAACATGTCATTATTGATGTTTTATTTTTATGGTTCTATATCAAGCATCTATTAATTAAATTCTAAACATGTTACTATTAAAATGGTAAGTACAGGTGTACTGTTGCACTTGATAAAAGTAAAAATCAATAAAATCTTCTCTCATATCACGCTTAATGTTTCTGACAGTAAATAATATAGCTTCAAAATAGAAAAAAAACCCACAATATAATTATCTAAAATGATCAATACCTTTAAATAAAAAAAATAAATATGGAAGAGTATGTCCATATGACACGGATGCCACCACTTCCAGCAAAAGTGGTAAAGTCTTATATCAATCTAGGCCTTTCTTCTATCATCCTTGACCTTGTGTATAAATTTTTCTTAAAAGCTAAAGTGAATTTCCTTATCTTTACACATGTTGTAGGCTATTTCATATAATTTCCTTATCTTTACACATGTTGTAGGCTATTTCATATAATTTCCTTATCTTTACACATGTTGTAGGCTATTTCATATAATCAACCTCTGTTAAGCAATCAGCTATCTAATTCAAACATTTTACAAGAATCCCTTGGATGGCCAATTGATTTCCTTAAAGGGATATTGTCTACTAAAATCGTAATTTTTTCATACCCAAAATTATTGTCGTTTTCCGTACTGACCTTTATAAAATGAAGATTAACACCAACTTATGCTGCAAAAGATATGATTTTTTGTCAAAAAAGACCTAAACTATCGTTATCGGAATTATTGTCCAGGATAACAAGAATTCAAATCTATTCATATGGCCTTCTATGTGAACCCGTCTTGAGCATGTGCACTGTTTAGAAACAATAAACAACATGTGGTTCGTGGGCAAAAGAGAGTGTCAACGCATGGAAGAAATCGGACTTTTGACGGATTCAGAGAGAAAGATGAATAGAAGTGAAGTATCTTCCAAATGGAACAAATGCAGGATATATGAAGGGGATCAGTTGGACCGTTGGAACGAACTCAAGGAAGTGCTACATGTCCAAACTCGCGCTGAAGTGGCAAAGATTTTGCTTGATAGGTATGCCGAACATGTTTTTTCCTTCTTTTCTCAATCGTTTTTCATATTTTATGAATTTATGATGATGCCTATGATCATTTTTGGTAGATATTATTCAATATATGTAATCTTGCACTTGGCAACAGCAAATTATTGTCAATAAATAGTATAAAACGGCCATATTTGCAAGGTAAACAAACACAAATTTTAACATCCATGATGCAGCATCCGGGCTACTGGGATAAAAAGAGATTTGGCCTCACTCATGTCAGTGCATAATTAATTAGCTTCCAGTAACGATGGTCAGCTTTTTTAAATCGAAAAAAAAAACAACGTTTCGTAGCGTATTCGCCAATAATTCGGTGTTTAATCTTCATTTTATGAAAATCAGTACGGAAAACGGCAATAATTTTGGGTATGAAAAAAATTACGATTGTGGTAGACAATATCCCTTTAATACAACATAATTTCTATACAAAATATAACATTAGGTCAAAAAAAATATATGTGTGTTTACGGTTCCCCGACCAACCCTATTTTTCAGTAGCCGACCCTAACCTTTTTTATCAGCAATTATTCGACCCTAATTTTTGCTAGCGACCCTATCAATTTTAACACAGAATTCAGATAACCATTTTTGTTGTTTATTCAGCAGCAATGTTTTATTTATTCAACCGCTAACTTTTTGTCGAAATGGAGAGCAAAGAAGGTAGAAAAACTGCGTAAGTCGTCATAAAACAGCTTCAACAAATGACGGCTTACCAGAAATTTCAAAAATGAAATACCGGAATCGGATTCTGGAATGACTATTTCCGATAGTAAAAAAAATAATGCCGACGACCGACCCTAGATTTTTTTGACATGTGACCGTAAACACACATTTTTTTTTTTGGCCTCATCTTACCACAAGTTTAAGTGGTCCAAATTATAGAGATTCTCTGTGACAAAGTTGTCTCCATCAGCTTGTAGAGTTGGTAATGAGGGCCGTTTGATCCCTGGGATGTCTGTATGTTTATGTTGCTGCTGTTGGGATTTGATCCAATTGTCAATACTGGCATTTTTCGACTCTGACTGAACCCATGGTGGAGAGAAAACATTTTCTGCAGTTTTTGGCATTGAAATGTCATTAGGTTTGGCAAAATCAACATGTCCATTAACCATAGGACTAGCATTTTCTGTAGGTGTTTTCTGTAACCCCTCTTTCTCTGGAACTTCAGGTGGAGGATGTGGGCTCAACTTTGGCATTGTAGGTTCACCACTCTGACTGGCATGAGAATGACTGTGGGGCTCTTCAAGGGGAGATGGCACAGCCGTTGGTGATTGAACTTCCATTCCAGTATTTCCCTCTCCAGCATTTTTCAATTGTGGTAGAGAATTAGACGCTGAATTAGAATTATTAAAGTTCATGCCCTGTACTGGTACCCTCTGAATCATTAAGTCAATATCAATCTGTGTATCATTCACTGCAGACTGTTTATGGAATGGCATTGTACTATTTCTACCAACACGAGACGGGGGACGCTCAACTTTCTCTGCTTTGACATCCCCTTTTCCATGTTTGGTGGCACTTCCAGTCTGAGGTTTATTTTGTCCTGTCAAGATTGGTTTATTTTTTGACAAACGATGCCTAAAAAGAAAAATGTACATGTATAATACAAGATGCTTTATTATATTTTATTTGGTAAAATTGATATTCATCTCTACTCTGTTCAGCTCTGAATTAAGAAGACAAAATACTGATACAAAGTGATGAGCAAATGATTTCCTTTATTTGTGACAACTAGATGTAAAATTGATGAGCAACAAAAAGAAATAAAAAGTTAAGTTTTAATACATGTAATGTATGTTCACTAACAAATGTATTCTATGTTTCAACTTACTGTCAATAGAAATGAAAATTTCCTGAAGTGGCCCTCCCTCACCCTCCCCCATAGAATAATTAATGTCTAATTCTGGAGTGCCTGATATGTTGTTGACTTGGCACCTTTCAACTGTTTTGTTGTATATGTGTGTTCATCCCGACCACCGTGTTGAATGGACAAGTCTTGTTTGCAATATTTGCAATAAGCATAATAAGGCAAGAGAACTCAATACAATATTCGGGACGAAATCGTTGTCCCAATTTCCTTTTTTTTTGCTGCAGAAGCTTCACTTATTCCCTCAGACATCGTGAAATTGACAAAAACGTGCTGTGTTCATTAACTATTCGGGATCGAACAAGAAATGGATAGATCGTTTTCTACTATAGATAGTCCCGAGAATCCCAAAAGTATTAAATAATCGAAATCCCTCAAGCGCTGATCTTTATGCGATTTTAACAGACAATGAAGTGTCTAAATGATCACAATGATATTTAAATGGGGAACAGTTCCGGACTGGCAATCCATAACAAGTAGACTGTTGACCGTAACACTGTAATTTTGACCCGAAATTCGTAACAATTACGGAAAAATAGTAATGGTTGGCATCTATGCTGATGGGAAGACAAGCATACTGCAGGTTGTTATTCCAGTGAACAAACAGATAAGGTTATGCATTATAAAATATTTGTTCTTTGCCATGACATGGGAAAATATCTGCTATTCAATTGTTTACTTCTTATTAAAAAGTCAAACTGGCTTGAAGGCATAATTTGTTGGTGTCAGAATGTTAATTTGGTAAGATTTCATTTATTCAAGTTATAGCTATTGTATCTTTATACGAATCCTGTCCACATTTGTTTAAATGGATTTTGTTGAATCAACACGAAAAAAATATCTTACCTGGAACAGTTACAGTTAAGCTTAGCTGTAGGATCATTAAAGTCCCAAATACCAGCAACTGTATCTTCACTAATTGTTTCTGACGATCTGAAATCAATTAATATTATCTTTAATAGTTAGTCATTCCTATAAAAAAATATATCAAACAAAGTCAGCCTAATGTTTCAAGAATGACACACTTCTTGCATGCTCAAAACAACATGCAACAGCACTTAATGATCAAGTATGATATGAGTGGCCAATTGTAGGGAGAATTTTTATGAACATGTTCTTACCTCTCCTATTGTTTATGGCACTTGAAATATCAGCCCAGACGCTTGTCCGAAAACCATCTTTTCACCTACATGAGGTATTGTTTATAAACTTGTTCTCATAATAAATATATTATGCTGACGTCACAATACTAACAACAATTAATAAGTGTTGTATTTCTCCATCTTTAGTAGAAGTATGTTTAGTATAATAGTAATCATTCATTGGTTTGGTTTTTTTAAACAAGAAGTTTTAATAGGTTTAGTTTGGTTTATGGTGTTTAACGCCACTTTCAAAAATATTTCAGTTATATCCTGGCGGTCAGTTTTATTGGTGGAGGAACCCGGAGTACCCAGAGAAAACCAATGACCTGGCGCAAGTCACTGTCAAACTTTAACATTGGAAAGCCAACTACCATACGATCACGACCACGACTGCCCCTAGAAGTCTTAACACATGTAAGAAAAGTAATAATATCTGTGTACGGCCAAACATTTTTTTTATTAGCTTCTCAGGCCAATTTCCAACAACTTTGATGAGGCAGGGAGGCATTTTTTGTTGTTGTTGTAATAATCAGTGTTGGATCAAATGCAATGGCAGCTTATACCGGAAACAACCATGCATGCCTTCAACATAAACGCTTTACTGACAATGATCGCGATCAACAAACTTACGGATCGGACCCGAAAAAATTCCGGAAATGGACACAACTTTTTTCTCTCACAATGTAAAAACGATCAATGCAGCAGTAAAAACACACACGTGGTGGTGCCTGAGAAGCTAACAATTAAATTAATTTTTTTTGACCTAACACAATTTTTGTTCTTACTGTATTCAAACCTTTTTAAGACTTCTTAGTAGATATCAACAATAGAGAAGACAATATACTAAGTTGAAAAATTGTGCCTGACCCTTTTGTAATTACTTAGACAATAAAATATATTCAAATTAAAGATATCAACAGTAATTGCTATAAATGTTTTTTTTATTTCACCTTTTGGCTATGCCTGAATTTACACAATTGTCCTGTAGAGCTTTTTCTTGTATTTTCCACGAGAAGACCCTCTCAGATTTGGCAATCAAATCAGAACTGACATCCATGTGATGCGTTCCAATCATGGAACCAGTCCCTCCACCTCCTCCTTTTGCCCCATGGTCTGATAATATACTGACATCAGCTGGGGATGAGGGAGGTGTCAAATGGCTATTTGGTACTACGGTTTGGGGGTGTGACATGTTTGTTGTTTGAGATGGTGGCGCTGCATTGCTCTTTGTCAAATACTCATCAATATCACACAGTAGAACAAAACTGGAAGGATACTTCATTCTGACGCCAGCTAAAATATATGCATTGTATCAATGTTAAAGGAAAGACAATAAAAATATTAAAATCCTGGTTGTTTAAGAACTTGTGATATTACCCCTAACTGAATGATGTGTTAGTTACATAGATCCACAATATTTTTTAGTTCTTTTATCAGTCCAAACAGCCATTTTTCAAAAAGTTATTCACTTATTCAAGCATCACAATTTCACATGATATCAGCATGTAAATATCTTGCCTCTTATTCACTATAGTAAAATATAAAATATTTATAATATATTTTCTGCTGATAATTTTCCTCAGAAATTTTACAGTTTCAGTTTATGGTTGTTAACGACACTTTCAATATTTCAGTTATATCGTGGCTGTCAGTTTTATTGGTGGAGGAAACCGGAGGACCCAGAGAAAACCACTGACCTGTCGCAAGTCACTGACAACATTTATCACATAATGTTGTATACCTTGCCCTGATCGAGTTGGGAACTCACAACACCAAAGGTGATAGGCACTGATTGCATAGGTAGTTGAAAATCCAACTACCATATGATCTCGGCAACGACGGCCCCTCAAAAATTTAACAATAAAAGAACTATTAAATATCATGCAGATAAATAGTCATTAATCAATCTGGAAAAATCGATATTCAACATTCAATACGTATCCTGCACCAAACAAAATGGCAGTTGTGGAGTATTGTGTTATTTTTCAGCCTTATCATCATTAGGTAAAAAAAAAATATGTGTGCTTCCGATCGACCCTAAAATTTTACCGCCGATCCTAACATTTTTTATGCCAAAAAAAATAATAGATTGACAAAATCCGGAAATTCGTCTCCGTTTCCGACTTCAACAATAGACACTTTCTGATAAGCGTTTAATTGAAACGGATTTATTAAAGACTGGTTTCCTGTTTGAATTTTCTTCATTTCCTTGTACATTTGATCAATGCTTCAGCATCATAATTATTCAGGTGTAGAATACACACAAGTGATAACAAAAACATTGTACTGCATGTCAAATAATTAATAAGCTGTATGTAGTAAGAAAGTAAGAAACAAGTTTGTGTGATTTTAGAGGAAGGAGCATACTTGTAGGTTTCACAAAAAAAAAAACGACCCTAATTTTGAAGACCATGCAATTGGAAACACACATTTTTTCTTTTTGGCCTAACAAAAAGCCAAGGCCAAGACAATTATTACTAACAAACTAGTGAAATCCCAAGAAGGTGTATGAAAAAATTAACACTGGAGGTGGAAATAAGAACTCACCTTCCACCCAGTACTAGCTTTTATTTTGAACTTACCAACAATGATTTCTACTAACGCTGGTGTTTTAGCAGGATCTCCATCTTTGTCTGACATATCAATAGGGTAAAATTTGCCCCAATCTTCCAGAATTTTATGTGCATTCTGGTCTGTTTCTCTATATGACTGGCCGGTTAATGTACCATTCAAACCATATGGAGCAAGTATTACTAAAAAATAAATACTTAATTTTGAAAACATGTGATAATCATAGTAAATTCTATCTTACAATATACAACTAATCATTAGTTTTATGTTATCATATAGAATTTAAATTACATATATTAACTTGAACTTGGGAGAAGTTGTGCATGGGATTATCACATCAGAAACAAAAGTAGGATTTCAAAATCAAACTCCTTGTCATTTTTAAAATATTTATGGCTTGTTAAAATACCTTACTACTACTTTTAAAAACAAAATTGAAATCAGAAAATAACCAATTGATCCTGATAATCCCTGTCTTGTTATTTAATTTAGATATTTTCAATATGCATGGAAAATACATCATGAGCTTCATGCTTAAACAGAACTGTTTACCCCAATCTGGTGTCGTCAGTAGTTCGCCAGCCAATTTATCAGTAGATTTGCATTGTCGTCAGTAGTTTTGAGAAAATTGATGTAAACGAAAAGAAACTGGTGAATAAACAGCAATAAATTGTCCTTTTCATTGTTATTTCCTTATTCATAGCTATAGAAGCATAATAATTCAAACCTTTAATAAAACAGTGACCATTACAACCTCAAAGAAAAAATGCAGAAAATGAATTAAAAAAAATAGGCAGCATGGCCCCTAGAAAATTAGTGCATTTGTCATTAAATGTAAGGTTCTTATTGGATAATTGTGGAATAGCATGCAAAATATGCTCTAAAATTGTATGACCACAATGATATCTCTTGTTCATGATGGGTTTATGATTATTCCACTTAAACACTTCTGTTTTAAGGTTCTGTATATAGTACTTTAAATCTATATGTAAATTTGTATATATACCTTGGAAATTAGTATGATTTTCCTGTGTTAAGGTCAAATGTTGAGGGGTCAGTCTCCAAACAGGTGGATGTTGTTTAACTTCTATACTGGCACATACCGAACTTTCCCCATGAAGGAAAAAGTTAAAACAAAATGACAGGTGTGTTCTGCAATTAAAAAAACCAACGCATAGTTGTAATTAAGAGACTACTAAGTGCTATCTTCTATAGGTAACATTTACTAATTTTGTCCTGTTTAGTCATTTTGACTTACTTGCTGCCAAAAATGTCTATTATGAACTGAATGTAAAATGGGATAATATCTTATTTTCGACAATATATCAAGAAAAATTATTCAATTTTGGTAATGGTTATATTTCTTAAAAAAAAAAAAAAAATGTTGTAAAAATAAATTTTGGAAAGACGTGTTCCATCCTTGGAACACCTTTATTGATAAAGAAGAAAACTTTACATGGGAATATTTTTTGTCTTCTCCACTTTGGATGAACAAAACTATAAAAATAGAAAACAAACCCAGAGGTCGACTTAAGAAAAAAGATTTAAGGGCCAGTAAAATTTTTGAACAACTGGCCCCTTCAAAATTCCACTGACAAGAGAAATATCGGTCCACGAATGGACCGATATGAAAGGGGGGATTTGCCCACCTAAGAAACAGGAAACTAAAGATCGAGCAATATGAACTCCATTAAAACCTTGGGTGAATTCATTTTCTCCGGAAGGATAAGCAGTTCCTGCTCCACTAGTGGCATCCGCAAATAATTAAATTGACTGTCAGTGATTTAAACATGTACATATAGCTTTTGTATTCTGTGAATGAATGTTGTACTTGCTCCAAACAAGGGTAAAGTTCATGACATTTTCCCATACATGCAGTGTTTTTAATGCATTACAATTAACAGGTATGGTTAGAAGATAATCAAACAATCTACATATAGTCAAACTTGTCTCAGTGACTCCCTCTATATAACGGCTTCCTTTGTTAGCCAACCTTATTTATTCCTCCCCAGCCTATTCCCGTTCATTCGACCTCTATATAACGATCCACTGTCTAACGACTGTGTTCTTTGGGTAAAAATCCTTCATATAACGACTATTAGAAGATTATTATCAAACTGGAAATTAGATAATAAATAAACAAACACAGTTCCGACTTAGGAAAAATTTTCGTTTTGCCCAGCTGATGCAGCGATTGTTGCCAATGATCTACTGACAACATCTCACTCCCAAAGTCCATACCTGTTACTAGTTCATAATAATAGATTTTTTATATTAAATGAAGTCACGATTAGCGTTATTGTGTATCCGCCATTTTTTTTTACAGGTAAGTTGTTCACATGATGATTTATTATTGTTGTTTTGGTCTATTTGGGTTTATTTCTTATTTACATTAAATATTTAAAATTGCTTACTAAAGAAATTACCGTTTTAATCTTTCCGTTTTATATTTAAATAATCGTGATTTTGTAAATTATTGAATTATGAAGTACTGGTTTCCAGCATATATTTCTGTCAATATTCGTTTAACGTGCGGTAACAGATCAAGGTAAACACATGCTGATTGTGTGATTAGGCTATTTATAGCTTTCGGCAAGTGATTGAAATTGAATTTTAACGTTTTGTCAGGAAATTTCAGTCGATATTGAATGACACGGAAGTACGAAAAATCTACCGGTTGGAAGAAACGAAAGTTGCTGGCCCAAGTGGCCCAATCTTTGTTCTGTTTGACTGGCCCGACCGTAAATATACTGGCTACGTGCCAGCGGCTATGTTGAACCCTGCAAAAAAAGGTATTTGTTTTGTTAATGATATTATGTCAGAAAATGGAAAATTTCTCTCCATTGATCAATTGAGGCAAAATTTAACATTTCCAAAAATATTATGAAATTTAATAGCTATTAAACAGAATGTGCATAATAGTTATAAGCTACTTACTCCATTTATTCCTTCGTTTGTTAAGACCATTTTGAAGAATACAAGGGAAACTAAAGATATGTATTTGCTACCAATAAGGAATAACATGGTGTCAAATGGTCAGAAAAAGTGGGAGGAAATTTTAGCCTTAGGTTTAGATGAAACGAAATGGAGAGAAATATTCAAACTACCTTTTATAGTCAACCAGATATGGAATGCTTTCACTTTACTGTTTAATTAGATACAGTAGAGTTCGTTTATAAGGAACAGGCTTATAACGAAGTAAAGATAAATCCCTGGTCCAATCACTATTTAAACAATGTATTTTTGAAGGTCTATTACAATTTTTTTATAACGAAAATCAGGCTTATAACGAAGAGAATTTTAAACCCAAACAACGTTTTTATTACTCAAAATTGACCCGATATAACCAAGAAAATTGCTGAACAAACAAATCGTTTACCTGTCTTCCGTTACGCACGGATGATCACATATTAGAATGGCACTTGACACTTCGGCTATCGGTAATTGAAAAAAATCAATAATCCCACCTGTGATGTTGTTAATGTAATAATGATGTCAATCAAGACTTTTCTTTAAAATATTCAAACAATAAAATGGGTATTAATGATGTGATTAACAAGTTGTCAATTAATAACACACACGCTAATTAATTGCATTAAAAATTTAATAAAACGTAATCTAAATTTTAATGAATGGATGCACAAGCTAAAGAAATTAAAAACAAAGTCATGTGCGAGATTAATTCATTCGCTATTGTTTATTTTTTCTTTGATGATACTCTTTAATTAAACAACAAAGCAGCTTCTAAATTTTAATTCTACTGTTGTTTTTCACACTGCAAGCCGAACATTTTCATAAATATGGTAACACATCCTCGTGGTGATCATTCAGTAATCAGTATGAAGGGCAATAGATCTTGTTACAATATATAATGTTGAAGTAATGTTTTATTTTAACTGCTGAATTAATCAATTTTATTCAACAATTCTCGATTTTGTTTTTCTCTATTCAGATAAACGATGTCATATTTTAACAGTGTATTTAGCAGTTAATTTATTCCTCAACATAGCTTGCATTATGAATGGTGTTACAAAAAAAAACAAGACTCACAAAACAAAATCCGCTGAAATTATCTTATTACAACAAAATCACCGAAGTAAAAACATTATTATCTGTCAAAAAATAACAAAACAGTTACACATCACTTGAAATAATTTTTTTGAAATACATCATTTTTCAAAGACCTTGGGAAGGACTGCGATTGGGGAACAGATTTCTACTGTTGTAAACTTGTAGTAACTTAGTCTTCGTGATCTTCTCCTAAGCATGAGACAAGTAAAACTGGAATCGGACAAGTGAAAATTATGTTCGTTTGCTTGGTTGATGGTGTTTAATGCCACTTTCAACAATATTTTAGCTATATTGTGGCGGTCAGTTTTATTGGTCGAGGAAACCAGAGAACCCAGAGAAAACCACCAACCTGTCGCAAGTCACTGACAAACTTTTATCACATAATGTTGTACACCTCGCCCTGATCGAGATTCGAACTCACAACATCAGTAGTGATAGGCACCGATTGCATAGGTAGTTGTAAATCCAACTACCATACGATCACGGCCAGGTGAAAATTATGAAAATTTGTTCGAATAAATGTTTTTTTCTAAATTTTGCTTTCAGGCAAGTAGGTGAAAAAAAAACAGCCCCCGCTCCCCAACCTATTTCCATAACCAAAACATTACTGATTGTTTCCGTCATATCAAGTCCAATAACTCTGGAATGGCAAAAGTGAAAATCGTCAAAAATGAAAGGGATCCTCCTCTCTTCACCAGTAAACAGCTGATACAATTTTAAAAGATTCTAAGAAACACAACTCAAGTTGTCGTACGTCATAGGATTTGTCTACAGATGGACATGGTGAAACCAGTATACCTCCTTACAACTTCGTTGCGGGGGGTATAATTAAGACAAAGACTAGTAGTAACTTACTGTCTGTCAGTATTTTGAGCTTGAGAATCATACGGCTGAACAAACCATCTTCCAAGTCTCACAAAACCTTTGGTCAACAAGCACCTAAAAAAAAAAGAGAGTTGAATTTAGTGATATTCTTACAACTGTGAGAAGACTGGCTATAATGAAATTCCATTTGTAGCTAATTCCAAATAAAAAATGTGATTCAAGTTTCTTGGCCTGACCCTTACAGTTTTATTTTCATTTTAAACATATTTCATTCATAAATAAATGAAATGGATTGGATAGGATAGTTTTATGAAGAACGCAATTTTAATAAGGGAAGCATGTTTTCTCAGACTTCTTTCTGAATTAAAATGTCACAAGATGTCAGAAATCCAAGGAAAAATAAAAGAGAGTTAATATTGTATGCAATAAGCAGGGGTCCAAATTAGCAGTCGCCCATGGCAACCAAAATGTCACCTGGGCGACTTGAAAACGTAGAAAGATAGCCCAGCTGGCTATTAAAAATTCCAGTAGCCCTGTATCCTTAAACTATCGTTTGTCCGTTTGTATCGTGATCGTTTTTCTGTTATCTGTTCAACTGAAATGTTTCTAACTCAAAGGAACATCAGTTATGGCTTTTCAAACAGGGAACCAGAATGCGTAGTTTATAGAATAATCCACCGGCTAAGGAGCACTCTAAATTTCGGTCAATTTCCAAAGTTCAAAACGTACCAGTGTGGTCGTAAAGCTTACGGAAGGATTCGAGAAAAAGTGAGTTTTTTTTTTATATTTTGTAATTAATTAATTGTTATTGTTTAGATTATAGTATGTCGTTAATATATTTTAAAATGTACCAAAACACAGAATCAAATCCAGACAATTCCTAATTTGTTTTCTATCTTTAATCTTTTATCAACATCTGTGTTAAGTTTATCGAAAATTAAAGTTAGCCATTAGTGATGTCTCTAAGTTTAAAAGAGAGAAAAGGAGTAAGACATTGAAAAGAAGGGAGATATTGAAGAGAGCCAAGTGAGTATGGTAATTGATGATGAGGATGTGGATAGTGAGTCAGTATGAAATTGAGAATGAGAAAGATCTTAGTGATAGTGAAATTGATCTGGAAGAGGATATAGTGTTTTGGCAAACTTTTTGACTTTTCTAGAGACTGAATATTTATTGTGTTGACAGTTCTGATCATGAAAATGTTTGATATTCTGCTTTGAAAACAATAAAAAAGTTCATTACTCATTTAAATTTCTGTGTTTTATTTATTTATTTTCTATTTGTAACTCACACAAATTAAGATAATGAGAACATACTACTATTCTGGTAGTTGATCTTTTTTTAAATCAAGAAAAATGTATCAAATGTTTATATATTGGAGAAAATCCACATTTTCAACTAGTTTTATTTCTTTCAAAAATGTGTGTAAAATGCAGGGGAATAACCCCCCAACCCCACTAGCGGCCCTCGTCATTTTCACTTGGGCTAGCAGTTTCAAAATTTCAGTAGCCCAGATGGCTATTCTGCACAAAAAGTTAATCTGGGACCCTGATAAGACAAACAACTTATGACCTTTTTTTATACAAATGCATGGATCAATAACCATGATGCATGGTTCTGTTGGCTCAAGTTCTACACAAAATAAGCAAACAATTTCTGTCATTTGACACACATGTTTGAACAGATGAAATTAAAAAAATAATAATACAAAAAAATCTGACCAACCAACCCTTTTTTGTATGTAAATTGTATTAATGGAAAGAAATCAAATCTAAATCTAAAAATAACTTTTGAGTGATTACCTTTCAATGAGATTATGCAAAGCCTTAAACAGCAAGGTTCTACATTCATAAGGCAAACCATGATCCTTGCCTTTATCCCATGATCCTCCTTCCATCTCTGTAAACAGATGTACATAAATAAATAAATAAAAAATATCAAAATGTATGTAGTATTAGTAATATGAATCTGAGACAAATTTCATGAATTTAACTACAGTACACTCCAAGTGTATCAACGATCATACTCTCAGGTCGGACATATTCCTCCCAAAATGTCAGAAAAATTTGAGAGTCAACACTCTCTAAGTCCGACTATTTGGTCGGACGTGAGAGTGGATATTTAAAGATTTTTTTTTTACATTTCTCGAGGTGAACATGTCAAACGTTTTGTGATCGATGCGTATTTGTAAGCGTACTTTCTTTCCGGTATGTAGAATGTCCGGGTACGTAAATACCCTAGTGTATTTCTACCTTGCACCATATTCGCGCCAGGAAGGGTAGCTCAAAGGTCAATATATAACTGAAATATTGTTGAAAAGTGACGTTTAAACATCCATAGCCTCATATAAATTATTGCAATAAAATATCGATTAAGTAACGAAATCGATATAAATTATTTACAGTACATTTAGAATAAAAAGCTTGTTCTACACGTTTACTGTGAGATGTATTGCAACTGCCATTTTCTACTACAATCACGTACGCATGCTCGTGTTTGATTAAAAAGCTATAGCTAAACAAGATACATTTTTTATAGTATATATTTTATTATAAAATACAATATTGAACTGATTTTCGCTAACACTTCAATCATTGAATATTGATTTTTTCAGATGTTGAATATTTTATCCCCAGAATTGCACCCCCTGTTAGTATACTTTTATTCTTTATTTTAAAAAAAAATAACACCAAGAACATCGATGATACGAGTCTTCTTATTCAGAAATAAACCTACAGCAAAATAAAGGTATACATTTTTTGTACTTGTAAACAAAATTGTCATTTTTATCTAGATTTATCGTCCGAAAAATACGGTACTCCTCTATTATACTAATTTGAATTAGGTGATGGGAATTAAAAATAAAGATTAAAAAAATGTATTTTATGATAATGATGGCTGATTAAAATTGTTTGTCATGCATTAGCTGTCAGTTGTAATACATATACAGGAAGAGCCCCTACTGTGAAGCCATCTATTTTGAGATGCTATTCAATGAAAACAAGATATGATTATAATCTAACGATTATGAAGTCTCCCAAACCGGCCACTGACAACCAGTTTAAAAAATAAATTAAAAGCTACCTTTGAAATCGAACAATGTTGAATTTTTGCGGTATTGTGATGGCCATTTTGAAAATGCAGATCGGTAGAAATTTATCAATGTTGGGAATCAATTCAGGACGTTGAAATCTAACAATGTTGAATTTGCAAGGTATTGTGGTGACCATTTTGAAAATGGTGTATGGTAGAA
Organism: Bathymodiolus septemdierum; assembly: GCA_963383655.1. Classification (NCBI taxonomy): domain Eukaryota; kingdom Metazoa; phylum Mollusca; class Bivalvia; order Mytilida; family Modiolidae; genus Bathymodiolus; species Bathymodiolus septemdierum. The sequence goes on from OY726523.1 coordinate 5,098,574, forward strand.
ATTTTTCGATGTCAGGAATCAATTCGGGACATCATAATCTACCCACATAAGAAATGGCGTTGAAATCGGACAATGTTGAATTTGTGCGGTATTGTGGCGACCATTTTGAAAATGGCGACCACTAGAAATTTTTCAATGTCGGGACATCATTATCTACCCACATATCAAATTTTGATGATATCGGACAATGTTGAATATTTGCGGTATTGTGGTGGCCATTTTGAAAATGGTGAGCGGTAGAAAATTTTCAATGTCGGGACATCATTATCTACCCACATATCAAATTTTGATGATATCGGACAATGTTGAATTTGTGCGGTATTGTGGCGGCTATTTTGAAAATGATGACTGGTAGGAATTTTTCAATGTTGGGAATCAATTCAGGACATCATTATCTACCCACATATCAAATTTTGATGATATCGGGCAATGTTAAATTTTTACCGCGTTTTGGCAGCCATTTTAAAAATGGCAGACATCTCGAAAATTTTGAAAATGCAGAATTGCTCCTCTAATGGTGACCTATCACTATGTCAAATTTTATGTCTCTATCATTATTCATTTAGAAGTTATCAACATTAATGTACGAAATTTCAACTTTCCCATAGGATTCTATAGTAACCCCCACCCCCTTTGAACCCCTCAAAATATGACTTTGATCCCCTTTACCACAAAGCTGAAAACTTTAGGACCAACTAGGAACATATATCTATATCTCCATCAAGTTTCATGAAATTCTGTTCAGTAGTTCCTGAGATCTGGCATGGACAAGTTCATGGTCCGCGGAAAGAAAGGAGAAAGAGAATAATAATAATAATAACAAGATATGATTATGTTCTAACGATTATGAAGTCTCCCAAACCGGCCACTGACAACCGGTTTAAAAATAAATTAAAAGCTACCTTTGAAATCGAACAATGTTGAATTTTTGCGGTATTGTGACGGCCATTTCGAAAATGGAGACCGGTAGAAATTTTTCGATGTCGGGAATCAATTCAGGACGTTGAAATCGAACAATGTTGAATTAGTGCGGTATTGTGGTGGCCATTTTGAAAATGGCATGGTGACCACTAGAAATTTTTCAAAGTCGGGAATAAATTCGAGACATCATAATCTACCAATATATGAAATGTCGTTGAAATCGGACAATGTTGAATTTGTACGGTATTGTGACGTCCATTTTGAAAATGGCAACCGGTAAAAATTTTTCAATGTCAGGAATGAATTCGGGACATCATAATCTACCAACATATGAAATGTCGTTGAAATCGGACAATGTTGAATTTGTGCGGTATTGTGGTGGCCATTTTGAATGGCGACCGGTAGTAATTTTTCGATGTCGGGAATCAATTCGGGACATCATAATCTATTCACATATCAAATGACGTTGAAATCGGACAATGTTGAATTTGTGCGGTATTGTGGTGGCCATTTTGAAAATGGCAACCGGTAGAAATTTTTCAATGTCGGGACATAATTATCTACCCACATATCAAATGTTGACGATATCGGACAATGTTGAATTTTTACCGCCCATTTTTTATACCGTATTTTGGCAGACATCTCGAAATTTTGAAAATGCAGAATTGCTCCTCTAATGGTGACCTATCACTATGTCAAATTTTATGTCTCTATCATTATACATTTAGAAGTTATCAACATTAATGTACGAAATTTCAACTTTCCCATAGGATTCTATAGTAACCCCCACCCCCCTTTGAACCCCCAAAAATATGGCTTTGACTCCCTTTACCACAAATCTGAAAACTTTAGGATCAACAAGAAACATATATCTATAACTCCACCAAGTTTCACGAAATTCTGTCCAGTAGTTCCTGAGATCTGCTGTGGACAAGTTCATGGTCCGCGGAAAGAAAGGAAAAGAAAAATAAGAATAATAATAAGAAACGGAGCAAAAACAATAAGTCTCCAAACGTTGTTTGGGAGACTTAATAAGAAACACAGCAAAAACAATAAGTCTCCCAAACTTTGTTTGGGAGACTTAATTAATAATAATAAGAAACGGAGCAAAAACAATAAGTCTCCCAAACTTTGTTTGGGAGACTTAATAATAACAACCTGACCATATTGTTAAATAAGAATAAGAATTAGATAAGAAATTAAAATTTATAGAAGGCAAGGATTTATATAATTAACACATTAAGTCACATTTCATTTATTTAGCTTGGGTCAGTTATCAATTAAAAAGACAAAAATGGTTTTAAACAAAATCTGTCTAATAAGTATTTACCTAAAGAACGATATCATGACGTATAATAATTTCTCACCGTAAATGTATTAATTTTATTAAGATATTTATACACATATATAAGAAAAAAGATATAAATATGAGCAAGAATATGGTATTTGAACTTTTGGTTTCTTTTGGTATCCAAATGGTTAAATACTAAAACTTAAATATTTCACACTGTACAAAAGAAACAAGTGATATCAAGGGAAAAATATTTACCCATCTTTTTAAACATTTTTATCGTGACAGGAAACCAAATGCTTATTACAAGTTATGGTAATAAACATTTGGTTTCCTGTCGCGATAAAAATGTATGAAACGGCACCATCTACGACCATTTGGGTTTTTTCTTGGTTATTTAATGCATTTATATACCATTTTAAATATTAAAGTAGCATTTTTTTTTATTTTTTTTTTAACGCGACAGGATGTATCGGAGTTATAATATTATCATACAAAAATTGTATAAATGTTCCGAAAATCACACTTCCATTACACGTGGTTCACTTGTGACCGGAAGTTCAATTGGGCGGAAATTGTAAATCATACTAATTTATTTAATCTTTAAATTAAGGTTTCTTTTTGGATGACATGTAACGCATAACGTAACAGGTGGATGATTGAATAAAAAAAAATAGAAAATGAAAAGCTTAAATGTAAACATCCGTAATTAATCTATTTAAACATCTAACGAGAGTTTATTTATGCTAATCGTTGTTATGGCGACTTTTACAAAAAGGAGATAACACAACTTAAAATAGCGTTACGAAATCGGAAACCAATGTAACGCGCAATATATGACACCTGTAACAGAAATACTTACTCTGCTCAAAATTTTCTTCTCTCCATTTTTCATTATCAATGTTTGTCAATATTTTAACGGCTTGCTTACATTTTTGTATGTCACAGTTATGTGGAAATCCAACTCCGTTACGCAGTTCGGAGACGAAAATAACGATAAGAAACGACGCATAAAAGTACGAAGATGGACATTAAAAATATTTGTTATTCATAAAATATTTACAATATATCAATGGTCACCATTCATCTAACACACCAACCAACCATTTGGCCATAGAATTACAACATATATCAAAGAAATATCCAATTTTATCAGTTTTCTATCGTTATTAGAAACGGTTCAAATACCATATTCTTGCTCATATATATCTTTTTTCTTATAAGTACAAATAAATTGGAAGACGGCTTGAAAATCGAAAACGCGAAATAGTTATCTATGTTTATAAGTCTTAGTAAGTAAAAGGAGTCCTGAGCAACGTTTTTCTTTCACATCTGTGATAGGTGTATTTGTATATCATGAATGCACGATGCGATGACATGCTGAGATGGGTGATGCTTTGACAGGTAAACTGTAAAAAAAAACGCAGAATACACTAATCAAATATTATTTCACCTATATCAGGACTCCGCAGACTGCCAATTTTCAAGAAAAAAACAAACGGAATTTACGGATTTATGACCCATTCGCCATCAACAAAATAAAACTTAAATTTTACTAATTAATTTTAATCCAAATTTGCCTTTAAAGAAATAAATGTATAAATTAAAATTATTTACCCGGGTTCGTTCGCCCTACATTTGGCAAACACGTAAAAGAGCAAACGCACTCGATATCGTAAACCGGCAACTGTCTGCAGCAAGTGAAAGGGCCTTGGCATCGATTGTCGCGAGTACATAGGGACATATTAATATTCACTTCTAGTGCATTTAAAACATGGGTACTGCATGTTAATACATTTTATTCATGGATATTATTGTATATATCGCCTGTGACAGCCGTTAACATATCTTTACTTTCCGAACTGTATATCACTCATTTACTTCAGCTTTACTAAGATACGCACGTTTCTTTACGCACGAATTTATTGGTTAGCAGAATTTGGGGATGTTTCCTGTTTACAGTCTTAACTATATGAGAGTGGAGACTCTCACTCCGACCTGGGAGGATTTTGTCGGGACAATTTTAAGAGTGAAGTCTGACAAAACTCTGTGTCCGACCTGAGAGTATGATCGTTGATACACTTGGAGGGATCTGTATGATAGTAATTTTTGACAAAGCCAACTGGCTGCGGTCGGTTCTGTCTAGAATTATGTCATAATTGATCTAATTGGACCCCAGTACAACATTTCAATTTCTTCGCCATGATATAGCTGAAATATTGTTGAAAGTGGTGTTAAACACCAAAAATCAAATCAATTTATTATTTTCTTTAAAAAACTGTGCAACAACGATGAGATGATTTTAGGTTCCAGCAGAAATTTTCAAACATTTGAAACAAATGTAATGTACAAACACTGATGTAAAATAATTCCTTTGCTTCTCGGACTGAAGAGGTTGTCGTGGTCATGATCATATGGTAGTTGGATTTACAACTACCTGTGCAATCAGAGCCTATTACCACTAAAGCTATGAGTTCAAACCCTGTTCATGGCGAGGTGTATGATACAACATTGTTATAAAGTTTGTCAGTGACTTGTCACAGATCAGTGGTTTTCTGCCACGATGTAACTGAAATATTGAAACACTGACTAAATCATTTTTTATATGACAAGGCCAAAATTAAAATATTGTTTGTTTCCCCTTTTCCGACCGACCCTATAAAATCGGCCCAGCTGGGTAAATTTTACTGACTTCCGCGAAAAAAATTATTTTATTCCGGAAATATTTTCGGTTCCGTTCCGGAAACGAGAGAAAACTATTTGATCAATTTCAATTCGGTATGCTTCTAGAATTACGTATGACTTCATCGAAAGTCATTGAAGCAAATCCATATCGAAAAGCAATAACAACGATGGACACCAAATGGTGTGTCAATGTGTCGGAACCCATAAAGGTTGAAAAAAACTTTGATTAGCAACGCATTAAAAAAGATCGGAAGTAAAAACACATGTTATTCATGTGCCCTTACATCTTCAAAATATGAACGTATTTAAGATAGATTCAGATTCAGACACAATGAAATAAATAATCATTCTGCCAAGTGCTTATTATGAGGTTCATTTGATGAAAAAAAAATAATATTTTACCTACCTACCACCTTGAAGGTAGGGTCGCAAAAGGAGAAACAAACAATTTTTTAAGGTTGACCGAAGGCCAAAAAAAAATATGTGTGTTTCCGATCAACCCTAACAATTTTTATGCCAAAAAATAAATAAAAAAGATCGTCAAAATCCGGAAATTCGTCTCCGTTTCCGACTTCAACAATAGACGCTTGACTGTTGTGATATTGACTCTTTCAGTCATTCCAAAGGTACCTTGGACTTCACTGGACATTTGGTCCAGTAGAGGTAGAACTTTTACTGGACCCAATCACTTTTTACTGGACCAAAATTTTTTTTACACAATTTAAGTGCAATATTTTATTCTCTTGTATATTCATATATTATATGTAAGCCCAGTTTTGCATGTCATGATGTCGTTGCTCTCAGACTCATTGTAATCCAGCCATTCGCGATTGGTCAACCACTTCACGTTAAATTTACGTGCCTTTCTATTTTCCTCATACTTCTTTGTTTTCTTCCACTTGTCGTCACTTTCCGTGGTTTTCCTTTTCACTCTTTCCAGGAATAGCCCCGTCTACATATCGGGGCCCCAACATTTCCATTTCAACAAAATATCGGTGACAAATTATTGCTTGAAATTTAGCCATGCACGATTCGTTATTTAAAGTGAAGTAAAGATAAGGATTTGAAATACTCTTTCGACAATTACTGAAGTCCCTATATCAATATTTTAAAAATAGAAATGGGATTTTCCGCAAACTCAAGCTGAACTTACGATGAGAGCAATGATCAAATATTTTGATTTGACAATTATTTGAAAACTTGCCAAAAATAAAATACTTCCTGGCATATGTTAACCGGTCAATTGGTCCAACGATTAAGATTATTTTATCGGTCCAAGACAACTTTTGTCGGACTTTTGCCACTGTCCGACGATCCTTCGGAATGACTGCTCTTTCTGATAATCATTTAATTGAAACGGATTTATCAAAGACCAGTTTCCTGTTTGGATTTTCTTCATTTCCTTGTACATTTGATCGATGTTTGGAACCAGTATTAATGATTCAGCAATCCATAAGGAAAGAGAAGTGCGACCACTCTCCAGAAATCCAAACTTTCAAAGCACTATCGCTGTCTACATCTTTTGAAAAGTTGGAAAGCAATTTTTTATGCCACGATGATGGCATGATGAAGATATCCCTCTCCTCATGTTCCAACGGCCCATGGACTGCACTTGACGGATCGGAGAGCTCTGACATGTATAAACAACAGGAATTATAGGCAGGGATTAAGATTAACTTTTACAGACTAGTAGCCAACTAAGTAGTAGCCCAGACAAAAAGTTAATAGCCCAACTTTTTATGAAAAAATCGCATTCACCGGTTGAGGATCGCAAAGTTTATCTTCAGTTGATTTTCTTTTTTTAAGGTTCTTCTACCCCCTTTATAAATCATCACTTTTTTTTTTGTGACAGGAAATTGCCGAAATGTGCTAAACGATCGATAACGTTACAGAATTGACTAGACTAATATTACGGATTTGGCAATTAAAAAAAAAAGAAGCAATCAGTGCCAGCCTTTAGCTGGCCTGAATTTTTTTTTGGGCCAGTAAAAAATTAGTCACTAGTCCAAATGGCATAATGGTGGCCCAAACATTTTGTGACATTTTTTTTATGGAAAAAAGACACCAGATATCAATATATAAACAGTTTTCAGATTAATTGTTTTTTTATCAATAACATTAAAATTTATTCTTTCACTGGTCTCACTGGGGTTGGGCCTCTTCAAGGAAATTTTGGTAGGTACAGGTGTGCAGCTGAAATTGCGAAAAACACCCCATTGCATATATTACAGTACTATCAAATGAAACCTGAATTTACTTGTTCAGAGCTGTCGAAATCTCTTTCCTGTCTGTCAGACCTATCAAGCATTTGCCGGACCTACATTTTTTTTATAATTTCAACTGAATTACACATACAGAGCTGACGAAATCTCTTTCCTGTCTGTCAGACAATAGGTCTGGCAGATGTGGACAATGTGTCAGACCTATTTGCCGGACCTACATATTTTTTACAACTTCAACTGAATTACACATATACTGGCTAAATCCATAAAATGGTTTGTTTACAGCTTCAAATGATACCTTGGAATACTCAAAGTTAGTACAACACATTTTTGTGTGAAATATACAAACATGTACAATACAATAGACTTGTGTATGAAATAAACAAAGATACCAAGTTTGCATAATGCTAGTTATGTTTCAAGGTGTTACCTCTTATACAAATGTAAGTAGCATTAGGTCTGGATAGAATCAATTGGATGACTGACAACCTAGGCCTAAATTAAAATTAAGTTTGTTTCCCCTTTCACCAACCGACCCTTTAAAAAGCCACCGAGTCAAAAAAAATGATTGCCAAAAATTAAAAAAAATAAATCGTAATTTCCGGAAAATCGATGCTCGCCCGTCCGGAATCGGTTACACATTTAGTAGTCAAACTCTTCAATGTGAAGTCAAAATTTGATTATATAGACAAAAATAAACAAAAATCGGAGATTGCAAACAACGACAAGTTTGAGAAGCGAAATTAAGTAATGATGTCGGTCATCTTCAAGCATTTTGTCGGTCCCAAGTTACTGAAAAATTGCTCCGGACATCGGGTCTGACACGAAAAAGTTTAAATCGGACCTAGTCAATTTTTGTCCGACGATTTTCGACAGCTCTGCACATATACTTGCTAAATCCATAAAATGGTTTGTTTACAGCTTCAAGTGATGCCTTGGAATACTCAAAGTTAGTACAACACATTTGTGTGTGACATGTGGAAATATACATACAATACAATAGACTTGTGCATGAAATAAACAAAGATACCAAGTTTGCATAATGCTAGCTATGCACATGTTTCAAGGTGTTACCTCTTATAAGTAGCATTAGGTCTGGACCGAATCAATTGGATGACTGACAACCTAGGCCTAAATTAAAATTAAGCTTGTTTCCCCTTTCACCGACTGACCGTTAAAAAAGCCGCAGAGTCAAAAAAAATTATTGCCAAAACAATTTTTAAAAAAATAATAAAATCGTAATTTCCGGAAAATCAATGCACGTCCGTCCGGAATCAGTTACACATTTAGTAGTCAAACTCTTCAATGTGAAGTCAACATTTGATTATATAGACAAAAATAAACAAAAATCAGAGATTGCAAACAACGACAAGTTTGAGAAGCGAAAGTAGGTAATGATGCCGGTCATCTTCAAGCGTTTTGTCGGTCCCAAGTTACTGAAAACTTGTTCCGGACATCGGGTCTGACGCGAAGTAGTTTAAATCAGACCTAGTCAATATTTTGTCCGACGATTTTCGACAGCTCCGTTTGTTATAACCTTTTTGACAACTTTGACGCCATTGGCTAGGGTGGTCTTAAGAAACGATGCTAGTACATCGGATGGGGACAATAAAAGGCTGGTTTGTGTAAGGGGAGATCAATGCCATGATCACATTAAAGACATCCGGAAAAGAGTAGACTAATGCCACTACAAGGACTGCTCTTGCACTCCCCAGAGTGAAGAGTGACATCACTTGTTTCAATCCACTATGAAGAAGTGATTTTAAAATAAAATAACCTCTCAGTTCGGGGTAATGTCAGTTGGTTATTCATTCCAAACAAGTATCTCATTTTGTTGAAATAACAAACGGTGCTGTCATTTTGTGTTATATAAACAACTGTTAACTTTTCCTGTTATTTTTTAATTTGTAAGCAAAAGTTCTGGTTCCAAAAAAGAAAACCACTCCCAACTGTCATTTAAAATGTAGCCGTGTACATGAACTATGAAAAGTTTAAAAGAAGTGACAGGCCAGATCGTTTCCGTAGTTTGACATTACTGTCAACGATTTTCTCTCAGTTCGCGCAAGTTTTTCAATGAATACCTAAGGATCGACTCAAAAAGGTTTCCGATTTCTGTAAAATGAAATTCGTACATGTACATTTTGCAGCAGATTGAATAAATAAATTTCCGAACCGTGGAAGATACCAGATCTCAAACAATATAAGTTGACAGAATTCTCTTTATTGTTCACAACTTTCCACTTCGTCCGTGATTTTTAACAATTTTAATAATTAAATCATAATGAAACAAAAAAACACGTTTCTTTTCTAATATTTAGTGAATACTTGTGTATTACATGAAAACGTGTAGGAAACATGTATTGGTTGGCTCGATAAGAATACATAATTGGGGAGAACAGTAAATCACATTAGCTGTGTATTCATTGGCTACAAAAATGTATTTGAACCAATCGCTGTGCTCGAAACAAACCGTTTTCGACTAGAACAGAAGAGTTATCTACCGTTGAAGTTTATGTGCGGTTTCGGTAAAACAACAATTTTTAACGGTCTTTAAGGCAATCGCCCAAACGTTTTTTGTTGGGTCAGTGACTACCTAATTTGGAGCAGCTTTTAGTCGCCCGAATAAGATATTAGTCGCATTTGGCGACCGTCCATTTCAGGCACTGAGCAATATAACATAAAAATATCATAAACGACTACTGTGAAAATAACATTGAAGTATGTTAAACGTCAACAATGAGAACAGCGGCTGTTCCTTCTATTTTACCCAAAACATCTCTGAGCGCAACATAACGGGAACAGCAAAAATTTGGCTGTTCTATCAGACTTTCTTGGGAGGTCTTGATTTTATTCATTTAATATTCACACAAAATACAGAGAATCATGCGATAAACCTATTTTGACAAAAAGGGGAATTCCATGATGTTGATTTACGACCAGCGGAACTTTGATCTGCACCTGACTCAATTAAATTGTGCAATCGCCAACTGGGCGACGATTATACGTATTATATGTCGCCCTACACAAATGTTACTCGCATTTGCGACCGCTAATCTTAATCCCTGATAAGTTCGTGTGATTTTAGAGGAAGCAGCATACCTGTAGGCTTCAAATTAAAAAAAAAAAATCCCTACCTACCGACCCTAATTTTGAAGACCATGCAATCGGAAACACATATTTTTTTGGGGCCTAAGCTATGATTATGAGGTAATAATTTTATTTCATTTGAATATTGCAATCTGATTGACTGTTCTGTCTGGAGAAAATTTTGATTATACTTGATAACCTGGGTTGGTATTGTGATGTCAGCAACGTATTCATTCCCCGACATATTCAAATAGTCACATGAAATAATCGTAATCAAAATTGAGGAATCATTAAATTTTGTTGTAAAAATTAAATTATAAGGAATATTTCAAATTTATGAACAGGTTATGAAAATGACAAACATAAATTTTGAATGTAGATTGTTCATACCAGTAAGATCTTTGGAAACATGCGAGTCAAGTGCTGCAGGTTCATCTCCATACCAGAATATCCACAGTTCTTTATTGAAGGACAAGTGGTCAGTGTGTTGTTCTCCTAAAGTTTTCTGAACTCTTCTCCAGACACATAAAATGTCTGACTGGATACATTTCGAATATGAAACCAAGACTGGATCTTCCAGGTGATCCAATCCCAGGACATGCGAGTCAGGGTTTGTGGCCAACTTCCTCCATTTAATACCACAAATGTCAGTCTAAAATAAATGTAAACATGATAATAATTTTTTTATTTAAATTAAAAACATACTCCATAGCATAAAATTATATAAGTACAAGAAACATGCGTGACACTACTGTGAGAAACATGATAAATAAGGTCAAATGTCACGTCGCGTTCAAGACAACATTCTTTCGCGATAAAAGCGTTTTTCGGGTCAATTAAATGAAACAGGGTATACTTTCACACCGAGAGTTGCTTTGATTGTAATGAAAATCGTTGGGGGTTTATATTTTCAAAACATTTTAACTGATAAGACAACAATGGCTCTTTGAATAAACAGATTCAATTATCTTACCAATGCAAATAAATTTGTATAACAATCCTCCAGTGAGCAGCCGTTTCCTGCTGGATTTGGGTGACTCATTGTCACACCATGATTCGCTATGACACTAAATTGATAAAAAAAATCTCTCAGTTCATCAAAATGGTTGACAAACCATAAATTTTTCTGTAATTCATAAATTCCTCACATAATATGGCGACAGCAATGGCCGACTTGCTGGGAATAACAAGGCGGCAAGGCCACTTGATGTGATTGGTCAAAAAGGGTCACATGCTGATGTTGACCCAGTTTTAGAAAAATGGATGCACCGGTCCTGTCTGAGTGGGAGGTCAGGGTACACGCAGTTCATTTTCGAAAAATAGGCATAAATATAACATTTCGAGGCTATTAAAGTGAAAATTTGTAAATATGTATTCATACATTTGGACATTAGTGTGTTTTGTTGTGGCGATCTGGTTGATAACAAGGTAATTTTGCCCGAAACAAAATGTAAACAAATCAATAAGTTTGACCAGGTTTTTTTAAGAGTACACGCATATATCTTCCTGTTATATGGGTTAAACAGCTGATTACTTAAATATTATGTATTTTGGATTTCCCTCCATAAATCGTTCACATAATTATTCTTTTACGTCCACATAGTGTCCCTCTGAACTCGATCCTATAATTAACACTTGTGTCTGCCAGTGCCAAACTGAAAGTGAAAGCTAATCTCGTTGAGATTAGGATTCCGAAGAAATTTTCGGTCAGTGTCCGAAAATTTCTTCGGAATCCTAATCTCAACGAGATTTAGTGAAAGCAACACAATGCCGATGGCCAAAATGGATTTTATAATGTGAAATATCGTACTGATTCCAGTATCGTACCAGAGAAATCAGATGACAACTTGTAAAGTCAATAATACACCCATCCATACTTTGATTTCGAGATTATCCGACCTTAAAACAGTCCGGCCTAATGTCAATCTGGCCATAGTCGATCTGACCTTGTTTCTTTTTTTATAGTTGATACATATTCACGAATTCTAGACACTTCGGCACCAGGACAAATCGGCACCAGGACACTTCGGCACCTGTGTGGGACATTTTGGTACCAAGACAAATCGGCACTTTTTTAATCATGTCTGTTCCGGAAAAGATCCCGATCATGCGGACAATACTGTTACACTGTATACAACTGTCGTCTGACATTGTGAAATTAAAAGAAGTTTTTCTGCCCCATCCATTTTATCATGTTTCTGGGCTTTTACTCAAAATTTTCTCAATATGGCTTGCACACGCTTTAGGAAGTGGTATGGATTCTAAAAACAATAAAAATCCATACACAGTAATATTCTTTTCATTATATGTTTAAAGATCAAACAATCACCAATGCAAGCACAAGCTGTAAACATTTGATCACTGCTTTTGATCTTAATTAAGAGAGTTAATAATGGCTTCTCTTAAAGAATATTTAAATCAATTATGTTTTGATTGCATTTTACGTTTGTTTGAAAGAAAATGCGGTGCCGATTTGTCCTGGTACCGATTTGTCTTAATACCATACTGTCTTGGTGCCGAACTGTCTTGTTACCGTCTCGGCAGTCTGTTTTAGTGTTTACTTTTAATTTTGATTGATAATTGTCAATAAGGTAACAATACCCCTTTTCCAGTTTACAACTGCCAATTTTGGCCATTAATGCACTTGAAGCACGTGTACAAAATGTATTACTTGGCAGTGAAGAATGAAACCACGTTAGACTAGAGCCTGTGTTTGGGAATGTCATATCCTTTCATTATTTTGGTCATGTCATGTATTGTCGGTGTATTTTTAAATAAACTGTGATAGAAGATAAAGAGAACTAATTCAACTATAGGCTATATTTCAATGAGTCGTTAGCCCTATAAGAAGCAAAATCTAAAACTTGTGCAAAAAGAGTTCATCACACAGCATACAACAATGTCAATGAGCACAAGTCAAATGGCTAATGCTAGCATTTTATTAGGTTTTTGGTTTCACACATGTTTTGATTCTAGCTGCACTGAAGAAACCTAAATTGTAGAAATGGCCAGTTAGAGCACAGCAATAATTTTACTGTAATTCCGGTAATTTGTTGTTCTCACACTGCTAATGCTAAAGTATATCTAGTACATTGTATATGTGTGTAATCCCTGTGTTGCCCTATTGTACTTCTGATTTTATACACTTTCTGCTACGGTAGTATTCATTTTGTACAAATTTTGCCTTTGCAGTACATGATAATAATGAAGGAACAAGCTGTATTGAGAACCCAAGGCCATAAAAGACACTTTTTTGAAAATTCTAAAGTTGTAATCATGTGTACATGTTGTCTCTTGAATAGATACAATGTATATTCCGATTTTTATGGCAAATAACACAAAAACAATAGTTTTTCAAATTTTTATTTTATTCCTAATAATGTGCAACAACTGCCTGTCGCAAAAGTCAATAATATAAATAACAACTACATACATTAATAAATATATTAACGAACACATGAATTATATTTCAAGAGAAACAAATTTGTCCATTGTTTATAAGCTGAATGTCACATAATATAACATAAACGAAGCACTATAACCTCCACTCTAATCATGATTATAAGTTATAATAATATATATTTCATCTCATAATGCATGTACAAGTTTGATAACACATCATTTTTAATATTATAATGATTATATACAATGAGCCATTAAATATATAATTATGTCACAAAATCATCCTCGGCTACTTCAGTCACACTTATAAGGTTAATCCAATTAACACCTATTTCTGTTAAGTCATATATTGCAAATATACTTTGAACTTTTATTTATTCTCATGAACTATTTACACAGTGACCTCTTTTTGTACTAATTTTGCAGTTTGCTTGTTGTAGGGTTATTGCCTCGTTGCCATTTGCCCCATATCTCGTTTTATTTCTTCGACAAATATAATATATAATACATATAAAGTATATATATTAGGACGTTGGTAATTTCCCCCCCTCTACTTTTAATGACTGACATACCAATATATAATGGATTTGTCACCGATGTCCCCCGACAATAAAGGTACACATGTACATAATGATAAATGATAATAATATTACAACATAAACGATATAAAAGATGATTCTGTTGCTTCTTCTGCCGTCTCAATACAGTTGATGCAGTGGAAGATGAGTTTTAAACTACCATTGGAGATAGCTCTGTACATCTCTAATGAGACACTAGACCGAATAATCTGTCTATATTTGTCATTATATATTTCCTTTTTATTATTTGGACATTTTTTTTTATACTCCCTGCAACGAAGTAGGGGGGTATACTGGTTTCACCATGTCCGTCCGTCTGTAGACAAATCCTATGTCGTACGATAACTTGAGTTGTGTTTCTTAGAATCTTTTAAAATTTTATCAGCTGTTTACTGGTGAAGAGGGGGGGATCCCTTTCATTTTTGACGATTTTCACTTTTGCCGTTCCAGAGTTATTGGACTTGATATGACGGAAAATAGGATTTTTACCCTATGTCGTATGATAACTTGTCTTGAGTAGTTTTTCTCAGGATGTTTTGAAATTTTATCAGCAGCTTACCGGTGAAGACAGGAGGATCCTTTTCATTTTTGATGATTTTCACTTTTGCCGTTCCAGAGTTATTGGACTTGATATGACGGATAATAGGGTTTTTATCCTATGTCGTATGATAACTTGAGTAGTGTTTCTCAGAATGTTTTGAAATTTTATCAGCAGCTTAACGGTGAAGAGAGTATGATCCCTTTCATTTTTGGTCGGAACAATCAGTAATGTTTTGGTTATGGAAATAGGTTGGACAGATGTGGGGAGCGGGAGGTATATCTTAGTGAGCTGTGCTCACAGTAATACTATTTTTTTTGTTTTTTTTGACAAACTGAGACAGAAAGCACTACTATATAAAAGTAGTAGAAAGCATACAATTTGTATGCGCTGGAAATTCTGGGATTTCTCGAGTTTTGTGTAATGCAAACCCCTACCGGTCTATTCATGAAGGATTATTCTTCAACTCTAGCACTGCACTGGACTTAAAATATCTATTTTTATTTCTCTTCGCTCCATTTACAATATAAAATTAATGGCATCATTCATAAATATTTCAACCAATCAGATTGACTCTTATATTTTAGTGGTAGGAGAGGCGAATGCCAGACAACTTGGACCGAATCAACTCAGACCGTATGTTAAGACAACTTATTCTCAATACGGTCCGAGTTGTCTTAACATATGGTCTGAGTTGTCCACGGGCCGAGTTTTCTGGCATTCGCCTCTCCTACCACTAAAATATAAGAGTCAATCTGATTGGTTGAAATATCTATGAATGATGCCATTAATTTTATATTGTAAATGGAGCGAAGAGAAATAAAAATGGATATAGGGGAGTCTCAAGGGATATTTTAAGTCCAGTGCAGGGCTAGAGTTGAAGAATAATCCTTCATGTTTGCATTACACAAAACTCGAGAAATCCCAGAATTTCCAACACATTCAAATTGTATGCTTTCTACTAATTTTATATAGTAGTGCTTTCTGTCTCAGTTTGTCAAAAAAAAATGTCCAAATAATAAAAAGGAAATATATAATGACAAATATAGACACACAAGAGACAGATTATTCGGTCTAATGAGACACCTGCAGGTAAAAATAAAGTTACTATATTTATTTCTGGTACACCTCAAAACGCAATTACTTTCCAGTTTCAACAGTAACTTTAAAGTATTCATAAATAAAACAAATACATTGCTGCAGAAAATCCTTTAATTATTGATGTTTACATTTCAAAAACAGACTAGTGTCAAGTATTAATTAAAATATCTTTAATTTACGGATTAGACATTTCAAAAACGGATTATCTTCTATGTATAATTTGCTATTCCATATTGCTAAACTATTTTCTTTAAATAATCTGAATAATCTTTATTAATGCAAGCCAATCCCAATTAAGGATATAAGCATACAAGTTACAAACAAACAATAAACAATCAAATTCAAACTAGACATTTGAAAAAAGATATCAAACAATAAACTAAAAGATAATCTATTTTTGAGTTTGAACCTCTCTCCTCAGTTCTAATGTCAAAATTATTCCCCATTTTAAAATGATCAAATAGTGTGTTTCGTAACTCTCTGTTTAATATACAATGAAAAAAGAAATGACATTCATCATCAATTTTATTTTCACAATAGAGACATAATCTATCTTCTTTAGGTATTTTTCTGTATCTACCTATTTCAATTAGAGTTTCACATACAAGGTACATGTAAGTGACTTAAAAATTGAATAAAACACAAACATACCTGTATTGCATAACCTGTGCTGCCACTGGAAGCAACTTTCACACTCAAGTGCATGTTGTTTTGGACGAACTGACTGTTTACAAAACACACAAGGAAACGACATGATGAATAGATTTGGAATGAATAGGATAAGTAAAATAAGTCGCTCGTATAAAAGAAAAGTGCAGATTCATCAAAGAATTGGTCATTTTTGAGTAATTTATAAAATGGCTTTCGTTTACATGTACCTTTAATGAGTAAATCTTGTAAAAAGTGCCCAACAGGAAATTTAAAACAAAAGTTGATTAAGTTCACGAGCGCATCAAAGATCTGTAATTTGTTGTCAGCTTGGTATATCAATCTGTAAATGAATGTATTGTTTTCCTAATCATTAACTGATTAAAAGTGAATTAAGCCGAATGGCAATGATCAAAGAATTTGTAAAACTTAAAACAACATTTGTATACGACATGGCTTTCCTATGACTACAGATTCTAGTATATAGGACATGGCTTTCCTATGACTACAGATTCAAGTATATAGGACATGGCTTTCCTATGACTACAGATTCTAGTATATAGGACATGGCTTTCCTATGACTACAGATTCTAGTATATAGCACATGGCTTTCCTATGACAACAGATTCTAGTATATAGGACATGGCTTTCCTATGGCTACAGATTATAGTATATAGCACATGGCTTTCCTATGGCTACAGATTCTAGTATATAGGACATGACTTTCCTATGGCTACAGATTCTAGTATATAGGACATGGCTTTCCTATGACTACAGATTCTAGTATATAGGACATGGCTTTCCTATGGCTACAGATTCTAGTATATAGGACATGACTTTCTTATGGCTACAGATTCTAATATATAGGACATGGCTTTCCTATGGCTACAGATTCTAGTATATAGGACATGACTTTCTTATGGCTACAGATTCTAGTATATAGGACATGGCTTTCCTATGACTACAGATTCTAGTATATAGGACATGGCTTTCCTATGGCTACAGATTCTAGTATATAGGACATGACTTTCTTATGGCTACAGATTCTAGTATATAGGACATGGCTTTCCTATGGCTACAGATTCTAGTATATAGCACATGGCTTTCCTATGGCTACAGATTCTAGTATATAGGACATGGCTTTCCTATGGCTACAGATTCTAGTATATAGGACATGGCTTTCCTATGACTACAGATTCTAGTATATAGCACATGGCTTTCCTATGGCTACAGATTCTAGTATATAGGGCATGGCTTTCCTATGGCTACAGATTCTAGTATATAGGACATGGTTTTCCTATGGCTACAGATTCTAGTATATAGGACATGGCTTTCCTATGGCTACAGATTCTAGTATATAGGACATGGCTTTCCTATGGCTACAGATTCTAGTATATAGGACATGGCTTTCCTATGGCTACAGATTCTAGTATATAGGACATGGTTTTCCTATGGCTACAGATTCTAGTATATAGGACATGGCTTTCCTATGGCTACAGATTCTAGTATATAGGACATGGCTTTCCTATGGCTACAGATTCTAGTATATAGGACATGGCTTTCCTATGGCTACAGATTCTAGTATATAGGACATGGCTTTCCTATGGCTACAGATTCTAATATATAGGACATGGCTTTCCTATGGCTACAGATTCTAGTATATAGGACATGGCTTTCCTATGGCTACAGATTCTAGTATATAGGACATGGCTTTCCTATGGCTACAGATTCTAGTATATAGGGCATGGCTTTCCTATGGCTACAGATTCTAGTATATAGGACATGGCTTTCCTATGGCTACAGATTCTAGTATATAGGACATGGCTTTCCTATGGCTACAGATTCTAGTATATAGGACATGGCTTTCCTATGGCTACAGATTCTAGTATATAGGACATGGTTTTCCTATGGCTACAGATTCTAGTATATAGGACATGGCTTTCCTATGGCTACAGATTCTAGTATATAGGACATGGCTTTCCTATGGCTACAGATTCTAGTATATAGGACATGGCTTTCCTATGGCTACAGATTCTAGTATATAGGACATGGCTTTCCTATGGCTACAGATTCTAATATATAGGACATGGCTTTCCTATGGCTACAGATTCTAGTATATAGGACATGGCTTTCCTATGGCTACAGATTCTAGTATATAGGACATGGCTTTCCTATGGCTACAGATTCTAGTATATAGGGCATGGCTTTCCTATGGCTACAGATTCTAGTATATAGGACATGGCTTTCCTATGGCTACAGATTCTAGTATATAGGACATGGCTTTCCTATGGCTACAGATTCTAGTATATAGGACATGGCTTTCCTATGGCTACAGATTCTAGTATATAGGACATGACTTTCCTATGGCTACAGATTCTAGTATATAGGACATGGCTTTCCTATGGCTACAGATTCTAGTATATAGGACATGGCTTTCCTATGGCTACAGATTCTAGTATATAGGGCATGGCTTTCCTATGGCTACAGATTCTAGTATATAGGACATGGTTTTCCTATGGCTACAGATTCTAGTATATAGGACATGGCTTTCCTATGGCTACAGATTCTAGTATATAGGACATGGCTTTCCTATGGCTACAGATTCTAGTATATAGGACATGGCTTTCCTATGGCTACAGATTCTAGTATATAGGACATGGCTTTCCTATGGCTACAGATTCTAGTATATAGGACATGGCTTTCCTATGGCTACAGATTCTAGTATATAGGACATGGCTTTCCTATGGCTACAGATTCTAGTATATAGGACATGGCTTTCCTATGGCTACAGATTCTAATATATAGGACATGGCTTTCCTATGGCTACAGATTCTAGTATATAGGACATGGCTTTCCTATGGCTACAGATTCTAGTATATAGGACATGGCTTTCCTATGGCTACAGATTCTAGTATATAGGACATGGCTTTCCTATGGCTACAGATTCTAGTATATAGGACATGGCTTTCCTATGGCTACAGATTCTAGTATATAGGACATGGCTTTCCTATGGCTACAGATTCTAGTATATAGGACATGGCTTTCCTATGGCTACAGATTCTAGTATATAGGACATGGTTTTCCTATGGCTACAGATTCTAGTATATAGGACATGGCTTTCCTATGGCTACAGATTCTAGTATATAGGACATGGCTTTCCTATGGCTACAGATTCTAGTATATAGGACATGGCTTTCCTATGGCTACAGATTCTAGTATATAGGACATGGCTTTCCTATGGCTACAGATTCTAATATATAGGACATGGCTTTCCTATGGCTACAGATTCTAGTATATAGGACATGGCTTTCCTATGGCTACAGATTCTAGTATATAGGACATGGCTTTCCTATGGCTACAGATTCTAGTATATAGGGCATGGCTTTCCTATGGCTACAGATTCTAGTATATAGGACATGGCTTTCCTATGGCTACAGATTCTAGTATATAGGACATGGTTTTCCTATGGCTACAGATTCTAGTATATAGGACATGGCTTTCCTATGGCTACAGATTCTAGTATATAGGACATGGCTTTCCTATGGCTACAGATTCTAGTATATAGGACATGGCTTTCCTATGGCTACAGATTCTAGTATATAGGGCATGGCTTTCCTATGGCTACAGATTCTAGTATATAGGACATGGCTTTCCTATGGCTACAGATTCTAGTATATAGGACATGGCTTTCCTATGGCTACATATTCTAGTAATCATTGTGAAAATATTGTAAGTGCAAATCAGGCAAATTAACAAAGAAAAATTATATCTTGACAGCATCAAAGAAATTATTTATTGTTATGATAACATAGTGTGTTGTAGCCAAAAAACCCAGAAATACCAGCATTATCCCATATTATTTTTATATTAGGTATTATTTGACAGATAGTTATTTAAAATTTCATATACTTTTATTTTCAAAATATATTATTTGAAAGATTGCGAATTAAAAGCGTATATATCTATTAAAATATCTTAGTGCCGGATCGACTTTTGATTTAAAGAATCGAAACATCAACCATTATTTTCAACTGATATGATTTGAAAGATAGCGTATTAAAAGCGTATATCTGTTAAAATATCTTGAGGCCGGATCAACTTTTGAGACAAAACCGGACTGGCACAGGGTCGGAAAAAACAAGACCGGACAGGCAGGGTCGGATTGGTGTTAAGGCCGGAACGCCTTGTATACCATACTTTTAACTGTTGAATTGTGCTTGGACCTTGGTGTATGCATGAATTATATTTGTAAATATGTGAATGACTCACTTTTTAAATGATTTTGGGCCTTTTGATCTCTGATCAATAAAAACACATACTGGTATGTATATTGTGTTCGTGAACTATTTTTGTCATTTCAATTCAGTCATAAAAACAGTATCACTCGGAGACGTATAGCGTTGAGTAGTGATGCAGTTGATATAACTGACGAGACATGATATAAAGAGTTGTACCAACACATATATGCATATAATACTCTGATTTAACAATTTCATAAGGCAATACTGATAGATTTATTTTATTATATTTATTTCTTAACCAATAACGGTCTGACATTCAATTTTGACCTATAGGTCACAATATTTATTCATATGTTTCATTCATCCATTGCAGGCCGTCATGGTTGTGATCGTAGGGTAGTTGGATTTACAACTACCTGTGCAATCAGTGCCTATCACCACTAATGTTGTGAGTTCGAAACCCGTTCATGGCGAGGTGTACTCGATAAACATTATGTGTTAAAGTTTTGCGACTGGTCAGTTGTTTTCTCTGGGTACTACGGTTTCCTCCACCTAAAAAACTGACCACCACGATATAACTGAAATATTGTTGAAAGTGGCGTTACACCCCATGACAACCATTCATCATCGCTTTCACTATCCGAATCCAAGATTGCTCTACGTCTTTTGTGACACAATTTCCTGCAACATTAAATAAAGATATATAACGTCAGTTTGAATTATTCCTCAATGGCATTTTATTTTTATTAATGAAGACGTCATAGAGGTTTCCACCATTCCAATCTGATGACTTTATGAAAGTAGAACAAACTAAAATACTTCTTGTATCACTTATATATGGTGCAAGGTTTTGCATCAAATTGTTTACGGTCAAGTGTGCAGTATCGCTGCTGATATTCATGATGAGAACAAGTTTATGCTCAATAAATCATGAAGGTAGAAAGGCGACACGAAGATGGGATGAACATACATATATGTTTTGATATCCACAAGGAAAATGTGAGCTGATGAACTGAGTTGTGAAAATTTTCTTTGCAACAAGCAACTAGTTACTACTTCAGTCCAAACAACCATCCCGTTCATGGCAAGGTGTACTCGAAGTTTGTCAGTCATTGACGTGCGACAGGTTGGTGGTTTTCTCCGGGTACACTGGTTTTCTCCACCAATAAATCTGACCGCCACGATATAATTGAAATATTGTTGAAAGTGGCATTAAACACCATAACCCTAACCCAAACAAATCATTTCTTACAGAGCTGCTTCAAGTTATCTTTTAGGTTAGGAGCATGACATCCAAACAAGAGACACTCATTTACATCATGTCCTAAGCACTGGCCATGTATTTGATTGGGCTTTCAGAAGGGTTGTATACTTGATCTAATTATTTCTATGCCTCAGATTTTCCTGGGACTTTTAGTTTAGATGATTGAAGTATGTTTTATAAATGTATATGTGTGATTTAATGTTTTATAAATGTACATGTGTGATTTAATGTTTTATGAATGTACATGTGTGATTTAATGTTTTATAAATGTACATGTGTGATTTAATGTTTTATAAATGTACATATGTGATTTAATGTTTTATAAATGTACATATGTGATTTAATGTTTTATAAATGTACATGTGTGATTTAAAGTTTTATAAATGTACATGTGTGATTTAATGTTTTATAAATGTACATGTGTGATTTAATGTTATATAAGCCTAGATATCTCCTGTGTGCATACACAAGGACAAATATAAAATAACGTCAATCATTAATTAAAGAAAACACATGTTGACATTCTAGATATAAATAGGTTATTAGAGGTTTTAATTACTGATGTTAAAACATGATGATTAACTAGTTAATACAATTTCCAGACAATAATTGTATTTCACCTGAGGGCAAACAATTTGTTTAATTAATAATATGAAAGAATGCAAAACAACAAAATAATTCTTGTCTATCAAAATTCAGATGAAAAATTAGAAAAAGTATATACATGTACTGATGTTCCTACCAAACTTGTTTTTGTACTTGGATTTGATTTAAATTTGATTTGATTAATGCTACTTTCAGTAATATTTCAGCTATATCATGGCGACCAGTTTTAGTGGTGGAAGAAGCCAGAGAGAACCACCGACCATTGGCAAGCAACTGGTAAGCTTTATCACTTGCGGCTGCGAGTAGAGTGCACCCTTTTTTGTAATTTACAAAGCCAGACGCCAGCTCACACCATGTTGGTGATAGGCTTGTATGAGTCGGTAGGTAATCCAACTACCTAACTCATTCAGCCATCCAGGCCCTTTTTGTACTTGGAAGTTGGATCTATATTTTAAAGCATTTTTACAATATTATATACAAAACTGTAACGAAATAGCAAGCATCATGTTGTAGTAAAATATCTACATGTATATGATAGTATACACAGAATTAGAAACATACACTAATTGTGACTAGGTGTCAGATGTGTATTGGTGTACATTTCTAGTAGTAAACACAGAAACACATACACTAATTGTGACTAGGTGTCAGATGTGTATTGGTGTACATTTCTAGTAGTAAACACAGAAACACATACACTAATTGTGACTAGGTGTCAGATGTGTATTGGTGTACATTTCTAGTAGTAAACACAGAAACACATACACTAATTGTGACTAGGTGTCAGATGTGTATTGGTGTACATTTCTAGTAGTAAACACAGAAACACATACACTAATTGTGACTAGGTGTCAGATGTGTATTGGTGTACATTTCTAGTAGTAAACACAGAAACACATACACTAATTGTGACTAGGTGTCAGATGTGTATTGGTGTACATTTTTAGTAGTAAACACAGAAACACATACACTAATTGTGACTAGGTGTCAGATGTGTATTGGTGTACATTTCTAGTAGTAAACACAGAAACACATACACTAATTGTGACTAGGTGTCAGATGTGACAGACCATCGATCTGCTGATACTTGATTTTAGCAAGGCTTTTGATACCGTGCCCCACAGAAGACTACTTCACAAGATCCAACATTATGGAGTAGAAGGCCTGACAAATAAATGGATTGGTTCATGGTTATGCCAGCGAAAACAGAAAGTCGTACTAGACGGCTATTCATCTGACAAATCCTCAGTCATATCAGGTGTCCCCCAGGGCACGGTACTGGGTCCCTTGATGTTTCTGCTCTACGTAAATGACATAGCAGATAAAATATCTCCACAAACCAGAATCAAGCATTTTGCAGATGATTGTCTACTGTACAGGACCATTGACACCAAACAAGACCATAAACAACTACAACAAGATCTCAACACACTGGTAGATTGGTCACATACCTGGCTGATGACATTTAATGCAGCCAAATGCCACCTCCTTAAGATTACACGGAAGACCAAATTTTTAGACACAGAGTATACAATTGACAATCACACCCTCCTACGAGTACAACACCATCCGTACCTAGGAGTAGAATTGACATCAGACTTAACATGGAAACACCACATTGGACTTATAACTGGGAAAGCTCAGAAGATCCTCAACCTGCTTCGAAGACACCTTTATGGTTGTAACCCAGATGTTAAGAAGAGAGCATTTACTGCATTAGTACTACCACATCTCGAGTACACTTCAACAGTATGGGACCCATACCATAAACAAGACATTCAAGCTCTTGAAAAAGTCCAGCGAAATGAACACCAATACACATCTGACACCTAGTCACAATTAGTGTAGGTGTCAGATGTGTATTGGTGTACATTTCTAGTAGTAAACACAGAAACACATACACTAATTGTGATTAGGTGTCAGATGTGTATTGGTGTACATTTTTAGTAGTAAACACAGAAACACATACACTAATTGTGACTAGGTGTCAGATGTGTATTGGTGTTCATTTCTAGTAGTAAACACAGAAACACATACACTAATTGTGATTAGGTGTCAGATGTGTATTGGTGTACATTTTTAGTAGTAAACACAGAAACACATACACTAATTGTGACTAGGTGTCAGATGTGTATTGGTGTTCATTTCTAGTAGTAAACACAGAAACACATACACTAATTGTGACTAGGTGTCAGATGTGTATTGGTGTTCATTTCTATTACAGTTAATGGTGATTGTATTAATTAACAGCACACAATTGACATATACTGGTGATTGTGCTGGTAATTACCTGTACACAAGTTACAAATACTGGTGATTGTGTTGTTAATTTACCAGTACACAAGTTACAGATACTGGTGAATGTGTTGGTAATTACCAGTACACAAGTGACAGATACTGGTGATTTTGTTGTTAAGTACCAGTACACAAGACACAGATACTGGTGTTTGTGTTGTTAATTACCTGTTCACAAGTTACAGATACTGTTGATTGTGTTGTTAATTACCAGTACACAAGTTACAGATACTGGTGATTTTGTTGTTAATTACCAGTACACAAGACACAGCTACTGGTGTTTGAGTTGTTAATTACCTGTACACAAGACACAGATACTGGTGATTGTGTTGTTAATTACCAGTACACAAGTTATAGATACTGGTGATTTTGTTGTTAATTACCAGTACACAAGTTATAGATACTGGTGATTGTGTTGTTTATTAATTGTAGTCTACACAAGTTACAGTTACTGGTGATTGTATTAATTAATGGTACACAAGTTACAGATACTGATGATTGTGTTGTTAATTACCTGTAGTCTACACAAGATACAGCTACTGGTGATTGTATTAATTAACAGCACACAAGTGACAGATATGGGTGATTGTGTTGGTAATTACCTGTACACAAGACACAGATATTGGTGTTTGTGTTGTTAATTACCTGTACACAAGTTACAGATACTGGTGATTGTGTTGTTAATTACCAGTACACAAATTACATATACTGGTGATTGTGTTGTTAATTACCAGTACACAAGTTACAAATACTGGTGATTTTGTTGTTAATTACCTGTATGCAAGTTACAGATACTGGTGATTGTGTTGTTAATTACCAGTACACAAGTGACATATACTGGTGATTTTGTTGTTAATTACCTGTACACAAGTTACAGATACTGGTGATTGTGTTAATTACCTGTACACAAGTTACAGATACTGGTGATTGTGTTGTTAATTACCTGTACACAAGTTACAGATACTGGTGATTGTGTTGTTAATTACCTGTACACAAGTGACATATACTGGTGATTTTGTTGTTAATTACCTGTACACAAGTTACAGATACTGGTGATTGTGTTGTTAATTACTTGTACACATGTTACAGATACTGGTGATTGTGTTGTTAATTACATGTACACAAGTTACAGATACTGGTGATTTTGTTGTTAATTACTAGTACACAAGGTGAATTTGTTGTTAATTACTAGTACACAAGTTACAGATACTGGTGATTTTGTTGTTAATTACCAGTACACAAGTTATAGATACTGGTGATTTTGTTGTTAATTACCAGTACACAAGTTATAGATACTGGTGATTGTGTTGTTTATTAATTTTAGTCTACACAAGTTACAGTTACTGGTGATTGTATTAATTAATGGTACACAAGTTACAGATACTGGTGATTGTGTTGTTAATTACCTGTAGTCTACACAAGCTACAGCTACTGGTGATTGTATTAATTAACAGCACACAAGTGACAGATACGGGTGATTGTGTTGGTAATTACCAGTACACAAGTTACAGATACTGGTGTTTGTGTTGTTAATTAACAGTACACAAGACACAGATACTGGTGTTTGTGTTGTTAATTACCTGTACACAAGTTACAGATACTGGTGTTTGTGTTGTTTATTACCAGTACACA
Organism: Bathymodiolus septemdierum; assembly: GCA_963383655.1. NCBI lineage: Eukaryota > Metazoa > Mollusca > Bivalvia > Mytilida > Modiolidae > Bathymodiolus > Bathymodiolus septemdierum. Next base: position 5,125,085 of record OY726523.1, read on the forward strand.
AGTTACAGATACTGGTGATTGTGTTGTTAATTACCAGTACACAAGTTACAAATACTGGTGATTTTGTTGTTAATTACCTGAACACAAGTCACAGATACTGGTGATTGTGTTGTTAATTACCTGTAGTCTACACAAGCTACAGCTACTGGTGATTGTATTAATTAACAGCACACAAGTGACAGATACTGGTGATTGTGTTGTTAATTACCAGTACACAAGTGACATACTGGTGATTTTTTTGTTAATTACCTGTACACAAGTTACAGATACTGGTGATTGTGTTGTTAATTACCAGTACACAAGTGACATACTGGTGATTTTATTGTTAATTACCTGTACACAAGTTACAGATACTGGTGATTGTGTTGTTAATTTCCTGTACACAAGTTACAGATACTGGTGATTGTGTTAATTACCTGTACACAAGTTACAGATACTGGTGATTTTGTTGTTAATTACTGGTACACAAGGTGATTTTGTTGTTAATTACCTGTACACAAGTTACAGATACTGGTGATTTTGTTGTTAATTACCTGTACACAAGTTACAGATACTGGTGATTGTGTTGTTTATTGCCTGTACACAAGTTATAGATACTGGTGATTGTGTTGTTTATTACCAGTACACAAGTTATAGATACTGGTGATTGTGTTGTTTATTAATTGTAGTCTACACAAGTTACAGTTACTGGTGATTGTATTAATTAATGGTACACAAGTTACAGATATTGGTGATTGTGTTGTTAATTACCTGTAGTCTACACAAGTTACAGCTACTGGTGATTGTATTAATTAACAGCACACAAGTGACAGATATGGGTGATTGTGTTGGTAATTACCTGTACACAAGACACAGATATTGGTGTTTGTGTTGTTAATTACCTGTACACAAGTTACAGATACTGGTGACTGTTGTTAATTACCAGTACACAAGTTACAGATACTGGTGATTGTGTTGTTAATTACCAGTACACAAGTTACAAATACTGGTGATTTTGTTGTTAATTATCTGTATGCAAGTTACAGATACTGGTGATTGTGTTGTTAATTACCAGTACACAAGTGACATATACTGGGGATTTTGTTGTTAATTACCTGTACACAAGTTACAGATACTGGTGATTTTGTTGTTAATTACCTGTACACAAGTTACAGATACTGGTGATTGTGTTGTTAATTACTTGTACACATGTTACAGATACTGGTGATTGTGTTGTTAATTACATGTACACAAGTTACAGATACTGGTGATTTTGTTGTTAATTACTAGTACACAAGGTGAATTTGTTGTTAATTACTAGTACACAAGTTACAGATACTGGTGATTTTGTTGTTAATTACCAGTACACAAGTTATAGATACTGGTGATTTTGTTGTTAATTACCAGTACACAAGTTATAGATACTGGTGATTGTGTTGTTTATTAATTTTAGTCTACACAAGTTACAGTTACTGGTGATTGTATTAATTAATGGTACACAAGTTACAGATACTGGTGATTGTGTTGTTAATTACCTGTAGTCTACACAAGCTACAGCTACTGGTGATTGTATTAATTAACAGCACACAAGTGACAGATACGGGTGATTGTGTTGGTAATTACCAGTACACAAGTTACAGATACTGGTGTTTGTGTTGTTAATTAACAGTACACAAGACACAGATACTGGTGTTTGTGTTGTTAATTACCTGTACACAAGTTACAGATACTGGTGTTTGTGTTGTTTATTACCAGTACACAAGTTACAGATACTGGTGATTGTGTTGTTAATTACCAGTACACAAGTTACAAATACTGGTGATTTTGTTGTTAATTACCTGAACACAAGTCACAGATACTGGTGATTGTGTTGTTAATTACGAGTACACAAGTGACAGATACTGGTGATTTTGTTAATTACCAGTACACAAGTTACAGATACTGATGATTGTGTTGTTAATTACCTGTACACAAGTTACAGATACTGGTGATTTTGTTGTTAATTACTGGTACACAAGGTGATTTTGTTGTTAATTACCTGTACACAAGTTACAGATACTGGTGATTTTGTTGTTAATTACCTGTACACAAGTTACAGATACTTGTGATTTTGTTGTTAATTACTAGTACACAAGTTATAGATACTGGTGATTGTGTTGTTAATTACCAGTACACAAGTGACATACTGGTGATTTTTTTGTTAATTACCTGTACACAAGTTACAGATACTGGTGATTGTGTTGTTAATTACCTGTACACAAGTGACATACTGGTGATTTTGTTGTTAATTACCTGTACACAAGTTACAGATACTGGTGATTGTGTTGTTAATTTCCTGTACACAAGTTACAGATACTGGTGATTGTGTTGTTAATTACCTGTACACAAGTTACAGATACTGGTGATTTTGTTGTTAATTACTGGTACACAAGGTGATTTTGTTGTTAATTACCTGTACACAAGTTACAGATACTGGTGATTTTGTTGTTAATTACCTGTACACAAGTTACAGATACTGGTGATTGTGTTTATTACATGTACACAAGTTACAGATACTGGTGATTTTGTTGTTAATTACTAGTACACAAGTTATAGATACTGGTGATTGTGTTGTTAATTACCAGTACACAAGTGACATACTGGTGATTTTTTTGTTAATTACCTGTACACAAGTGACAGATACTGGTGATTGTGTTGTTAATTACCAGTACACAAGTGACATACTGGTGATTTTATTGTTAATTACCTGTACACAAGTTACAGATACTGGTGATTGTGTTGTTAATTTCCTGTACACAAGTTACAGATACTGGTGATTGTGTTAATTACCTGTACACAAGTTACAGATACTGGTGATTTTGTTGTTAATTACTGGTACACAAGGTGATTTTGTTGTTAATTACCTGTACACAAGTTACAGATACTGGTGATTTTGTTGTTAATTACCTGTACACAAGTTACAGATACTGGTGATTGTGTTGTTTATTGCCTGTACACAAGTTACAGATACTGGTGATTTTGTTGTTAATTACTAGTACACAAGTTATAGATACTGGTGATTGTGTTGTTTATTACCAGTACACAAGTGACATATTGGTGATTTTTTTGTTAATTACCTGTACACAAGTTACAGATACTGGTGATTGTGTTGTTAATTACCAGTACACAAGTGACATACTGGTGATTTTGTTGTTAATTACCTGTACACAAGTTACAGATACTGGTGATTGTGTTGTTAATTTCCTGTACACAAGTTACAGATACTGGTGATTGTGTTGTTAATTACCTGTACACAAGTTACAGATACTGGTGATTGTGTTAATTACCTGTACACAAGTTACAGATACTGGTGATTTTGTTGTTGATTACTAGCACACAAGTTACAGATACTGGTGATTGTGTTGTTAATTACTAGTACACAAGTGACAGATACTGGGCATTGTGTTGGTAATTACCCGTACACAAGTTACAGATACTGGTGGTTTTGTTGTTAATAACCAGTACACAAGACACAGATACTGGTGATTTTGTTGTTAATTACCAGTAGACAATTTACAGATATGGGTGAGTGTGTTAATTTTATAAATATATACAATATTTTTCAGGTTATTAGCATGGGTTGTCCAGTGGTTACTACAGAGATATGCTGGCGTTTTAGTTCACATTGGTAGTATCGGATTGTTTAGTTGTCGGAAGGTCAGTTTAGATGTCAAGAAAGGATTAAAGATTGTAAGTCAATAAAGTCTTTAAACAATTGGTTTTGAAACAATGTTGTATACTTTGTAACAAAAAGAAATGGAAATCACAAAATGTTTGTCAAATTTTGAATACCCTTCACAGTGACTTTCTTATTTATTAAACCTGTATTAAGCGACCACCTGTCTTATGTGACCCTATTTGAATGTTCCATTTGGAAGGGCACATAAGATGGGTTGCTAAGTTCTATGTACCATATTTTGTAGACTATAAATTGCCATACATATATACTATTGGTGACTAATATGGTTCAGTCTCTTCCTTTGATTACTTAATGATACTTCTTACTTACTGTATAAAGTAGATCAAATCAATATTGCTACATGTATTTTCAAGGACAGTACACTGTTAACTTACCGTCACATTGATCAAGGTTTATGGTTTGATTTATGGTGTTTAATGCCACTTTCAACAATATTTCAGTTATATCGTGGCATTTCCTCATAATCATAGCTTATCATAGGAAAAACATGAATTAGCATTCAGTCAGAGATGTTTCAATATTTCAGTTATATTGTGGCAGTGAGTTTTATTGGTGGAGGATTCCAGAGTAGCAAAAGAAAACCACTTTAGGCACTTACCTGTCTCAAGTCACTGACAAACTTTAACACATAATGTTGTATCGAGTACACCTCACCATGAACGGAATTCGAACTCATAACTATAGTGGTGATAGGCACTGATTGCACAGGTAGTTGTAAATCCAACAACCATTCGATCACAACCACGATGGTTCTGCAAAAATGATTAAATATTTGTGTACACATCCAAGTATATACCCAAATTTATTACAGTCAAATCTTGTCATGTCAAAGTTGAAGGAACCTACAGTTTACCGTGTAATATCAATTCAACCTAAGACTACTACAAATGGACTAAATTTGTACTTTTGAGCTTTTAAAATGATGTTAGCTAATTGTGAAAGGTGAATCAAGTACACAACTCATCCAGTCTGAGTGTCATGTAAATGGACAATACCACACTTCTTGCATGAAAAAGAAAACTTACAGCAGCTCATAATCAGCATGTTTGTTGAAGGTGGCATAATATTCTGACCTTGTTTTTTGTTTTCTTTTTTAGCTCACCTGGCCAAAGGTGAGTTAGAAAAGAATATGACCCCTAAACTTCAAATGTGGTTTTTCATTTGATTTCTTCTTGGAAAATCAGTAGCCTCTATAGATTCTGTCACTTATTAATCTGAGGGCAGAAGGGTAGAAGTTGAAGGAACAAAATATCAGATGACATATTCTGGAAAATTTGTAATCCAATTTAAAGGGATGAGAAGAAAAAAGAGATAAATTTTCTGATTCTCATGTGACACTTTAAAATAATGTGCTGTATCCACGAGTGTTTTCTGTGAATCAAAATGTCATTGTTCAAAAGTTATCATAAGGATTATATATTTGATACTTTAAGCTGTAGTTTACGTTTAGATGTAAAATGTCTTTACATTGATGTTATGTGTAGGAATTAATGTTACTTTGATGTATGGTTTAAAGGGATATTAAAGCTCGTTTTAACATATATTTTTTCAACTCATGAGGAAGGTTGTTTCTTTTCAATTTAATTGTAAAAACAATCTAAAACTCCATATAATCCCTAATATTGTTAAAATATCACTTAAAAGGGTCGAAATGAATTTTTGTCCAGGAAGCAAAAATTCAATTAATGGAAAAACCGCAAGATATGACAGAATTATCAACGAATTATGTCACTTTTACAAAGTTTCATTGATAAAAAACGGGTTAATGTTTCATAAATATCAGTTATTGAACCAATTGCAAGTTTTCATGAGATACAAAAAATTACCAAAATGAGCTTTAATATCCCTTTAAGTAAAAAAAAATGTATTATGATCCTTCAGAATAAAACGGTGACATTATACTGAAGAAATGAAATCATGTCATTTTCCCGTACTTAAAATACTTTATTCTTTTTGTTTAACTTCCTCTTCAATACAGATACATGTAAACCTCTAGATCTTGTGATACATAACTATAGGACTGTACTTCACCAGTATTTGTAGTTTATAAATAAATGTCGGACGTGAAGTGTAATATGTTACTCCAAATATATACATTAAATTAACTCATCCTTCCATTTAACGCATGAAAAACGTTTTTCAGGAAAATTTATTAGTGATCAGTGTTTTCTACCAATTGTATTTATGACTACAGAAATTTATGAGAAACTTCAGGATATTTGACTCTCAATTTTGTTCATCAAACCACAGTATCTTGATGTTTTATCTGACGAAATAGAGAAAAATCTGTATAAAATCTGTATATTATATATTTGTCTTTATATATATAATATACAGATTTTATACAGATGTTTCTCTATTTCGCCACATAAAATGTCAAGATACTGTGATCAAACTCAAAGCTAATGGTTTTTTTTTAGAACTGAACTGAATAAAGAATTGTCTAGTTATGATACAACTGTCTAATATCATTCTGATGAAATAATGATCATTAAAGACACAATTTATGTTTAGTTTTTTCTCTTGTATTACATTGATTTTTTGCTTGGTTTTCATCAAATATAAAACTTTAATGGTTTAAAATACATGATGGATTAAAGTAGATTAATAGAGGAAGTTGAAAGATAGATTTATAATTCACATCAATCAGCTTGATTCTATTGATAGATTTATATCTTTATTTGACCTTCTGATTGGCTGTACTTATTTGATGTCTGCTTTATTTTTCTATCTGAATAATAAAAAAACAGCACTTTTTATGTTCTCTTCAATTTAAATTTGAAAATCAACTAAATACTCACATGAGAAGCTTGAGGAGGGCTGGTTATACAAACCTCAATATTAAGTATCAACTCTTAAGTGTAATTTAAATTTCTGAAACTTAATTGAATACATGTGCAGTCCAGGCATTGTGTCCTGAAAAAAAGTAATCTTTTCTTTAAAATTTAGATTTTTTTGTATTTATGCTATCTAGCTAATGTCAAGCATGTTGAAAAAACTTCTGATATGTTTTTTTTTAAAATATCATGAAAATGGAAACAAATAGTAGATAGTATAAAACAAAATAAATGAAATCTTTGTGATTCCAAAGCTGGACTATAATCAAGTTCTCAAAACAGTAAAAATAACATATTATTAGCTCACTTTGCCAAAGGCAATGTGAGCTTTTGCCATCACTTGGCGTCCGTTGTCCGTTAACTTTTCACATTTTAATCTTTTCCTCTAAAACCACTAAGCCAAATGAACTGAAACTTGGTAGGAAGCATCTATGGAAGACCCTCTATAAAGATTGCACATTTCATCCCGATCCGTTAACAAATATGGCCACCACCGGCAATTCTTGTTTTTGATTGGTTGATTTAAAAAAATCTTCTCTGAAACCGTTTCCCCAAATGAACCGAAACTTGATAGGAAGCATCTATGGAAGGTCCTCTATAAAAATTGCACATTTCGTCCCAATCTGTTAAACATGGCCACCACAGGCAATTCTTATTTCTGATTGGTCAATTAAAAAAAATCTTCTCCTATGAAACCGCTTGGCCAAATGAACCGAAACTTGGTAGGAAGCATCTATGGAATGTCCTCTATGAAGATTGCTCATTTCGTCTCGATCGGTTAACAAACATGGCCACCACAGGCAATTCTTGTTTCTGATTGGTCGATATCTAAAAAATCTTCTCCTCTGAAACCGCATGGCTAAATGAATATGTTGGCAACGTCATAATGCAAACCCAGGCTATCAAGTATAACCAGTGTTGCTCCAGTCAGACCAGGCTATCAAGTATAACCAGTGTTGCTCCAGTCAGACCAGGCTATCAAGTATAACCAGTGTTGCTCCAGTCAGACCAGGCCATCAAATATAACCAGTGTTGCTCCAGTCAGACCAGGCTATCAAGTATAACCAGTGTTGCTCCAGTCAGACCAGGCCATCAAGTATAACCAGTGTTGCTCCAGTCAGACCAGGCAATCAGATTGCAGTATTCACATCAAATTAAATTATTTATAAAATATAAATGTTAAACTAGATGATGTGATGCATGTGATTCTGTCAGAATACCAAAAATAGTAGATGTCCATTTTTGTACATCAACTTGTACTTCCAGGCATTACCTTGTTGAAAACAAAACATTGGAGATATGTCTATAAACAATGATTGACTTACCATTACAAATATGTTACAGTATATAAACAATTAGGAATTACGGGTAATTACTAAACATTTCAGTACTGATGGATTTAGAAATTACGTATAATTCCTTATTTGTCAGTAATTACAAGTAATAACTATAATAATTAGATGACTTTACACTTATTTACTGATTACTAGTTTGAATGTTTGGTAACAGACAAGACTCATACAACCAATATATCAAATAGAAAACAAAATATCAACTACATGTATGTATTTACATGTAATTCAAGAAATTATGTTTTCTAAAAATCAATATAAAAAAGTTTATGACTTATTTTGACACAAGTTACTATTATGACACAAGTTACTATTATGACACAAGTTACTATTATGACACAAGTTACTATTATGACACCTTGGATTACATAAAACATTTGCTCTCACACATTCACTAGTTTTTCTTGCACAAACCGTTTAGCAACTACATTTAACGATATCTAATGTCCTTCTCCTATTGATTGTAAGCTGGCTGCCTCACGGAAGCTAATTTCAGTGACTTAGGATTCAGACAAAATATGAAAAGTGGACGACATGGATTGGTTTCTCAAAAATGTTGAATTTAGTAGTCAATGTGGAATTCTCAGCTTATATTGTTCAGTGTCGGAACATTAAAGTGTTACGATGAATAAAATATTCCGTGGGTGGCCACGTCCTCTGTCGACGTTAGGTATTGGTATGGTGACATTATCCTCGATATCATTGGTCACAAAATCTGATTGCTTCTGGATGCCACTTGCTATTTGTTCTCTCTGAATTGGGTTTGATCTAGTGCAAAGCCCACATGTGTATTTGTCTTCTTCATTTGTTTGAAATAAAGAATGGCATTTGTGTTCAAAATCTATAGGTACAGGAGTATCATTTAAATTGTTATCCGTTACGGAGTTATCATTACTGCTAGTGCTAGTATTTGCATTATCCAATATCGGGTGCATTATCAGACGGTTTGTAATTCACATGTGCTTGTACGTCTTCTTCCTTTTGTAGAACCTGAAGAATTTCATGCGGAATAGTAGTTGTTGATAGGGCAACTTTGAGTGCACAATCAAACATAGTCTCGTATGGTGATCACTTTATTCCGACATGATTTTGTCTGTTTTTCTGAAACTGTAAAAAACAATTTACACCAGTTGGTGGTGTTATTGTCTCTCATCCAATTTATGAACATATCATGAACATCACCATTAGTTCTGATGAACATATCGTGAACATCACCATTAGTTCTGATGAACATATCGTGAACATCACCATTAGTTCTGATGAACATATCGTGAACATCACCATTAGTTCTGATGAACATATCGTGAACATCACCATTAGTTCTGATGAACATATCGTGAACATCACCATTAGTTCTGATGAACATATCGTGAACATCACCATTAGTTCTGATGAACATATCGTGAACATCACCATTAGTTCTGATGAACATATCGTGAACATCACCATTAGTTCTGATGAACATATCGTGAACATCACCATTAGTTCTGATGAACAACATATCGTGAACATCACCATTAGTTCTGATGAACATATCGTGAACATCACCATTAGTTCTGATGAACATATCGTGAACATCACCATTAGTTCTGATGAACATATCGTGAACATCACCATTAGTTCTGATGAACATATCGTGAACATCACCATTAGTTCTGATGAACATATCGTGAACATCACCATTAGTTCTGATGAACATATCGTGAACATCACCATTAGTTCTGATGAACATATCGTGAACATCACCATTAGTTCTGATGAACATATCGTGAACATCACCATTAGTTCTGATGAACATATCGTGAACATCACCATTAGTTCTGATGAACATATCGTGAACATCACCATTAGTTCTGATGAACATATCGTGAACATCACCATTAGTTCTGATGAACATATCGTGAACATCACCATTAGTTCTGATGAACATATCGTGAACATCACCATTAGTTCTGATGAACATATCGTGAACATCACCATTAGTTCTGAGACTGAGGGTGTCTTGGATTACCATGAACAACTATTGGTTCATGCCACAACTCTTTTAGCTCTGTGATAAAGCTTGCCGTAAATTCATGACCAGATTAAAAAAATGCAAGTAACATAAATAATATCTCTATATTATTTTCTATATCAATAGATGCTTAGAACATTGTTTACAAGATGTAATGATCAGTCAGTAAATAAGTGTCAAATTTCAATCTTTTGCTAGTAATTACGTGTAATTCCTGAACAATTTTAGTAAATACAGTAATTACTAAGGCAATTACGGATTATGCATATTTACTATTTTTCAGTTGTTACTTGTAATTACTGGTTACGCTTATGTACTGTAACATACATACTGTTACATCAAGGGACTGTCGTGATCGCATGGTAGTTTGATTTACGACTACCTATGCAATCAGTGCCTATCACCACTAAAGTTGTGAATTTGAATCCCGCTCATGGTGAGGTGTATTCGATACAATATTACTTGATAAAGTTTTCAGTGATTTGCGACAGGTCTGTGGTTTTCTGTGGGTACCCCTGTTTCCTCCACCAATAAAACTGACTGCCATGATATAACTGAAATATTGTTGAAAGTGGAGTTAAACACCATAACCCTAACCCTGTTACATCATCATTATCATCTTTGTCAATTTATGTATCATTTGAGACTCGAAGAAACATTTTGTAAAGAAAATACTGTGAGACGTTCTCTTCAGAAGTGTTTACATCCAAGCATTTACATATACAAATGTACATCTATGTATCAATCAGTCATTTACATATACAAATGTACATCTATGTATCAATCAGTCATTTACATATACAAATGTACATCTATGTATCAATCAGTCATTTACATATACAAATGTACATCTATGTATCAATCAGTCATTTACATATACAAATGTACATCTATGTATCAATCAGTCATTTACATATACAAATGTACATCTATGTATCAATCAGTCATTTACATATACAAATGTACATCTATGTATCAATCAGTCATTTACATATACAAATGTACATCTATGTATCAATCAGTCATTTACATATACAAATGTACATCTATGTATCAATCAGTCATTTACATATACAAATGTACATCTATGTATCAATCAGTCATTTACATATACAAATGTACATCTATGTATCAATCAGTCATTTACATATACAAATGTACATCTATGTATCAATCAGTCATTTTGCCATAATTTTGTGGAAAAAAAAAATAGTGGTATGGCCACTGATAATTGTGTTTATTTGAACTTTCATACATAATACAAAAAACAAAGGCATCAAATCTGATGAGTTTTCTTAACAATGACTATATTAGTTAATGTTAGGTGAAATTAATATTGTACTGAAAAAAAAAAGCTCTTTTATCCTAAAAGGATATTTGATGTTCATATAAGATCCAATAGATTAACTGAGAGATTTTGTGTGTTTTATCTTCAGGAAATAGACAAGGTATGGTTGTCCAGTTGCTTTGTTAACCAAGAAGTAAAGTAAGTGAATTTAGGAACTGCAAATATTGTTTCTGCATTCGTGGCCCACCTGACCTGCCTTAAGGTGGGTGATATCCTTCATCAGTGGTATGTTCAATGTTGTCATTAGCTTTTCACGTTCAATCTTATCCTCTGAAACCACCCCACCCTATTAGAAATGTACACAAGAAGCCTCAGCTGTTACTAAGATAAAAACAAATTTGTATGGCCAAAGCTTTTTAGTTCACCTGGACCAAAGGTCCAGGTGAACTATTGCCATCACTTGGCGTCCGTCGTCTGTAAACTTTTCACATTTCAAGCTTCTTCTCCGAAACCACTGGGCCGATTGAAACCAAACTTAGCAGGAATGTTCCTTGGATGGTTCTCTACAAATTTACTGTTTTTCGTTCCAGTCGGATATTCAATATGGCTGCCAGGGCCAATAATATGCTCTGATTGGCTGAAATTTCAAAGATCTTCTTCTCAGAAACTAATGAACTGACTGAACCCAAACTGTAAATGAATGATCATTGGAATGTCCTTTACCAAGTTTCTGTTTTTTATGCCGATCGGAAATCCAAGATTAACATTGGACACTATGGGAAAATGTTCAAATGCCTTCTTCTCAGAAACTACAAATATGATTAAAGCCAATCTGTACAAGAATGTTCATTAGATGGTCCTCTACAAACTTTACGTTTTTTGTTCCGGTATGAAATTCAAAATGGCGGCTACGGCAGGACTTAGTTTAACATTGGACCCTATGGGAAAAGTGTTTCAAAATGCTTCTTCTCTGAAACCACTTGGATAATTGAAACCAAACTGCCCAGGAATGATCATTGGAAGGTCTTCTACAAGGTGTGTGTTTTTTATGCCGATCGGAAATCCAAGATGGCCACCACCGCAGGACATAGATTAACATTGGACCCTATGGGAAAATGTTCAAATGCCTTCTTCTCAGAAACTGCAAATATGATTAAAGCCAAACTGTTCATGAATGTTCATTGGATGGTCCTCTACAAACTTTACGTTTTTTGTTCCGGTATGAAATTCAAAATGGCGGCTACGGCAGGACTTAGTTTAACATTGGACCCTATGGGAAAAGTGTTTCAAAACGCTTCTTCTCTGAAACCACTTGGATAATTGAAACCAAACTGCCCAGGAATGATCATTGGAAGGTCCTCTACAAGGTGTGTGTTTTTTATGCCGATCGGAAATCCAAGATGGCCACCACCGCAGGACATAGATTAACATTGGACCCTATGGGAAAATGTTCAAATGCCTTCTTCTCAGAAACTGCAAATATGATTAAAGCCAAACTGTTCATGAATGTTCATTGGATGGTCCTCTACAAACTGTACGTTTTTTTTTTCCGATATGAAATTCAAAATGGCGGCTACGACAGGACTTAGTTTAACATTGGACCCTATGGGGAAAATGTTTCAAAACGCTTCTTCTCTGAAACCACTTGGACAGTTGAAACCAAACTGCCCAGGAATGATCATTGGAAGGTCCTCTACAAATGTTTTATGCTGATCGGAAATCCAAGATGGCCACCACCGCAATACATAGATTAACATTGGACCCTATGGGAAAATGTTCAAATGCCTTCTTCTCAGAAACTACAAATATTATTAAAGCCAAACTGTACATGAATGTTCATTGGATGGTCCTCTACAAACTTTGCGTTTTTTGTTCCGATAAGAAATTCAAAATGGCGGCTACGGCAGGACTTAGTTTAACATTGGACCCTATGGGAAAAATGTTTCAAAACGCTTCTTCTCTGAAACCACTTGGATAATTGAAACCAAACTGCCCAGGAATGTTCATTGGAAGGTCCTCTACAAAGTTTCTGTTTTTTTATGCCGATCGAAAATTCAAGATGGCCACCACCGCAGGACATAGATTAACATTGGACCCTATGGGAAAATGTTCAAATGCCTTCTTCTCAGAAACTACAAATATGATTAAAGCCAAACTGTACATGAATGTTCATTGGATGGTCCTCTACATCCTTAAGGTTTTTTGTTCCGATATGAAATTCAAAATGGCGGCTACGGCAGGACTTAGTTTAACATTGGACCCTATGGGGAAAGTGTTTCAAAATGCTTCTTCTCTGAAACCACTTGGACAGTTGAAACCAAACTGCCCAGGAATGATCATTGGAAGGTCCTCTACAAAGTTTCTGTTTTTTATGCCGATCGGAAATCCAAGATGGCCACCACCGCAGGACATAGATTAACATTGGACCCTATGGGAAAATGTTCAAATGCCTTCTTCTCAGAAACTACAAATATGATTAAAGCCAAACTGTACATGAATGTTCATTGGATGGTCCTCTACAAACTGTACGTTTTTTGTTCTGATATGAAATTCAAAATGGCGGCTATGGCAGGACTTAGTTTAACATTGGACCCTATGGGAAATTTTTTTCAAAATGCTTCTTCTCTGAAACCACTAGGACAGTTGAAACCAAACTGCCCAGGAATGATCATTGGAAGGTCCTCTGTTTTTTATGCCGATCGGAAATCCAAGATGGCTGCCACCACAGGTCATAGTATTAACACAGAACCATATGGGGAAAATACAGAAATATATTCTTCTCTGAAGCTATTGCACTGATTGAACCTAAACTGTGCATCAATCATTGGAAGGTCCTTTACAAACTTTGTGTTTTTTATGTTGATCGTAATTCCAAGATGACTACCACTGCAGGACATAGTTTTTACATAGGACCAAATGTTTTTTTTTATTACCAGGTGAACGATACAGGCTCTTGAGAGCCTCTGGTGTTAAAAAACAAACTGACTGGAACAATTGGTTACAGTTGTTGTTCCAACAGTGGTAAAATTGTGTTATATGACATTTATAACAGAAATTTTTTCACTAGATCTGTTTGCTGTTGTTTCATATGTATTTTAATTAAAGATTATGTTTTTTTGTCTCAAAGTTGGAATAAAAGATTAATAAAGGACAAAGTCTTTCTAACGGTAAGCTGTCCGATTTTTTCTTCTATATTGATAGCCAAAAATCTGCTCACCGGAAGTTTAAAAAATAGATCAATTGATAATTTAGAAATGCAAAACAAATCTATTTCAATAAAAAATTCCCAATTCTTTGATTATTTACTCTATGCAAAATCGAAATAAACTTTTAATAAAATTCTAATAAAAAAATCTCTTTCTACGAAACTCCCGATGGAAGAGCGGCGTAGGTAAAATGAACGCCATAGCAAATCGGCTACACAATTCATTCAAAATAAAAGATAATAGCCTCACCGGACGCAATTACGAACGAAATAAAAAGTATGTCCCCTAATTGTTCCTTCAAAACATGAATTAAAAAAATGCTTTTATAAATAGATACCCCGCTAAATTATTCGTGTTTTGGGAGAAAATTATTCATCACAGTTGTTGAATGTTGCAGACGACAGGTTTTCATATTTGTAAACAGAAAACGATCGACAATTGCACTTGGAATCTATCGCTAAAATTCATTGAGGGACGCATATTTTGTTATCTTATGCCTGTGATTGGAAAGAATATGATCTCCTGGTTCTATGCATATGTAGAACACATTGAAATTCAAACAAAAACAGTCAATATAATACATTTTCCTTACCTTGATCTATCCCAAAATGCCAAAATCTGTGATGTACCTTATTCATTGAAGAGTCCAAGGAATTCCGAATGCAAACTGGCACACATTTATGGTATGAATAAAGGAAAGGTTATTATGTCATGTGTATTATATACAAATAGATATGTGAACGTAAATGAATGAATGCTCTTTCAATTTTAACAGTGGTCATTAAATAATTTACACTAGAAAGGTTATTATGATGTCGTTTGAAATTGTGTCCGGATCTAGGTCACAGAGTGACTAGAATGGGGTCATGAAAATCTGTTCTAAGTTAAAACCCGCAACAATGCATTGAATAATATATGGGCTATGATTCAAAAGGAATATTGGTGTTTAATCTGCAATATGAACATGCAATCAGCTTCATCAATTTGGTAAAATTTATTATCAAATGCCACCGTCAATATCATCGAAATTGTTCGTAATTGCGTCCGGGGAGGCTAACGTGTACGGATCATCGTATTATTAAAATTTTAGGACTTTGTCCTTCAAACAGGTTGCCTGTCTCATATTATTTTTGTTCCAAATGTCGAAATATTTCCCCCCAAATAAAGTTGTGTTTGATAAATCAGTTGGCAAAGCAAATTGAAAGTGACACAAAATTTCTGAAAATAAAATATTCTGACAGTTTTTCCTTAATTTTGTTCACCTCCTTGCCCAAAAGCCAAATTTAGAAAAAAATTCTATTTATTCAAACAAATTCTTTTATAATTTTCGCTTGTCCAAATCCAGTTTTACTTATCCCGGTGTCATATGGTCTTTTGAATCCCATTGTAAATTGAACCCGGGGTCAATTTACATCCATGGTATATTGAACCCCCTTATTGAAAACTGAACCCCCCTGTATGGTAAATTGAACCCCCATGGTATTTTGAACCCCCCATTTATAATAAAAAAATATGCAGGGAGGTCAAAATATCATGTGTAGGGGGTCGATATTCTATGGGTAGGGGGGTCGATATACCATGGGTAAGGGGGTCAATATAACATGGGTAGGGGGGTCAATATACCATGGATAGGGGGGTCAAAATACCATGGGTAGGGGGGGTCAAAATATCATAGGTAGGGGGGTCGATATACCATGGGTAGGGGGGTCGATAATCCATGGGTAGGGGGTCAATATACCATCGGTAGGGGGTCAACATTTTCCAAAAAATAATTTAAAGTTCAAAAGTTTCAAAAAATTTGAAAATTTGAAAATTAAAAAAAATATATAAAATTTCAAAACTCAAAAATTTCATTACATTTCAAAATTTTAATATTTAAATAATCTTGAAAAATGATAAAACAATTGTAGCCTTATTTTGTTGAATATACTGTTGAAAAGTTTGGAAAATTCCTTATTATTTAATAAGCAGTTATTGACTTAATTTCAGTCTACTCATGACTATGCAGACCTGGTCATGAGTAGACCGCATTAAAAGTCAATAATTGTATAGGGTAGGGGGTCGATATACCATGGGTAGGGGGGTCGATATACCATGGGTATATCGACCCCCTACCCATGGTATATCGACCCCCATACCCATTGAAAAGACTAAGTAAACAAGTAAACCTTTGTCTATATAGGGAATCTCAGTGAAACCAATTTTAAGAATAATTCCACCTTATATAGAAATGCTGGATTTTCATTGGATAAAAGCTATGCTATTTTTCCTCAAATATTATGATTTACTCCTATTTTTCCTTCACCATGGTATTTTTTTCCCCGCCATTTTAAGTGCTGTGGTATTTTTCAGAAATACAACGGCAGGTGGGAAAATACCATGTCTAAAAATAGAGCATGATTAAAAATAGTAGTATTTTACATTACGATGCTCACAGGATTTATCTTCAGGTAATGATAACCACATATTCGGTGGAATTATAAAAATATACCATGCTTGTAAGTGGTATTTGCCAAAAAAATACTGGTTTCGAGACTAGACAAATATCGCTCGCCTGTCGGTGGCTCGGGAAATTTGTCCAATCTCTCAACCAGTATTTTTTGGCAAATACCACTTACAAGCATGGTATATTTCTATAAAATATCAGATTCATGATATACAAATTTTGAAATTTTTAAAATTTTCTTAAAATTCCATGAAAATTTTGAATTTTTTATTTGATTTTTTTTAATCTTATGAAATATGTTAGTTTTGAAATTTTATGAAAATTTTGTAATTTTTTGAAATTTTTGAAATATTGAAATTTTTCAAAAGAATTTTCAATTTTCATTTTAATTTTATTTATTTTTTTTACTTTTGAAATTTTATAAAAAAAAATTGAAATTTTATAAAAAAAATTTGAAATTTTGAACTTTTTTGGAAATTTTTAAATTTTATTACCCCCTACCCATAATTATTAATATATATTGAACCCCCTCCCTACCCATGGTATTTGGACCCCCCTACCCATGGTATATTGACCCCCCTACCCATGGTATATTGACCCCCTACCCATGGCATATCGACCCCCTACCCATGGTATATCGACCCCCCTACCCATGGTATATCGACCCCCTACCCATGGCATATTGACCCCCCACCCATGGTATTTTGACCCCCCTGCCCATGGAATATCGACCTCCCTACCTATGGTATATCAAGCCCTATCTTATGGTATTATGAACTCCTCTTTTGGTAGAAATGAAGGGGGGTTCAATTTACCATGAGGGGGTTCAAAATACAATGACAAAAAATTGACCCCGGGGTCAAAATACCATAAGGAAAATTGAACCCGGGGTCAAAATATCATAGGTAAATCGACCCCTGGTTCAATTTAACATGGGGTTCAAAATACCATATGACACCGTGCTTCTGGCAAATGGGTTAGCATGAAGACTGCATTCAGATTGCTTTTGGATGTACTTGTACTCTAGCAGATAGAGTTTGAAAGACCAAATTTGGAAAATCCTGAAGTCCAAATTTTATGTTGAAGTGAAAACAGAACATGGTACATTTAACAAAAAGTATGTAAACACTTGGACATTGCTTTAAAGGTTTTGGATTACAGATCATATAATATGTTTTTGATATAAAACTCTACTGGGGAATACTTTTATTCAAGTTTTATTATACTTTGTTCTGGATTACAGGTCATATAATATGTTTTTGATATAAAACTCTACTTGGGAATACTTTTATTCAAGTATTATTATACTTTGTTCTGGATTACAGGTCATATAATATGTTTTTGATATAAAACTCTACTGGGAAATACTTTTATTAGCTCACCTGACCCAAAGGGTCATGTGAGCTATTGCCATCACTTGGCGTCCGTTGTCGTCGTCCGTCGTACGTCGTAAACTTTTTCAAAAATCTTCTCCTCTGAAAGTACTAAACCAATGGAAACCAAATTTGGTCTGAATCATCACTAGGGTGTCTAGTTTCAAAATTGTGTCCGGTGATGCCGTGCACCAACCAACATGGCCACTGTTACTAAAAATAGAACATATGGTAAAATTGCAGGTTTTGGGTAATAACTCAAAAACTGTTAATAATATCAAAAATCTGACATTGGGTAAAAATGATCAGCACATCAAGATCTACCTACCCTGCAATTTTGAAGTAAATCCCATTACCCATTTTGGAGTTATTTCCCTTTTTTCATCAAATTTTCAAAATTTTAATACTTTTCATCCTTTATTTCAAAAACTATAAGAGACAGGTGGTAAGTTGAAACTGCAAATATGTTCAGCATGTCAAGATCTACCTACCCTGCAATTTTGAAGTAAATTTGATTACCGATCTTGGAGTTATTGCCCTTTTTTCATCAATTTTTTTTTAAATTTTAATGCTTTTCGTCTTATATTTCAAAAACTATTTAGAGATAGATGTTAAGTTTAAATTGCAAAAATGTGCAGCATGTCAAGATCTACCTACCCTGCAATTTTGAAGTAAATCCCATAACCCATTTTGACCGATTATGCAAATTAGAAAAAAGGGGGGATGAAATTTAAAAAAAATCTTCTCCTCTGAAACTACTGAGCCAATCTCAACCAAACTTTGCTGAAATGATCCTTAGGTGGTCCCCTTTCAAAATTGTGTCCATCAGTGCCGTCCTGTATCCAAGATGGCCACCATTACTAAAAATATAAATTTCTTCAAATGGCCAAAACTGCTCTATTTTAAGCCAGAAAGTGCCCAAATTTGAACTGTATAAGCATAATGATGAGCTTTTAAACATATATTACGGGATTTTTAATGAACTTTGAACTTTTGCCTATTTTGACTGACTGCAAATTAGAAAAAAGGGGGGATGAAATTAAAAAAAAATCTTCTCCTCTGAAACTACTGTGCCAATCTCAACCAAACTTTGCTGAAATGATCCTTGGGTGGTCCCCTTTCAAAATTGTGTCCGTCAGTGGCGTCCTGTATCCAAGATGGCCGCCATTACTAAAAATTGAAATTTCTTCAAATGGCCAAAACTGCTCTATTTTAAGCCAGAAAGTGCCCAAATTTGAACTGTATAAGCATAATGATGAGCTTTTTAACATATATTATGGGATTTTTTATGAACTTTGAACTTTTGCCTATTTTGACCGATTATGGAAATTAGAAAAAAGGGGGGGTGAAATTTAAAAAAAATCTTCTCCTCTGAAACTACTGTGCCAATCTCAACCAAACTTTGCTGAAATGATCCTTGGGTGGTCCCCTTTCAAAATTGTGTCCGTCAGTGCCGTCCTGTATCCAAGATGGCCGCCATTACTAAAAATAGAAATTTCTTCAAATGGCCAAAACTGCTCTATTTTAAGCCAGAAAGTGCCCAAATTTGAACTGTATAAGCATAATGATGAGCTTTTTAACATATATTACAGGATTTTTTATGAACTTTGAACTTTTGCCTACTTTGACCAATTATGCAAATTAGAAAAAAGGGGGGATGAAATTAAAAAAAAATCATCTCCTCTGAAACTACTGTGCCAATCTCAACCAAACTTTGCTGAAATGATCCTTGGGTGGTCCCCTTTCAAAATTGTGTCCGTCAGTGCCGTCCTGTATCCAAGATGGCCGCCATTACTAAAAATAGAAATTTCTTCAAATGGCCAAAACTGCTCTATTTTAAGCCAGAAAGTGCCCAAATTTGAACTGTATAAGCATAATGATGAGCTTTTTAACATATATTATGGGATTTTTTATGAACTTTGAACTTTTGCCTATTTTGACCGATGATGCAAATTAGAAAAAAGGGGGGATGAAATTAAAAAAAATCTTCTCCTCTGAAACTACTGTGCCAATATCAACCAAACTTTGCTGAAATGATCCTTGGGTGGTCCCCTTTCAAAATTGTGTCCGTCAGTGCCGTCCTGTATCCAAGATGGCCGCCATTACTAAAAATAGAAATATCTTCAAATGGCCAAAACTGCTCTATTTTAAACCAGAAAGTGCCCAAATTTGAACTGTATAAGCATAATGATGAGCTTTTTAACATATATTACAGGATTTTTATGAACTTTGAACTTTTGTCTATTTTGACCGATTATGCAAATTAGAAAAAAGGGGGGATGAAATTAAAATAAAATCTTCTCCTCTGAAACTACTGTGCCAATCTCAACCAAACTTTGCTGAAATGATCCTTGGGTGGTCTTCTTCCAAAATTGTGTCCGGCATTTCAGAACACCGACCAAGATGGCCGCCACAGTTGAACTTAATTTAACATAGGACCCTATGGGAAATTCCCATAAAAATCTTTTTGTCTGAAACCATTTGCTCAATAAGAACAAAATTTTGATGAAATAGTCATTGGATGGTTCTCTTCCAAAAATGTGTCTGGCGGTTCGGCCCTTCGATCAATTTTTTTTTTATCTGCAATTTTGAAGTAAATCTTGAAGTTCTTGCCCTTTTTTCATCAAATTTATAAAAAAAAAATAATACTTTTCATCTTATATTTCAAAAACTATAAGAGATAAAGGTTAAGTTTAAAAAAAAAAAAAATTTGCAGCATGTCAAGATCTTCCTACCCTGCAATTTTGAAGTAAATCCCATTACCCATTTTGGAGTTATTGCCCTTTTTTCATCAAAATGTTCTCAATTTTAATACTATCATCTTGTATCTCAAAAACTATTAGAGATAGAGGGAAAGTTTACACTGCAAAAATGTTCAGCATGTCAAGATCTACAAAAAAAAATTCCCACAGTTAAAAATATGCGACAACTGTGAAGAGTTATTCCTCTTGAAATGCATTTTTTTTGTTGACTCACTGCTTTTGGTTACTCAAATAATCAAAGGGAAACAACTCTAATACAAAATGTGAAGTAGGAAAAGCTAAATTTTGAGAATCATTGACATATATGTTTTTTTACAGCATTTTTGATAACTTACATTAAAGGGGGAACCCCTGCCCACATTTTTTTGTGACGAAGGCTACATTTGTTAATTTTTTTTACCGAAGTTATCAAGTTTTATTGACTGTTATTATACCCAGGTGAGCTATATAGGCTCCTGGGAGCCTCTAGTTCAAGTATTGTTATACTTTGTTCTGGATTACAGGTCATATAATATGTTTTTGATATAAAACTCTACTGGGGAATACTTTTGTTCAAGTATTATTATACTTTGTTCTGGATTACAGGTCATATAATATGTTTTTGATATAAAACTCTACTGGGGAATACTTTTGTTCAAGTATTATTATACTTTGTTCTGGATTACAGGTCATATAATATGTTTTTGATATAAAACTCTACTGGGAAATACTTTTATTCAAGTATTATTATACTTTGTTCTGGATTACAGGTCATATAATATGTTTTTGATATAAAACTCTACTGGGGAATACTTTTATTCAAGTATTATTATACTTTGTTCTGGATTACAGGTCATATAATATGTTTTTGATATAAAACTCTACTGGGGAATACTTTTGTTCAAGTATTATTATACTTTGTTCTGGATTACAGGTCATATAATATGTTTTTGATATAAAACTCTACTGGGAAATACTTTTATTCAAGTATTATTATACTTTGTTCTGGATTACAGGTCATATAATATGTTTTTGATATAAAACTCTACTGGGGAATACTTTTATTCAAGTATTATTATACTTTGTTCTGGATTACAGGTCATATAATATGTTTTTGATATAAAACTCTACCGGGAAATACTTTTATTCAAGTATTATTATACTTTGTTCTGGATTACAGGTCATATAATATGTTTTTGATATAAAACTCTACTGGGGAATACTTTTATTCAAGTTTTATTATACTTTGTTCTGGATTACAGGTCATATAATTTGTTTTTGATATAAAACTCTACTGGGGAATACTTTTATTCAAGTATTATTATACTTTGTTCTGGATTACAGGTCATATAATATGTTTTTGATATAAAACTCTACTGGGAAATACTTTTATTCAAGTATTATTATACTTTGTTCTGGATTACAGGTCATATAATATGTTTTTGATATAAAACTCTACTGGGGAATACTTTTGTTCAAGTATTATTATACTTTGTTCTGGATTACAGGTCATATAATATGTTTTTGATATAAAACTCTACCGGGGAATACTTTTATTCAAGTATTATTATACTTTGTTCTGGATTACAGGTCATATAATATGTTTTTGATATAAAACTCTACTGGGGAATACTTTTATTCAAGTATTATTATACTTTGTTCTGGATTACAGGTCATATAATATGTTTTTGATATAAAACTCTACTTGGGAATACTTTTATTCAAGTTTTATTATACTTTGTTCTGGATTACAGGTCATATAATATGTTTTTGATATAAAACTCTACTGGGGAATACTTTTATTCAAGTATTATTATACTTTGTTCTGGTTTACAGGTCATATAATATGTTTTTGATATAAAACTCTACTGGGAAATACTTTTATTCAAGTATTATTATACTTTGTTCTGGATTACAGGTCATATAATATGTTTTTGATATAAAACTCTACTGGGGAATACTTTTGTTCAAGTATTATTATACTTTGTTCTGGATTACAGGTCATATAATATGTTTTTGATATAAAACTCTACTGGGGAATACTTTTGTTCAAGTATTATTATACTTTGTTCTGGATTACAGGTCATATAATATGTTTTTGATATAAAACTCTACTGGGAAATACTTTTATTCAAGTATTATTATACTTTGTTCTGGATTACAGGTCATATAATATGTTTTTGATATAAAACTCTACTGGGGAATACTTTTATTCAAGTATTATTATACTTTGTTCTGGATTACAGGTCATATAATATGTTTTTGATATAAAACTCTACTGGGGAATACTTTTGTTCAAGTATTATTATACTTTGTTCTGGATTACAGGTCATATAATATGTTTTTGATATAAAACTCTACTGGGAAATACTTTTATTCAAGTATTATTATACTTTGTTCTGGATTACAGGTCATATAATATGTTTTTGATATAAAACTCTACTGGGGAATACTTTTATTCAAGTATTATTATACTTTGTTCTGGATTACAGGTCATATAATATGTTTTTGATATAAAACTCTACCGGGAAATACTTTTATTCAAGTATTATTATACTTTGTTCTGGATTACAGGTCATATAATATGTTTTTGATATAAAACTCTACTGGGGAATACTTTTATTCAAGTTTTATTATACTTTGTTCTGGATTACAGGTCATATAATTTGTTTTTGATATAAAACTCTACTGGGGAATACTTTTATTCAAGTATTATTATACTTTGTTCTGGATTACAGGTCATATAATATGTTTTTGATATAAAACTCTACTGGGAAATACTTTTATTCAAGTATTATTATACTTTGTTCTGGATTACAGGTCATATAATATGTTTTTGATATAAAACTCTACTGGGGAATACTTTTGTTCAAGTATTATTATACTTTGTTCTGGATTACAGGTCATATAATATGTTTTTGATATAAAACTCTACCGGGGAATACTTTTATTCAAGTATTATTATACTTTGTTCTGGATTACAGGTCATATAATATGTTTTTGATATAAAACTCTACTGGGGAATACTTTTATTCAAGTATTATTATACTTTGTTCTGGATTACAGGTCATATAATATGTTTTTGATATAAAACTCTACTTGGGAATACTTTTATTCAAGTTTTATTATACTTTGTTCTGGATTACAGGTCATATAATATGTTTTTGATATAAAACTCTACTGGGGAATACTTTTATTCAAGTATTATTATACTTTGTTCTGGTTTACAGGTCATATAATATGTTTTTGATATAAAACTCTACTGGGAAATACTTTTATTCAAGTATTATTATACTTTGTTCTGGATTACAGGTCATATAATATGTTTTTGATATAAAACTCTACTTGGGAATACTTTTATTCAAGTATTATTATACTTTGTTCTGGATTACAGGTCATATAATATGTTTTTGATATAAAACTCTACTTGGGAATACTTTTATTCAAGTATTATTATACTTTGTTCTGGATTACAGGTCATATAATATGTTTTTGATATAAAACTCTACTGGGGAATACTTTTATTCAAGTTTTATTATACTTTGTTCTGGATTACAGGTCATATAATATGTTTTTGATATAAAACTCTACTGGGGAATACTTTTATTCAAGTATTATTATACTTTGTTCTGGTTTACAGGTCATATAATATGTTTTTGATATAAAACTCTACTGGGAAATATTTTTATTCAAGTATTATTATACTTTGTTCTGGATTACAGGTCATATAATATGTTTTTGATATAAAACTCCACTGGGGAATACTTTTATTCAAGTATTATTATACTTTGTTCTGGATTACAGGTCATATAATATGTTTTTGATATAAAACTCTACTGGGGAATACTTTTATTCAAGTATTATTATACTTTTATTCAAGTTTTATTATACTTTGTTCTGGATTACAGGTCATATAATATGTTTTTGATATAAAACTCTACTGGGGAATACTTTTATTCAAGTTTTATTATACTTTGTTCTGGATTACAGGTCATATAATATGTTTTTGATATAAAACTCTACTGGGAAATACTTTTATTCAAGTATTATTATACTTTGTTCTGGATTACAGGTCATATAATATGTTTTTGATATAAAACTCTACTGGGGAATACTTTTATTCAAGTATTATTATACTTTGTTCTGGATTACAGGTCATATAATATGTTTTTGATATAAAACTCTACTGGGGAATACTTTTATTCAAGTTTTATTATACTTTGTTCTGGATTACAGGTCATATAATATGTTTTTGATATAAAACTCTACTGGGGAATACTTTTATTCAAGTTTTATTATACTTTGTTCTGGATTACAGGTCATATAATATGTTTTTGATATAAAACTCTACTGGGAAATACTTTTATTCAAGTATTATTATACTTTGTTCTGGATTACAGGTCATATAATATGTTTTTGATATAAAACTCTACTGGGGAATACTTTTATTCAAGTATTATTATACTTTGTTCTGGATTACAGGTCATATAATATGTTTTTGATATAAAACTCTACTGGGGAATACTTTTATTCAAGTTTTATTATACTTTGTTCTGGATTACAGGTCATATAATATGTTTTTGATATAAAACTCTACTGGGGAATACTTTTATTCAAGTATTATTATACTTTGTTCTGGATTACAGGTCATATAATATGTTTTTGATATAAAACTCTACTGGGGAATACTTTTATTCAAGTATTATTATACTTTGTTCTGGATTACAGGTCATATAATATGTTTTTGATATAAAACTCTACTTGGGAATACTTTTATTCAAGTATTATTATACTTTGTTCTGGATTACAGGTCATATAATATGTTTTTGATATAAAACTCTACTGGGGAATACTTTTATTCAAGTATTATTATACTTTGCTCTGGATTACAGGTCATATAATATGTTTTTGATATAAAACTCTACTTGGGAATACTTTTATTCAAGTATTATTATACTTTGTTCTGGATTACAGGTCATATAATATGTTTTTGATATAAAACTCTACTGGGGAATACTTTTATTCAAGTATTATTATACTTTGTTCTGGATTACAGGTCATATAATATGTTTTTGATATAAAACTCTACTGGGGAATACTTTTATTCAAGTATTATTATACTTTGTTCTGGATTACAGGTCATATAATATGTTTTTGATATAAAACTCTACTGGGGAATACTTTTATTCAAGTATTATTATACTTTGTTCTGGATTACAGGTCATATAATATGTTTTTGATATAAAACTCTACTGGGGAATACTTTTATTCAAGTTTTATTATACTTTGTTCTGGATTACAGGTCATATAATATGTTTTTGATATAAAACTCTACTTGGGAATACTTTTATTCAAGTATTATTATACTTTGTTCTGGATTACAGGTCATATAATATGTTTTTGATATAAAACTCTACTGGGGAATACTTTTATTCAAGTATTATTATACTTTGTTCTGGATTACAGGTCATATAATATGTTTTTGATATAAAACTCTACTGGGGAATACTTTTATTCAAGTATTATTATACTTTGTTCTGGATTACAGGTCATATAATATGTTTTTGATATAAAACTCTACTGGGGAATACTTTTATTCAAGTATTATTATACTTTGTTCTGGATTACAGGTCATATAATATGTTTTTGATATAAAACTCTACTGGGGAATACTTTTATTCAAGTATTATTATACTTTGTTCTGGATTACAGGTCATATAATATGTTTTTGCACACGCATTGTTACAGTTAACTAAGGTATTATATGGCAATCAGATGAAACTATAGGACAGGTGGTGATTTTCAAAAAAAATGAAGACTTTGTGTGACATAGAGGGTGAAATTTCAAATTGGACAAATTGACATAATTTTGGTTGTAAAATAATGTCAATATGATATATTTTTCAGATTCAGTTGCTCAGTGAAATATATGAAGACAACAATTTTTTTTTCAACTTTTATTAGCAACAAAGTGTTAAAATGATAACAAATACAGATTTACTTCCTCAGAGGTATCATTTACTTTTGGGTAAAAGACCTAAATGTATTTCCATTTGATAATGATATGAAATAGGCACATTTTGGTACCAAACTTTGTATATATCATGAGAAAACAGTTTCAGTATATCAAAGAAACACTATTTTTACTGTATATTTTAAAAAATCTGGTAATTAAAATTTTCATACAAGCATAAAAAATATGATCTAATGAGGCTTAATAGTTGTAAATCAATTCTTTATATATGCCTAATAAATATAGCAAAAGTTAAGTTAAGTTGATCATTGGTGGTATAAACTAGAGGTAACCAAATGAAAATACTGTCCATTTTTTTATGTTTTGTCACACTCCTGACACATTTTTCTAAAAGATAAATACACCAAATATCAAGCTAAATGCAATCATTGTTGGTCACAATAACTTTTTTAAGTAGTAGTACATAATCTATTTTGACTGAAAAAAGGTTTCCCTTGAATATATTTCATTTTTGCATTGTTATGATGTTATTTCAATCATATGTTATCATATTCTAAGTAATACTATCATAATTATAAAAAATGACAACTCAATTTTCAACCATTTATACATCTTTTCAAGAGTATAGTGCTTATTGAGAATTAAATAATTCCCCGAGACAATTACAAGCAGTTTTATAGAGGCTATATGCTTACAAAATAATCTATTTCTTAAATAAAATTGTCACACTCCCGACTCCCTCTCGAAAATAAACCAGTCGAGCTGAAAATAATATAACCAACTTATTCTTTCCAAACTAAAAGTTATATTTCTTACAGTTAACAGTAAATATTAAAAGAAGATTCAAAATTCTGTTTTTGCTTTTTCTAATGATTAGTGTGCTAATTATTTGCCCTTTAGGAATTTATCTCGTAAAAAATGGTTAAAATGGATTTGAAATTTATTAAAACTAGTAATAGATCATCTTTTCTTAGTATAAAATTACTTTTTAATGGTTTTCAAATTAGTTTCCCCATGTTTTTCAATAACTTACTCTGCAAAAAAACTTCCTACTGCAATTGCAATGGACATTTAATGTTTTTATGTCAGGAGTGTGACATATTACTGTTGAATGAAAAATTCTTGATAAATTTTCAAAAATGCTATATCATAAGAATGAAAATGTTTTATGAAAGGCAAGATATATTAAAGTAAATATTCTGTTTATCTAAAGCAACATACAGATCCCTCCAAGTGTATCAACGATCATACTCTCATACTCTCAGGTCGGACACAGAGTTTTGTCAGACTTCACTCTTAAAATTGTCCGACAAATGTCCGACAATTTAAAATTGTCCGACAAAATCCTCCCAGGTTGGAGTGAGAGTCTCCACTCTCAGATAGTTAAACTGTAAACAGGAAATGTCCCCAAATTCTGCTAACCAATAAATTTGTGCATAAAGAAACATGCGTATCTTAGTAAAGCTGAAGTAAATGAGCGATATACAGTACGGAAAGTATAGATATGTTAACGGCTGTCACGGGCGATATATACAATAATATCCATGAATAAAATGTATTAACATGCAGTACCCATGTTTTAAATGCACTAGAAGTGAATATTAATATGTCCCTTATGTACTCACGACAATCGATGCCAAGGCCCTTTCACTTGCTGCAGACAGTTGCCGGTTTACGATATCGAGTGCGTTTGCTCTTTTACGTGTTTGCCAAATGTAGGGCG
Source organism: Bathymodiolus septemdierum (assembly GCA_963383655.1). Taxonomy (NCBI): domain Eukaryota; kingdom Metazoa; phylum Mollusca; class Bivalvia; order Mytilida; family Modiolidae; genus Bathymodiolus; species Bathymodiolus septemdierum. The sequence goes on from OY726523.1 coordinate 5,153,757, forward strand.
AACGAACCCGGGTAAATAATTTTAATTTATACATTTATTTCTTTAAAGGCAAATTTGGATTAAAATTAATTAGTAAAATTTAAGTTTTATTTTATTTATGGCGAATGGGTCATAAATCCGTAAATCCCGTTTTTTTTTTCTTGAAAATTGGCAGTCTGCAGAGTCCTGATATAGGTGAAATAATATTTGATTAGTGTATTCTACGTGGTTTTTTTTTACAGTTTACCTGTCAAAACATCACCCATCTCAGCATGTAGTCGCATCGTGCATTCATGATATACAAATACACCTATCACAGGTGTGAAAAAAAACGTTGCTCAAGACTCCTTTTACTAAGACTTATAAATATAGATAACTATTTTGCGTTTTCGATTTTCAAGCCGTCTTCCAATTTATTTGTACTTAAAAAATAAATTTATATCTTTTTTCTTATATGTGTATAAATATCTTAATAGAATAAATACATTTACGGTGAGAAATTATTATACGTCATGATATTGTTATTTAGGTAAATACTTATTAGACAGATTTTATTTTAAACCATTTTTGTCTTTTTAAGTGATAACTGACCCAAGCTAAATAAATGAAATGTGACTTAATGTGTTAATTATATAAATCCTTGCCTTCTATAAATTTTAATTTCTTATCTAATTCTTATTCTTATTTAACAATATGATCAGGTTGTTATTTTCATTGAATGGCATCTCAAAATAGATGGCTTCACAGTAGGGGCTCTTCCTGTATATTGGTTACATCCTGTATATTACAACTGACAGCCAATGCAGGACAAACAATTTTAATCAGCCATCATTATCATAAAATAATTTTTTTTAATCTATATTTTGATGATGGCACCTAATTCCAATCACCTAATCCAAATTAGTATAGTAGAGTAGTACCATATTTTTCGGACAATAAATCTAGATAAAAATGATGATTTTGTTTACAGTACAAAAAATTTATACCTTTATTTTGCTGTAGGTTTATTTCTGAATAAGAAGACTTGTATCATCGATGTTCTTGGTGTTATTTTTTTTTTTTTAATAAAGCAATAAAAGTATACTAACAAGGGGTGCAATTCTGGGGATAAAATATTCAACATCCGAAAAAATCAATATTCAATGATTGAAGTGTTATCGAAAATCAGTTCAATATTGTATTTTATAATAAAATATATACTATAAAAAAATGTATCTTGTTGAAAAAAATCACAGGGTGGATCGATTTACAATATAAAATTATTATCACAAAATATCTAAATATAGCTATAGCCTTCCATCAAACACGAGCATGCGCATGTGGTTGTAGTAAAAAATGGTGGTTGCAATACATCTCACAGTAAACGTGTAGAACAAGCTTTTTATACTAAATACACTGGAAAATAATTTATATCGATTTCGTTACTTAATCGATATTTTATTGCAATAATTTATATGAGGCTATGGATGTTTAAACGTCACTTTTCAACAATATTTCAGTTATATATTGACCTTTGAGCTACCCTTCCTGGCGCGAATATGGTGCAAGGTAGAAATACACTAGGGTATTTACGTACCCGGACATTCTACATACCGGAAAGAAAGTACGCTTACAAATACGCATCGATCACATAAAGTTTGACATGTTCACCTCGAGAAATGTAAAAAAAATCTTTAAATATCCACTCTCATGTCCGACCACGATGTCCGACCAAATAGTCGGACTTAGAGAGTGTTGACTCTCAAATTTGTCTGACATTTTGGGAGGAATATGTCTGACCTGAGAGTATGATCGTTGATACACTTGGAGTGTACTGTACATCAATTTTTCATTTAGAAAAAAAATCCATATTTTGACATTTTTTAAGAAAATATAACCCTTTATCATCACTTATTATGAGAAAGGTGTCATGCAATATACAAAAATACTATAATTATTACTTATTGTTTATATGTAATTAAATTGAAAACATTGTGGAAGTTTGTAGAAGCATGGTTTTTTTTTTTTTTATTTAAAAGATTATGCCTATTAAAAGTGTCACACTCCTGACATTAGTTATTTTGATTTCCTAGCTATGATATGTCATATATCAGAGCTATTTCCAACTTTTTTCTTTGATTGGGTCTGGAGCTTTTGGAAAATAAAGAAAATTGTGAACTATTAAAGCATACAACATAGTACTATACAACTAAGTTAAAATGTCACACTCCTGACATTTTTTGTGTCTCTCCTTATGCAAGCCCAATTTTACAACTATCATATTCATCCAGTCTAATACTACTAAATTATTATAACTAATGTTTTTTTACAACATATTTTGACTTTTCTGAACTAATTAGTCTCAACAATGAAAAACTATTAAGGTTTAATTTGACATTTGTACAATTTTCCAAGTTAAATTTATTCAGTACACTAATTTAAAAAATAGAATAATTATTTGTTGCAAAATCATAGGGTCACAAAACATCTAGATATTTGAAGTAAAATGGTACGGAATTATAGAATACCATCTTTGCTTAATATATTTTTTATTTTTATTTTTTTATCATCAAGGAAAGTTAAGGCAATTTAAAGTTTGTCACACTAAAACGTCACACTCCTGACAAATTTGACCAGTTTTTAGAGGATAACTTTTTAACCAGAAGAGCAATCTCCATGACACTTTGCATGAAGATAACTGTTACCATTGTGTTTGTTTCAAGATATTTACCTTTCTTTCATATCATTTAATATTCAAATTATTCTCTGAAAATAAAAAGTCTTCATTTTTTTTTATATCACCCAGGTGTTAATTGTGACCTCATGCAAACCTTGACTATTAATTGCAATCAATACTAATTATCACCTGGTATATGGAGATTGTTATATGAGTTAAGACAGGTGATTTATTATTGACTTAATAGAAAAAAATCGGGTTTTAATTAATCTTTTAGGAAGAATTAAGACATCATGCTTGAATGATGTTAATTAATTTGTGTATTAATTACATGTTATGTAATTAATTTTTATAAGGTTGTGTGATTCATTGATCTAGTTATTTGTGGACATTTATTTTGTTTTAAGAACGTCAACCTGATAATTAAGTCTCCCAAAGTTTGGAAGACTTATTGTTTTTGCTCCGTTTCTTATTATTATTAATATTTTTATTTTTTATTTTTATTATTATTATCCTTCTCTTTCTTCCCTTTCTTTCCGCGGACCATGAACTTGTCCACGGCAGATCTCAGGAACTACTGGACAGAATTTCATGAAACTTAGTGGAGTTATAGATATATGTTTCTAGTTGGTCCTAAAGTTTTCAGCTTTGTGGTAAAGGGGGTCAAAGTCATATTTTAAGGGGTTCAAAGGGGGTGGGGGTTACTATAGAATCCTATGGGAAAGTTAAATTTCGTACATTAATGTTGATAACTTCTAAATGTATAATGATAGAGACATAAAATTAGAAATAGTGATAGGTCACCATTAGAGGAGCAATTCTGCGTTTTCAAAATTTTTGAGGTGTCTGCCATTTTTAAAATGGCTGCTAAAATACGGTATAAAAAATGGGCGATAAAAATTCAACATTGTCCAATATCATCAATATTTTATATGTGGGTAGATAATGATGTCCCAAATTGATTCCCGACATTGAAAAATTTCTACCGGTTGCCATTTTCAAAATGGCCACCACAATACCGCAAAAATTCAACATTGTCCGATATCATCAAAATTTGAGTATGTGTGTAGATAATGATGACCCGAATTGTTTCCCGACATTGAAAAATCTACCGGTCGCCATTTTCAAAATGGCCGATTTCAACACCATTTCATATGTGGGTAGATTATAATGTCCCGAATTGATTCCTGACATCGAAAAATTTCTACTGGTTGCCATTTTCAAAATGGCCACCACAATACCGCACAAATTCAACATCGTTCGATTTCAATGTCCTGAATTGATTCCCGACATTGAAAAATTTCTACCTGTCTCCATTTTCAAAATGGGCGACACAATACCGCAAAAATTCAACAATGTTCTATTTCAAAGGTAGCTTTTAATTTATTTTTTAAACTGGTTGTCAGTGGCCGGTTTGGCAGACTTCATAATCGTTGGATTATAATCATATCTTGTTACATTTTCTTTTTCTGAAGAAAACGTAGACACATTATTTTATTATTTATTTTCTCCTTCGATTCTCTCATCCTAAAATAAATTTTATCTTTTCTAAATAAAGACAAACAAGGATATTAGGAAGAGTGACTCGCAACAACTTCTTTGTTGCAACGACCTTTATTATTATTTATCATGCAACAAATACATGTATAAAAGCAATACACCAATTAACATGCGTTTATATAAATAAATAATGTACACAATCTAGCCAGCCTTAATATTTTTGAACGGAAATTAACGTGTAGTTGTAGCAAGACTCGATACTTTAAAATTCTTACGCAGCTATAATAAACAAATTTGGTCTCTATAAACAAAATTTTATGCAAAATGTTTTTCTGACAATCTTGCCTGAGATGATTCACTATCAGAATTTCAACATCATCATGATTATAGTGACATCTCTGTCCTCCGTCCAAGATGGCTGCCATTTCTAAAATAGAATATATGAGTATAAATAAAACAAGTTTTTTAAGATGTTTCACAATAATAATATTAAATGAATTATTTCTTTTTTGCACATTTAATTTTTTACAGAAAACCTGTTGTAGTTTGTATATCAGACATAAGAATACAAACAAATGTTCACCATGACAATGACAGACCAAACCAGTTTCCAAACAGAAGAACAACTGAGGACAATTTAACATTGCCAAAATTTGCCAGTCTTGCCAAAGTAATTTTTATGTTAGGAAATCCAAGATGCAGAAAGTCATAATAACAAATATAATAGCTATACAAAATGTTGTTTTGTTCCTTCTTAAAGCAAGGTAACAAAAAAAATCATGGGTACAAAAAAGTTATAAAAACATTTGATTTTAGAAACAAATAGGGAGGAATGTGCAGAATGTCTATTATGGTAATAAACAGAATTGAGTATTGAAAACAAGTGGGAACTAGTTAAATGTCAATGACATTTTATAGCCAATGGTTGGTTTACTGTAAAATGAAACTCACCAAATAAATGCATGTGGTTTTTGGTTTGGTTTATTGTGTTTAATGCCACTTTCAACAATATTTCAGTTATATCGGGTGGTCAGTTTAATTGGTGGAGGAAACCGGAGTACCGGAGAAAACCACAGACCTGTCGTAAGTCGCTGACAAACTTTTTCACTTAATGTTGTATCAATTACTCCTCACCAGGAACGGCGTTCGAATTCACAACTTTAGTGTTGAAAGTTACTGATTGCACAGGTAGTTGTAAATCCAACTACCATATGATCACGACCATGACGGTCCCCAAATGCATGTGAAATGGCTAACTTAGCAAATGTATAATTACAAAGATTAATTTATATTTCAGTATATAGGACTTAAGATTAACAACCTAACTGTCATGTTACTCAATACAATGATACCTGATTGTCTGGTACATTTAGATGGACAAAGTGTTAACTTAGACATTGCTATAGTAGAAGAATGGTGAGTGGTATTCTCTTGTTAAGTATACTGGTACTTTGTCTTAGTTTGGAAATTTTTCTGGCTGCCTCTGTTCGTAATATTGGTATTGAACAGGATGGTGAAATGCTCACTGGGCTCACAATTCATGAATTATAAAAGAAATCAAATTAAGTGTGCATGTCACATATATGGAATAACCTTCATCAGGTATGCAGATAATCAAAAGATTGGAAAGCCAAATAATTTAATTGTCTTTGGGAGGAAATAAACCTAAGGACAGAAATTAAACAGGATAGTTAAAATTGGCTAATGTTGTTAAATTTTTTCATAGTTGTTTTACTCTATAGCTTGACTTCAGAGACAGAGGTTTATATAAAGATCTGAAATTTACCAATTTTTACTTAAATATTAATTATCATGAAAAAAACAACTTTCTGTCAGAAGATAAAACTGATATTTCGAAATTTGTTAGAATAATATGTAAATGTGTATCAATATTTATTAATATAATTATTTTTGTAAATTTATTATCATAGCATAATGCTTAATTGATATTCAATTATTCACCAAGGGAGAGGTAAATATTTTAGCTTAAAGCAAAACTAAAATACCTGGCTGTGTCAAACCCCCTGTCCCTTCTACCTCAAGACATAGACTGGCTGTGTCAAGGTAAAACCCTCTGTCCCTTCTACTTCAAGACATAGACTGGCTGTGTCAAGGTAAAGCCCTCTGTCCCTTCTACATCAAGACATAGACTGGCTGTGTCAAGGTAAAACCCTCTGTTCCTTCTACCTCAAGACATAGACTGGCTGTGTCAAGGTAAAACCCTAAGTCCCTTCTACGTCAAGACATAGACTGGCTGTGTCAAGGTAAAATCTTTTGTCCCTTCTACCTCAAGACATAGACTGGCGGTGTCAAGGTAAAGCCCTTTGTCCCTTCTACCTCAATGCATAGACTGGGGGTGTCAAGGTAAACCCTCTGTCCCTTCTACCTCAAGACATAGACTGGGTGTGTCCAGGTAAAACCCTCTGTCCCTTCTACGTCAAGACATAGACTGGTGGTGTCAAGGTAAAACCCTCTGTCCCTTCTACCTCAAGACATAAACTGGCTGTGTCAAGGTAAAACCCTCTGTCCCTTCTACGTCAAGACATAGACTGGTGGTGTCAAGGTAAAGCCCTCTGTCCATTCTACCTCAAGACATAGACTGGCTGTGTCAAGGTAAAACCCTCTGTCCCTTCTACCTCAAGACATAGACTGGCTGTGTTAAGGTAAAACCCTCTGTCCCTTCTACCTCAATACATAGACTGGTGGTGTCAAAGTAAAACCCTCTGTCCCTTCTGCGTCAAGACATAGACTGGCTGTGTCAAGGTAAAGCCCTCTGTTCCTTCTATGTCAAGACATAGACTGGCTGTGTCAAGGTAAAATCCTCTGTCCCTTGTACCTCAAGACATAGACTGGCTGTGTCAAGGTAAAACCTTCTGTCCCTTCTACCTCAAGACATAGACTGGCGGTGTCAAGGTAAAACCCTCTGTCCCTTCTACCTCAAGACATAGACTGGGTGTGTCAAGGTAAAACCCTCTGTCCCTTCTATGTCAAGACATAGACTGGTGGTGTCAAGGTAAAACCCTCTATCCCTTCTACCTCAAGACATAGGCTGGCTGTGTCAAGGTAAAACCCTCTGTCCCTTCTACCTCAAGACATAGACTGGCTGTGTCAAAGTAAAACCCTCTGTCCCTTCTACGTCAAGACATAGACTGGTGGTGTCAAGGTAGAACCCTCTGTCCCTTCTACCTCAATACATAGGCTGGCTGTGTCAAGGTAAAACCCTCTGTCCCTTCTACCTCAAGACATAGACTGGCTGTGTTAAGGTAAAGCCCTCTGTCCCTTCTACCTCAAGACATAGACTGGCTGTGTCAAAGTAAAACCCTCTGTCCCTTCTACCTCATGACATAGACTGGCTGTGTTAAGGTAAAGCCCTCTGTCCCTTCTACCTCAATGCATAGACTGGTGGTGTCAAAGTAAAACCCCCTGTCCCTTCTGCATCAAGACATAGACTGGCTGTGTCAAGGTAAAAGCCTCTGTCCCTTCTACCTCAAGACATAGACTGGCTGTGTCAAAGTAAAACCTTCTGTCCCTTCTACGTCAAGACATAGACTGGCTGTGTCAAGGTAAAGCCCTCTGTCCCTTCTACCTCAAGACATAGACTGGCTGTGTCAAGGTAAAATCCTCTGTCCCTTCTACCTCAAGACATAGACTGGCTGTGTTAAGGTAAAACCCTCTGTCCCTTCTACCTCAATACATAGACTGGTGGTGTCAAAGTAAAACCCTCTGTCCCTTCTGCGTCAAGACATAGACTGGCTGTGTCAAGGTAAAGCCCTCTGTTCCTTCTATGTCAAGACATAGACTGGCTGTGTCAAGGTAAAGCCCTCTGTCCCTTCTACCTCAAGACATATACTGGCTGTGTCAAGGTAATACCTTCTGTCCTTTCTACCTCAAGACATAGACTGGCGGTGTCAAGGTAAAGCCCTCTGTCCCTTCTACCTCAAGACATAGACTGGTGGTGTCAAGGTAAAACCCTCTGTCCCTTCTACCTCAAGACATAGGCTGGCAGTGTCAAGGTAAAACCCTCTGTGCCTTCTACCTCAAGAAATAGACTTGCTGTGTCAAGTTAAAACCCTCTGTCCCTTCTACGTCAAGACATAGACTGGTGGTGTCAAGGTAAAACCCTCTGTCCCTTCTACCTCAAGACATAGGCTGACTGTGTCAAGGTAAAACCCTCTGTGCCTTCTACCTCAAGAAATAGACTTGCTGTGTCAAGTTAAAACCCTCTGTCCCTTCTACGTCAAGACATAGACTGGTGGTGTCAAGGTAAAACCCTCTGTTCCTTCTACCTCAAGACATAGGCTGGCTGTGTCAAGGTAAAACTCTCTGTCCCTTCTACCTCAAGACATAGGCTGGCTGTGTCAAGGTAAAACTCTCTGTCCCTTCTACCTCAAGACATAGACTGGTGATGTCAAGGTAAAACCCTCTGTCCCTTCTACCTCAAGACATAGACTGGCTGTGTTAAGGTAAAACCCTCTGTCCCTTCTACCTCAAGACATAGACTGGCTGTGTCCAGGTAAAACCCTCTTACCCTTCTACCTCAAGACATAGACTGGCTGTGTCCAGGTAAAACCCTCTGTCCCTTCTACCTCAATACATAGACTGGTGGTGTCAAAGTAAAACCCTCTGTTCCTTCTGCATCAAGACATAGACTGGCTGTGTCAAGGTAACACCCTCTGTTCCTTCTATCTCAAGACATAGACTGGTGATGTCAAGGTAAAACCCTCTGTCCCTTCTACATCAAGACATAGACTGTGTGTGTTTATGAAAAGACAGTTTATAAATATATTATTGTTATTTTTTTTCAGTTATTCAGTTATTCTAGATGTTGTTGGGGTAAATTGTAAAGCATTAAGAAGTGTCACTGATGTAAGTTAATGGAATATTAATTTTTATACCCCTGCTCTCCGAAGGGGGAGGGGGGTATACTGTCTTACTTCTGTCCATCCATCCTTGCATCCGTCCTTCTGTCCGTCCATCCTTACGTCCGTCCTTCCGTCCATCCAAGATATGTTTGTCGCGTTTTTCTCAGTAACTGTTGATGGCGGAAATCTGATATTTGGTCACAAGCGTCATATAGGTACCCCATATCTTCGGAAGCGTTTTGGACCCATCAGATTCCTACTTCCTGTTTGCCGAAGAGCGGGGGTATCATAAGTGAGCATTAGTTCACAGTTCATTTTGTTTTATTTAAATTAAAAGAAATTTTTGTCATAGATTTCCAGCAACCAAAACAGTTAAAGACCTGCACAAATCTATATCAGTTTTAAAGATCAAATACTGCATTGAATGAAAAAACTGACAACAAACCCATACATGATATTCTCTGAGGATAAAAAATGAAGTCATGATAGAAATTGAGTCATGACATTATATAAATAACATATATTTTAGAGAGTGACAATATATTGTAACCCCGAGAAATCATTGTCATCCGTGGCAAAGACGAGGTTAATTGTGTATTTAAAGGGGTTACAATATCTCCATCACCCTCTCAAATATATGTTATTCATTTTATTATATTGAATGTTCCCTTCTGTCATTTTGTCTGTGCAAAATAATCTGTTACCCTTCTGAATTTAGTTTTATTATGTTTTGATTAGGATAGTAAAAATACCCATCGGTCTGCAGCACATAGTGAAATATTCAAGAAACAACAAAAAATATCCTTGAGTTATATGTGATTATTATATTTTATGTAAATTTACATGGAAATCTTGCATTTTCATTGGTTTATAAGAAGGTGACATTTTAGCTCATGAGAGGGTGACAAGACAAACAAATTGTCACCCAGTCTGGATGGTGACAGACTAAAATGTCACCTTCTTGCAAACCAATGAAAATGCAGATTTCCTATGCAAATTTACATAAAATATGATAATAAATTATATTTACTGGCTATATATGTATTCATCAGCATGATGACTGCATACTTTTTAAAATCATGTTCTTCTGAAATTGATAAATTATAATGACTATGTATGGTATGTGATTGCTTTTTTACACAACAAAAAATAATTGATGCTTTTTTTTTCACTGTAGCTTAAAGCTATATTATACAGTTGTAAAGTTTAATCTTGATGTTTAGAAGTTAAATAAACCAATGAGTTTACTGTGAAATAACTAAGTGTTTGAATTATCTGTGTTAAACTAACCTGAAGCCAATATTACAAATGGACTAAATATTTACTATTTACTATGAACTATCCAAGACATGGCTTATATGAGTTTGATATATAGCCAAACCTGTATTAAGAGGCCACCTTTGGGACAAAGAAAAAGAGGTCTTCTAAGACAAATGACCTTAGTTTAAACAATATTTATTTCATGAAATTTCAGCATACAATTATTATTCAAATAATAATATATACTTACAAAGTTCAATGGGATTCAGATTGATTGATTGATTGATTTTTGGTGTTTAATGCCACTTTCAGCTATATCATGGCGATCAGTTTTAGTGGTGGAAGAAGCCGGAGAGAACCACCGACCATGAGCAAGCAACTGGTAAACTTTTATCACTTGCGGCTGCGAGTCCAGTGCACCTTTTCTTGTAATTTACAAAGCCAGGCACGAACCCATGCCGTATTGGTGATAGGCTTGTATGAGTTGTTAGGTATTCCAACTACCTAACTCATTGAGCCACCCGGGCCCTTCAATGAGAGTCAGAAACAAGTTATAAAACTTATGTAAATCTGTCTCCCTAATTAGATATTGATAACATTGCTAGCTCACTGGAAAGACTATCAGTGGTTAGACATATGGCACCACTCAAACACATTATCCTGATTCTGAGCCAACCAGTATTTGCTCTTACTTCTTAATGCTGCGTGAGGAGAAACTACAAATACCAATGTTATAGTTTTTTGTTTGTCCGACCGAGAACCCAGAACTACCGCACTCGAGGTGAGCATGCTAATCATTACACCACTCATGCGATTTTTTCCAGCTATTTTATGGTGAGAACAAGTTACATTTCGATGAGATGATGATGATGATGATGAGTCGGCTTTGTACTAGACCAACACACTTAGTTGTATTTGTGCTAGCTCACATAAATAAAGTCTGTGGGTTGATGTGTTGTTCTATTCTGACAAATTTATCCGGATCCTGGTCAATCAGTGTTTGCTTTTATTCCTTAATACTACAGCTTAGTGGAGAAGCAGCAACTACCAGTTTTATAGTCTTTGTTTTGAACCCATGATCTACCAGACTCGAAGCCAACACACTATCCATTATACCACTGATGCTGTTTTTATATTTGACAGTAAATCTTGTTTTCACCGATGTTTGTTAAACAGAAATGTGATAAAAACTTTCAGAAATAAAATCTACATATTGTTTTAAGGATCAGATGTCAGAGCCATGTTTAGCTGAGATGTCTTGGAGCACTTTTATTCATTTACAGGCCAGACAAGAAAACATTAAACATTTAAAGGTATCAATACATGTCTAATAAGGCTATTATTTTATTGTTTTAAGCTTTTTGGAGGTGTCAGCTTTTACCTAACTAAAAAATATGTGTGAAAAATGCATGTTTATTCTTACATGTTAAGGTTAAAAAACAAACATAATTTGTATGTGGACAAAATGGTTTTTTTTAGGAATAAATTTGAAATATAAATATGATCTTCTATAATAAAAAAAAACTGTTAAAGGTACATGTATATTAGCCATCTCACGGCTCACTGATGCATCATGATATTTTCTTTTGCGATCCACAAATCAATACATGCACCCCGAAACAATGCCGATCTAATAGCATTGTATATTTAAACCAAAACAATGCCGATCTAATAGCATTGTATATTTAAAGCCAAAAAAGTAGCTCACTACAAGTGAGGTTGTAAAACTATAATAAACAAACATGGCGGTAAAAAAACCAAACTTTTGTTTCCGCTGATCACACAATTCTCCCGTGTGGAAATTCTTTGGTTTTAATGAGTGAGTGAGTGATTGTTGTTTAACGCCAATTCAGCAATTTTTCAGCTATATCATGGCTCACTGAAACAACAGTCTGCAGGTAGACCTGTCTCTCCACTCGGGACACATTATTCTGATTCAGAACCAACCAGTCTTTGCTCTTACTCCTTATTGCTGCGTGCTTATTGTCTTTGGTTTGACCCGACCGGGGATCGAACCCACGATATACCGCACTCGAGGCGAGCACGCTAACCATTACACCACCAATGTGGTTTTGGTTTTAATGGAACATAATCTAATTGAGATAGGTTAATAAACAAGGGTACGATGGATTGTCGTATTTGTAATGCAAAACTGAAATATAATGGCAAAGCATATTGTAAGACATCACATGGATATCAACATTCTAGCTAAGAGTGTGTTAGTTCTATAATTTCTAGTGAAAGTCTATTAAAACATGTTTTATATTTCTTTATCCAATTAAATTTAGAAATATTATTATTACAAACAAAATAAAACACTGATATTACAAATAACCTACATTAAAAGAAAATATTTTTTACAGCATTAACTGAACTAATTAATAATAGCAAACACTTCTTCATTAATAAGAAATGTATATTCATTAGTTTTAAGTATCGTGAAATGTATCAGATCATGACCCTATCGTGATATGGATCGTATTGTGACAAAGTGGTATGTGAAATGTATCAGATCATGACCCTATCGTGATATGGATCGTATTGTGACAAAGTGGTATCGTTAGACCTCTATTATAAATGTATAAAAGTACTTAAGGTAGAGACTGACACTAGTCACATAACTTTTAAGAATATTGAATAAAATGTGGTAATAATTATTAATTATGTTTGCAGTATTTCTTATGAGGTATTTTGCTTTTTGAATTTTCTACATATGATTTGTGCAAATTCTCAAATTAAACTGAAATACAAATTTAATACAGTAATTTCTTGGCAATAATACATTATATGTGTAAAATGCTATATGAAGCATTTCGTCAAGGGAGGTAATCATGTTTCAAATGATATTAGAATAGAATAAGAATAAAAATAAGAATTTTTTATTGCCAATTAAGGGCCCACAAGGGGCAAACAATTTAATACAATGATTGAAATGATTGGAGACATACATGTAAACACACCCAAAAACCAGGAAAACATATTTATGTTCAGTGACTGCACGGCCAGATCAGAGCCTATCAAATACCACCATAAATCAATTCATATTTAATATAATATAACATGTATAATAAATATAATAATTCACCTAACCTAATGATATCTATAGGATCAATTGTGTCCTCGCAGCAAAAAACATTCCTCTATAAAACTACCTAATTTTTTCAAAACTTGTTCATGTTCATTAGTAAATAGCCAGACAAATTTTGATGATGTGTCCATGTATCTAAAATTTGGACATAAGTCAATAACTTTATCAAAAAATTTTCATATAAGGGACAGTCGACAACAAAATGTTTCTCATCTTCAATATCTCCCTCAGAACAATTTGTGCATTTTCTTTCTGATCTTATAATGTTCTTATATCTTCCAGTTTCAATATTTAATGGATGAGCACTGACTCTTATCTTACATATAGACTGTCGAATTTTAAAATTATTAATTTGTAAATATTTCTCTTTCCCAAAATGGGTCTTCATGTAAAAATATGTATCTAATTTACCTCTGTTGCTGCCAGTGGCATCTACCCTTTCTCCATTCCAAAAATCAAGAAAACTGTTACACATATTATCTTTTACTTGTTTACATAACTGACCTAATTTGATATTTAAACTCCTGATCTTCAATTCATCAATAATATATAATATACTCGAATACCATGTATTGATTTTACTAAAATGTAAATCTTTATTACATATATAAGCATCAAATAGTAAACCTTCCTGTTGACCTTCTAATCTGTGACAATATTTTAACATAGCTAAAATTACAGAGAAATATATAGGATAACGTCCAAGTTCAGACATAACTGCAATATTGGTAGTTTTCCTATTTACACCAAGAATGTATTTTAAAATTTTTAATCATTTTTTTTCCTACAACTGGACGAATCTATGATGAGTTTTGCATGTTTTTGTTAAATATTGAAGTTTTTAATATTATGACCCCAGACTTTCCTTACACTTCTGAAAATGAAACGAAATGCACCATATTATATTAAAAATTTAGAAATTTTAAATGATAGGATTTTTCGCTATTCAAGAATTTTGAGGAGAATTTATACATTATAAAAGTTGAAGATTTACAAAAATGTAAATGCTTTATATCTTGAAAATTAGTCTGGTGACCTATATTTTTAAATTAAATTCCTTAAAGTCTGCCACAAAAGCAATAAATCTGGCCAGTTTTAAGGAAATTCAATGACAAATTATTTTAGTATGAAATGTGGGTCTCTAGAGTGCAAAATTAGCTCTAAAAATGTACTTTTCCTGCCATGGAAGAATTGTAGACAGCTTAATTTGCTAACTATATCACCTAGAAAGGAAATCTTTCCCTTACAAACATTATCTTTGCTTGTTTTATTTTCATTTATTCAATGTCTTATCAAAAAAAGTGAAAAATGTGGACATTTTTCATGAAATTGTCAAAAAGGGTATATGTCAGGGTGTCTTTCTAAACCCCTAACTTTTTTTTTTGCCTGGAAACATATCTTTATTTTTTAATAATATGTAGCATGGATATAAGTAATGTGATATATCTTCTTTTTTTTTAAATTCATTGACACATTTTTTTTCTATTCCACTTTAAAATCAAATTTTGTTGGATTTCACCAAAAAAAAAATGAAAAAATTATAAAAATTTATGTCTTAGATATTCCAAAATATTCATTTATCATATTATACTCAGATAATTAATAAAAATTATATGCTATTTTTTTTTTGGTACCTTAATGACACGGAGAAATTTTGGACTTCAGAGGGAGGTAATTTTTTCAGGGAATATTTTTTAAATAAGCCTGGAAACCTAATCTCAAATTTTGATATTTTGTTAGGTACATCTCAAAGAACAATATAAACGAAATTCAAAAAAATTCATTGACTAGTTTTTTTTTGCCCATAGTGTCCTCTACCTTAAATGCTTTTTTTTTATTTTTTTTTAAATGATGTACATGTAGATTAAAATATAAAATTCTAGATAAATTTGCAGATGTGACCTGTGAAAATCAGATCAGTTGATAGGTACTGGTATGTTTAAATACTGTATATATGTGTGGATAATACTCATTGATGTATAATACCAATATAGGAAAAAAATCAATTATTGTATACCCTACAACATTCAATTATACACATGGCATTCTCCACCGATCTGCATGTCACCCTGAATAAAAATTAACACATTTTATTTAATTCAGCAAAATACAAAAACAAAATTTTATTTATTTTGATTAATTTACCAATAATAGATTACAAATTATATTTCAAATGCTATTTCCTCAGTATTTGAGTTTGAATTTTATAGAAAAATAAGATGAATCCCTAAACTTTATAGAAAAATAAGATGAATCCGTAAACTTTATAGAAAAATAAGATGAATCGGTAAACTTTATAGAAAAATAAGATGAATCCGTAAACTTTATAGAAAAATAAGTTGAATCGGTAAACTTTATAGAAAAATAAGATGAATCGGTAAACTTTATAGAAAAATAAGATGAATCCCTAAACTTTTTAGAAAAATAAGATGAATCCGTAAACTTTATAGAAAAATAAGATGAATCCCTAAACTTTATAGAAAAATAAGATGAATCCCTAAACTTTATAGAAAAATAAGATGAATCCCTAAACTTTATAGAAAAATAAGATGAATCCGTAAACTTTATAGAAAAATAAGATGAATCCCTAAACTTTATAGAAAAATAAGATGAATCCCTAAACTTTATAGAAAAATAAGATGAATCCCTAAACTTTTTAGAAAAATAAGATGAATCCCTAAACTTTTTAGAAAAATAAGATGAATCCGTAAACTTTATAGAAAAATAAGATGAATCCCTAAACTTTATAGAAAAATCAGATGAATCCGTAAACTTTAGAGAAAAGTAAGATGAATCCCTAAACTTTATAGAAAAAAAAGATGAATCCGTAAACTTTATAGAAAAATAAGATGAATCCGTATACTTTATAGAAAAATAAGATGAATCTGTAAACTTTATAGAAAAATAAGATGAATCCCTAAACTTTATAGAAAAATAAGATGAATCTGTAAACTTTATAGAAAAATAAGATGAATCCCTAAACTTTATAGAAAAATAAGATGAATCCCTAAACTTTATAGAAAAATAAGATGAATCCCTAAACTTTATAGAAAAATAAGATGAATCCGTAAACTTTATAGAAAAATAAGATGAATCCCTAAACTTTATAGAAAAATAAGATGAATCCGTAAACTTTATAGAAAAATAAGATGAATCCCTAAACTTTATAGAAAAATAAGATGAATCCCTAAACTTTATAGAAAAATAAGATGAATCCATAAACTTTATAGAAAAATAAGATGAATCCGTAAACTTTATAGAAAAATAAGATGAATCCCTAAACTTTATAGAAAAATAAGATGAATCCATAAACTTTATAGAAAAATAAGATGAATCCATAAACTTTATAGAAAAATAAGATGAATCACTAAACTTTATAGAAAAATAAGATGAATCTGTAAACTTTATAGAAAAATAAGATGAATCTGTAAACTTTATAGAAAAATAAGATGAATCCGTAAACTTTTTAGAAAAATAAGATGAATCCGTAAACTTTATAGAAAAATAAGATGAATCCCTAAACTTTATAGAAAAATAAGATGAATCCCTAAACTTTATAGAAAAATAAGATGAATCCCTAAACTTTATAGAAAAATAAGATGAATCCCTAAACTTTATAGAAAAATAAGATAAATCCCTAAACTTTTTAGAAAAATAAGATGAATCCGTAAACTTTATAGAAAAATAAGATGAATCCCTAAACTTTATAGAAAAATCAGATGAATCCGTAAACTTTATAGAAAAATAAGATGAATCCCTAAACTTTATAGAAAAATAAGATGAATCCCTAAACTTTATAGAAAAATAAGATGAATCCCTAAACTTTATAGAAAAATAAGATGAATCCCTAAACTTTATAGAAAAATAAGATGAATCCCTAAACTTTTTAGAAAAATAAGATGAATCCCTAAACTTTTTAGAAAAATAAGATGAATCCGTAAACTTTATAGAAAAATAAGATGAATCCCTAAACTTTATAGAAAAATCAGATGAATCCGTAAACTTTATAGAAAAATAAGATGAATCCCTAAACTTTATAGAAAAAAAGATGAATCCGTAAACTTTATAGAAAAATAAGATGAATCCGTATACTTTATAGAAAAATAAGATGAATCTGTAAACTTTATAGAAAAATAAGATGAATCCCTAAACTTTATAGAAAAATAAGATGAATCTGTAAACTTTATAGAAAAATAAGATGAATCCCTAAACTTTATTGAAAAATAAGATGAATCCCTAAACTTTATAGAAAAATAAGATGAATCCGTAAACTTTATAGAAAAATAAGATGAATCCCTAAACTTTATAGAAAAATAAGATGAATCCGTAAACTTTATAGAAAAATAAGATGAATCCCTAAACTTTATAGAAAAATAAGATGAATCCCTAAACTTTATAGAAAAATAAGATGAATCTGTAAACTTTATAGAAAAATAAGATGAATCTGTAAACTTTATAGAAAAATAAGATGAATCCCTAAACTTTATAGAAAAATAAGATGAATCTGTAAACTTTATAGAAAAATAAGATAAATCCCTAAACTTTATAGAAAAATAAGATGAATCCCTAAACTTTATAGAAAAATAAGATGAATCTGTAAACTTTATAGAAAAATAAGATAAATCCCTAAACTTTATAGGAAAATAAGATGAATCCCTAAACTTTATAGAAAAATAAGATCAATCCCTAAACTTTATAGGAAAATAAGATGAATCTGTAAACTTTATAGAAAAATAAGATGAATCTGTAAACTTTATAGAAAAATAAGATAAATCCCTAAACTTTATAGAAAAATAAGATGAATCCCTAAACTTTATAGAAAAATAAGATGAATCCCTAAACTTTATAGAAAAATAAAATGAATCCATGAACTTTATAGAAAAATAAGATGAATCCCTAAACTTTATAGAAAAATAAGATGAATCACTAAACTTTATAGAAAAATAAGATGGATCTCTAAACTTTATAGAAAAATAAGATGAATCCCTAAACTTTATAGAAAAATAAGATGAATCTGTAAACTTTATAGGAAAATAAGATGAATCTGTAAACTTTATAGAAAAATAAGATGAATCTGTAAACTTTATAGAAAAATAAGATGAATCTGTAAACTTTATAGAAAAATAAGATAAATCCGTAAACTTTATAGGAAAATAAGATGAATCTGTAAACTTTATAGAAAAATAAGATGAATCCCTAAACTTTATAGAAAAATAAGATGAATCCCTAAACTTTATAGAAAAATAAGATAAATCCCTAAACTTTATAGAAAAATAAGATGAATCCCTAAACTGTATAGAAAAATAAGATGAATCTGTAAACTTTATAGAAAAATAAGATGAATCCGTAAACTTTATAGGAAAATAAGATGAATCTGTAAACTTTATAGAAAAATAAGATGAATCCCTAAACTTTATAGAAAAATAAGATGAATCCCTAAACTTTATAGAAAAATAAGATGAATCTGTAAACTTTATAGAAAAATAAGATGAATCTGTAAACTTTATAGAAAAATAAGATGAATCCGTAAACTTTATAGAAAAATAAGATGAATCCCTAAACTTTATAGAAAAATAAGATGAATCCGTAAACTTTATAGGAAAATAAGATGAATCTGTAAACTTTATAGAAAAATAAGATGAATCCCTAAACTTTATAGAAAAATAAGATGAATCCCTAAACTTTATAGAAAAATAAGATGAATCCCTAAACTTTATAGAAAAATAAGATGAATCCCTAAAATTTATAGAAAATTAAGATGAATCCCTAAACTTTATAGAAAAATAAGATGAATCCCTAAACTTTATAGAAAAATAAGATGAATCTGTAAACTTTATAGAAAAATAAGATGAATCTGTAAACTTTATTGGAAAATAAGATGAATCCGTAAACTTTATAGAAAAATAAGATGAATCCCTAAACTTTATAGGAAAATAAGATGAATCCGTAAACTTTATAGAAAAATAAGATGAATCCCTACACTTTATAGAAAAATAAGATGAATCCCTAAACTTTATAGAAAAATAAGATGAATCACTAAACTTTATAGAAAAATAAGATGAATCCCTAAACTTTATAGAAAAATAAGATGAATCCCTAAACTTTATAGAAAAATAAGATGAATCCCTAAAATTTATAGAAAATTAAGATGAATCCCTAAACTTTATAGAAAAATAAGATGAATCCGTAAACTTTATAGAAAAATAAGATGAATCCCTAAACTTTTTAGAAAAATAAGATGAATCCGTAAACTTTATAGGAAAATAAGATGAATCTGTAAACTTTATAGAAAAATAAGATGAATCCCTAAACTTTATAAAAAAATAAGATGAATCCGTAAACTTTATAGGAAAATAAGATGAATCTGTAAACTTTATAGAAAAATAAGATGAATCTCTAAACTTTATAGAAAAATAAGATGAATCCCTAAACTTTATAGAAAAATAAGATGAATCCGTAAACTTTATAGAAAAATAAGATGAATCTGTAAACTTTATAGAAAAATAAGATGAATCCGTAAACTTTATAGAAAAATAAGATGAATCCGTAAACTTTATAGAAAAATAAGATGAATCCCTAAACTTTATAGAAAAATAAGATGAATCCCTAAACTTTATAGAAAAATAAGATGAATCCCTAAACTTTATAGAAAAATAAGATGAATCCCTAAACTTTATAGAAAAATAAGATGAATCCGTAAACTTTATAGGAAAATAAGATGAATCTGTAAACTTTATAGAAAAATAAGATGAATCCCTAAACTTTATAGAAAAATAAGATGAATCCCTAAACTTTATAGAAAAATAAAATGAATCCATGAACTTTATAGAAAAATAAGATGAATCTGTAAACTTTATAGGAAAATAAGATGAATCTGTAAACTTTATAGAAAAATAAGATGAATCTGTAAACTTTATAGAAAAATAAGATATATCCCTAAACTTTATAGAAAAATAAGATGAATCTGTAAACTTTATAGAAAAATAAGATGAATCCCTAAACTTTATAGAAAAATAAGATGAATCCCTAAACTTTATAGAAAAATAAAATGAATCCATGAACTTTATAGAAAAATAAGATGAATCTGTAAACTTTATAGGAAAATAAGATGAATCTGTAAACTTTATAGTAAAATAAGATGAATCTGTAAACTTTATAGGAAAATAAGATGAATCCGTAAACTTTATAGAAAAATAAGATGAATCCCTAAACTTTGTAGAAAAATAAGATGAATCCCTAAACTTTATAGAAAAATAAAATGAATCCGTAAACTTTATAGAAAAATAAAATGAATCTGTAAACTTTATAGAAAAATAAGATGAATCCGTAAACTTTATAGGAAAATAAGATGAATCCGTAAACTTTATAGAAAAATAAGATGAATCTGTAAACTTTATAGAAAAATAAGATGAATCCGTAAACTTTATAGGAAAATAAGATGAATCCCTAAACTTTATAGAAAAATAAGATGAATCCCTAAACTTTATAGAAAAATAAGATGAATCCGTAAACTTTATAGAAAAATAAGATGAATCCGTAAACTTTATAGAAAAATAAGATGAATCCCTAAACTTTATAGAAAAATAAGATGAATCCGTAAACTTTATAGGAAAATAAGATGAATCCCTAAACTTTATAGAAAAATAAGATGAATCCCTAAACTTTATAGAAAAATAAGATGAATCCCTAAACTTTATAGAAAAATAAGATGAATCTGTAAACTTTATAGAAAAATAAGATGAATCCGTAAACTTTATAGAAAAATAAGATGAATCCCTAAACTTTTTAGAAAAATAAGATGAATCCGTAAACTTTATAGGAAAATAAGATGAATCCCTAAACTTTATAGAAAAATAAGATGAATCCCTAAACTTTATAGAAAAATAAGATGAATTCGTAAACTTTATAGAAAAATAAGATTTATAGAAAAATAAGATGAATCCCTAAACTTTATAGAAAAATAAGATGATTCCCTAAACTTTATAGAAAAATAAGATGAATCGGGGGGGGGGGGGGGGGGGGGACCTCAATCCCTAAACTTCGACATTGAAGATAGCTTAAATTACACTAATATAATTTATAAATAAATCTATTTTTAGAATAAATTTTGTCTGTAATCAGTTTGTATAAAATACTCATTTTTTTGCACTTGTTTAGTCTAGTTAAGATTTGTACACAAGATGTCAGAAACGTGGTTATGCTGTTATGCTTAGGACATGTAATTAAATAGTTAGAAGAAGAAATGTGTATTGTACATTAATGTGTGCAATACATGACCAATTATGGTATAATATTAGACCATTTATAACTACTGTTTTTTTTTCTATTTCAGTCAGTTAGGATACTAATAGATAAACCCCATGTCAACATGACAGAAGGTAACTATATGCTTGAGTGCTTAAACAATTGGGTTATAACAGTGATGGTGAACAATTCCACTAATATTAACTAAGCGAACACCTTAATTCACGGAGCACAAAAAAGACCAGAGCATAATTCAGGTCCTGGGGACAAGCACAAAAATGTAGCATTAAACTGGTTAATATGATCCTTCCCCTCTTGTTAATGTGATCCTTCTCCTCTTGTTAATGTGATCCTTCTCCTCTTGTTAATATGATCCTTCCCTTCTTGTTAATGTGATCCTTCCCCTCTTGTTAATGTGATCCTTCCCCTCTTGTTAATGTGATCCTTCCCCTCTTGTTAATGTGATCCTTCCCCTCTTGTTAATGTGATCCTTCCCCTCTTGTTAATGGGATCCTTCCCCTCTTGTTAATGTGATCCTTCCCCTCTTGTTAATGTGATCCTTCCCCTCTTGTTAATGTGATCCTTCCCCTCTTGTTAATGTGACCCTTCCCCTCTTGTTAATGTGATCCTTCCCCTCTTGTTAATGTGATCCTTCCCCTCTTGTTAAATGTGATCCTTCCCCTCTTGTTAATGTGATCCTTCCCCTCTTGTTAATGTGATCCTTCCCCTCTTGTTAATGTGATCCTTCTCCTCTTGTTAATATGATCCTTCCCCTCTTGTTAATATGATCCTTCCCCTCTTGTTAATGTGATCCTTCCCCTCTTGTTAATGTGATCCTTCCCCTCTTGTTAATGTGATCCTTCTCCTCTTGTTAATATGATCCTTCCCCTCTTGTTAATGTGATCCTTCCCCTCTTGTTAATGTGATCCTTCCCCTCTTGTTAATGTGATCCTTCTCCTCTTGTTAATGTGATCCTTCCGCTCTTGTTAATGTGATCCTTCCCCTCTTGTTAATGTGATCCTTCCCCTCTTGTTAATGGGATCCTTCCCCTCTTGTTAATGTGATCCTTCCCCTCTTGTTAATGTGATCCTTCCCCTCTTGCTAATGTGATCCTTCCCCTCTTGTTAATGTGATCCTTCCCCTCTTGTTAATATGCTCCTTCCCCTCTTGTTAATGTGATCCTTCCCCTCTTGTTAATGTGATCCTTCCCCTCTTGTTAATGTGATCCTTCCCCTCTTGTTAATGTGATCCTTCCCCTCTTGTTAATGTGATCCTTCCCCTCTTGTTAATGTGATCCTTCTCCTCTTGTTAATATGATCCTTCCCCTCTTGTTAATATGATCCTTCTCCTCTTGTTAATGTGATCCTTCCCCTCTTGTTAATGTGATCCTTCCCCTCTTGTTAATGTGATCCTTCCCCTCTTGTTAATGGGATCCTTCCCCTCTTGTTAATGTGATCCTTCCCCTCTTGTTAATGTGATCCTTCCCCTCTTGTTAATGTGATCCTTCCCCTCTTGTTAATATGCTCCTTCCCCTCTTGTTAATGTGATCCTTCCCCTCTTGTTAATGTGATCCTTCTCCTCTTGTTAATATGATCCTTCCCCTCTTGTTAATATGATCCTTCCCCTCTTGTTAATGTGATCCTTCCCCTCTTGTTAATGTGATCCTTCTCCTTTTGTTAATGTGATCCTTCCCCTCTTGTTAATGTGATCCTTCCCCTCTTGTTAATGTGATCCTTCTCCTCCTGTTAATATGATCCTTCCCCTCTTGTTAATGTGATCCTTCCCCTCTTGTTAATGTGATCCTTCTCCTCTTGTTAATGTGATCTTTCCCCTCTTGTTAATATGATCCTTCCCCTCTTGTTAATATGATCCTTCTCCTCTTGTTAATGTGATCCTTCTCCTCTTGTTAATGTGATCCTTCCCCTCTTGTTAATGTGATCCTTCCCCTCTTGTTAATATGATCCTTCTCCTCTTGTTAATGTGATCCTTCCCCTCTTGTTAATATGATCCTTCCCCTCTTGTTAATATGATCCTTCTCCTCTTGTTAATGTGATCCTTCTGCTCTTGTTAATGCGATCCTTCCCCTCTTGTTAATATGATCCTTCCCCTCTTGTTAATATGATCCTTCTCCTCTTGTTAATGTGATCCTTCTCCTCTTGTTAATGTGATCCTTCCCCTCTTGTTAATGTGATCCTTCCCCTCTTGTTAATGTGATCCTTCTCCTCTTGTTAATGTGATCCTTCCCCTCTTGTTAATGTGATCCTTCTCCTCTTGTTAATATGATCCATCCCTTCTTGTTAATGTGATCCTTCTCTTGTTAATGTGATCCTTCCCCTCTTGTTAATGTGATCCTTCCCCACTTGTTAATGTGATCCTTCCCCTCTTGTTAATGTGATCCTTCTCCTCTTGTTAATGTGATCCTTCCCCTCTTGTTAATGTGATCCTTCTCCTCTTGTTAATATGATCCATCCCTTCTTGTTAATGTGATCCTTCTCTTGTTAATGTGATCCTTCCCCTCTTGTTAATGTGATCCTTCCCCTCTTGTTAATGTGATCCTTCCCCTCTTGTTAATGTGATCCTTCCCCTCTTGTTAATGTGATCCTTCCCCTCTTGTTAATGTGATCCTTCTCCTCTTGTTAATGTGATCCTTCCCCTCTTGTTAATGTGATCCTTCCCCTCTTGTTAATGTGATCCTTCCCCTCTTGTTAATGTGATCCTTCCCCTCTTGTTAATGTGATCCTTCCCCTCTTGTTAATGTGATCCTTCCCCTCTTGTTAATGTGATCCTTCTCCTCCTGTTAATATGATCCTTCCCCTCTTGTTAATGTGATCCTTCCCCTCTTGTTAATGTGATCCTTCTCCTCTTGTTAATGTGATCCTTCCCCTCTTGTTAATATGATCCTTCGCCTCTTGTTAATATGATCCTTCTCCTCTTGTTAATGTGATCCTTCTCCTCTTGTTAATGTGATCCTTCCCCACTTGTTAATGTGATCCTTCCCCTCTTGTTAATATGATCCTTCTCTTCTTGTTAATGTGATCCTTCCCCTCTTGTTAATGTGATCCTTCTCCTCTTGTTAATGTGATCCTTCCCCTCTTGTTAATGTGATCCTTCTCCTCTTGTTAATGTGATCCTTCCCCTCTTGTTAATGTGATCCTTCTCCTCTTGTTAATATGATCCATCCCTTCTTGTTAATGTGATCCTTCTCTTGTTAATGTGATCCTTCCCCTCTTGTTAATGTGATCCTTCCCCTCTTGTTAATGTGATCCTTCCCCTCTTGTTAATGTGATCCTTCCCCTCTTGTTAATGTGATCCTTCCCCTCTTGTTAATGTGATCCTTCTCCTCTTGTTAATGTGATCCTTCCCCTCTTGTTAATGTGATCCTTCCCCTCTTGTTAATGTGATCCTTCCCCTCTTGTTAATGTGATCCTTCCCCTCTTGTTAATATGATCCTTCCCCTCTTGTTAATGTGATCCTTCTCCTCTTGTTAATGTGATCCTTCCCCTCTTGTTAATGTGATCCTTCTCTTGTTAATGTGATCCTTCCCCTCTTGTTAATGTGATCCTTCTCCTCTTGTTAATATGATCCTTCCCCTCTTGTTAATGTGATCCTTCTCCTCTTGTTAATGTGATCCTTCCCCTCTTGTTAATGTGATCCCCACTTGTTAATGTGATCCTTCCCCTCTTGTTAATGTGATCCTTCTCCTCTTGTTAATGTGATCCTTCCCCTCTTGTTAATGTGATCCTTCTCTTGTTAATGTGATCCTTCCCCTCTTGTTAATGTGATCCTTCTCCTCTTGTTAATATGATCCTTCCCCTCTTGTTAATGTGATCCTTCTCCTCTTGTTAATGTGATCCTTCCCCTCTTGTTAATGTGATCCCCACTTGTTAATGTGATCCTTCCCCTCTTGTTAATGTGATCCTTCTCCTCTTGTTAATGTGATCCTTCCCCTCTTGTTAATGTGATCCTTCCCCTCTTGTTAATATGATCCTTCCCCTCTTGTTAATGTGATCCTTCCCGTCTTGTTAATGTGATCCGTCCCCTCTTGTTAATATGATCCTTCCCCTCTTGTTAATGTGATCCTTCCCCTCTTGTTAATATGATCCTTCCCCTCTTGTTAATGTGATCCTTCTCCTTTTGTTAATGTGATCCTTCCCCTCTTGTTAATATGATCCTTCCCCTCTTGTTAATATGATCCTTCCCCTCTTGTTAATGTGATCCTTCCCCTCTTGTTAATGTGATCCTTCCCCTCTTGTTAATATGATCCTTCCCCTCTTGTTAATGTGATCCTTCCCCTCTTGTTAATATGATCCTTCTCTTGTTAATGTGATCCTTCCCCTCTTGTTAATGTGATCCTTCCCCTCTTGTTAATGTGATCCTTCTCCTCTTGTTAATATGATCCTTCCCCTCTTGTTAATATGATCCTTCCCCTCTTGTTAATGTGATCCTTCCCCTCTTGTTAATATGATCCTTCTCTTGTTAATGTGATCCTTCCCCTCTTGTTAATGTGATCCTTCTCCTCTTGTTAATGTGATCCTTCCCCTCTTGTTAATGTGATCCTTCTCCTCTTGTTAATATGATCCATCCCTTCTTGTTAATGTGATCCTTCTCTTGTTAATGTGATCCTTCCCCTCTTGTTAATGTGATCCTTCCCCTCTTGTTAATGTGATCCTTCCCCTCTTGTTAATGTGATCCTTCCCCTCTTGTTAATGTGATCCTTCCCCTCTTGTTAATGTGATCCTTCTCCTCTTGTTAATGTGATCCTTCCCCTCTTGTTAATGTGATCCTTCCCCTCTTGTTAATGTGATCCTTCCCCTCTTGTTAATGTGATCCTTCCCCTCTTGTTAATATGATCCTTCCCCTCTTGTTAATGTGATCCTTCTCCTCTTGTTAATGTGATCCTTCCCCTCTTGTTAATGTGATCCTTCTCTTGTTAATGTGATCCTTCCCCTCTTGTTAATGTGATCCTTCTCCTCTTGTTAATATGATCCTTCCCCTCTTGTTAATGTGATCCTTCTCCTCTTGTTAATGTGATCCTTCCCCTCTTGTTAATGTGATCCCCACTTGTTAATGTGATCCTTCCCCTCTTGTTAATGTGATCCTTCTCCTCTTGTTAATGTGATCCTTCCCCTCTTGTTAATGTGATCCTTCTCTTGTTAATGTGATCCTTCCCCTCTTGTTAATGTGATCCTTCTCCTCTTGTTAATATGATCCTTCCCCTCTTGTTAATGTGATCCTTCTCCTCTTGTTAATGTGATCCTTCCCCTCTTGTTAATGTGATCCCCACTTGTTAATGTGATCCTTCCCCTCTTGTTAATGTGATCCTTCTCCTCTTGTTAATGTGATCCTTCCCCTCTTGTTAATGTGATCCTTCCCCTCTTGTTAATATGATCCTTCCCCTCTTGTTAATGTGATCCTTCCCGTCTTGTTAATGTGATCCGTCCCCTCTTGTTAATATGATCCTTCCCCTC
Source organism: Bathymodiolus septemdierum (assembly GCA_963383655.1). Classification (NCBI taxonomy): domain Eukaryota; kingdom Metazoa; phylum Mollusca; class Bivalvia; order Mytilida; family Modiolidae; genus Bathymodiolus; species Bathymodiolus septemdierum. The sequence continues at coordinate 5,180,814 of OY726523.1, forward strand.
TTGTTAATGTGATCCTTCCCCTCTTGTTAATATGATCCTTCCCCTCTTGTTAATGTGATCCTTCTCCTTTTGTTAATGTGATCCTTCCCCTCTTGTTAATATGATCCTTCCCCTCTTGTTAATATGATCCTTCCCCTCTTGTTAATGTGATCCTTCCCCTCTTGTTAATGTGATCCTTCCCCTCTTGTTAATATGATCCTTCCCCTCTTGTTAATGTGATCCTTCCCCTCTTGTTAATATGATCCTTCTCTTGTTAATGTGATCCTTCCCCTCTTGTTAATGTGATCCTTCCCCTCTTGTTAATGTGATCCTTCTCCTCTTGTTAATATGATCCTTCCCCTCTTGTTAATATGATCCTTCCCCTCTTGTTAATGTGATCCTTCCCCTCTTGTTAATATGATCCTTCTCTTGTTAATGTGATCCTTCCCCTCTTGTTAATGTGATCCTTGCCCTCTTGTTAATGTGATCCTTCCCCTCTTGTTAATATGATCCTTCCCCTCTTGTTAATATGATCCTTCCCCTCTTGTTAATGTGATCCTTCTCCTCTTGTTAATGTGATCCTTCCCCTCTTGTTAATGTGATCCTTCCCCTCTTGTTAATGTGATCCTTCTCTTTTTAATGTGATCCTTCCCCTCTTATTAATGTGATCCTTCCCCTCTTGTTAATGTGAACCTTCCCCTCTTGTTAATATGATCCTTCCCCTCTTGTTAATGTGATCCTTCCCCTCTTGTTAATGTGATCCTTCCCCTCTTGTTAATGTGATCCTTCCCCTCTTGTTAATGTGATCCTTCCCCTCTTGTTAATGTGATCCTTCCCCTCTTGTTAATGTGATCCTTTCCCTCTTGTTAATGTGATCCTTCTCCTCTTGTTAATGTGATCCTTCCCCTCTTGTTAATGTGATCCTTCTCTTGTTAATGTGATCCTTCCCCTCTTGTTAATGTGATCCTTCTCCTCTTGTTAATATGATCCTTCCCCTCTTGTTAATGTGATCCTTCTCCTCTTGTTAATGTGATCCTTCCCCTCTTGTTAATGTGATCCTTCCCCACTTGTTAATGTGATCCTTCCCCTCTTGTTAATGTGATCCTTCTCCTCTTGTTAATGTGATCCTTCCCCTCTTGTTAATGCGATCCTTCCCCTCTTGTTAATATGATCCTTCTCCTCTTGTTAATGTGATCCTTCTCCTCTTGTTAATGTGATCCTTCCCCTCTTGTTAATATGATCCTTCTCCTCTTGTTAATGTGATCCTTCTCCTCTTGTTAATGTGATCCTTCCCCTCTTGTTAATGTGATCCTTCCCCTCTTGTTAATATGATCCTTCCCCTCTTGTTAATGTGATCCTTCCCCTCTTGTTAATGTGATCCTTCCCCTCTTGTTAATATGATCCTTCCCCTCTTGTTAATGTGATCCTTCTCCTCTTGTTAATGTGATCCTTCCCCTCTTGTTAATGTGATCCTTCTCCTCTTGTTAATGTGATCCTTCTCCTCTTGTTAATGTGATCCTTCCCCTCTTGTTAATGTGATCCTTCTCCTCTTGTTAATGTGATCCTTCTCCTCTTGTTAATGTGATCCTTCTCCTCTTGTTAATGTGATCCTTCCCCTCTTGTTAATGTGATCCTTCCCCTCTTGTTAATGTGATCCTTCTCCTCTTGTTAATATGATCCTTCTCCTCTTGTTAATGTGATCCTTCTCCTCTTGTTAATGTGATCCTTCCCCTCTTGTAAATATGATCCTTCCCCTCTTGTTAATATGATCCTTCCCCTCTTGTTAATGTGATCCTTCTCCTCTTGTTAATGTGATCCTTCTCCTCTTGTTAATATGATCCTTCTCCTCTTGTTAATGTGATCCTTCTCCTCTTGTTAATGTGATCCTTCCCCTCTTGTTAATGTGATCCTTCTCCTCTTGTTAATGTGATCCTTCCCCTCTTGTTAATGTGATCCTTCCCCTCTTGTTAATGTGATCCTTCTCCTCTTGTTAATGTGATCCTTCTCTTGTTAATATGATCCTTCCCCTCTTGTTAATGTGATCCTTCCCCTCTTGTTAATGTGATCCTTCTCCTCTTGTTAATGTGATCCTTCTCCTCTTGTTAATGTGATCCTTCCCCTCTTGTTAATGTGATCCTTCTCCTCTTGTTAATGTGATCCTTCCCCTCTTGTTAATGTGATCCTTCCCCTCTTGTTAATATGATCCTTCCCCTCTTGTTAATGTGATCCTTCTCCTCTTGTTAATGTGATCCTTCCCCTCTTGTTAATGTGATCCTTCTCCTCTTGTTAATGTGATCCTTCCCCTCTTGTTAATGTGATCCTTCCCCTCTTGTTAATGTGATCCTTCCCCTCTTGTTAATGTGATCCTTCTCCTTTTGTTAATGTGATCCTTCCCCTCTTGTTAATGTGATCCTTCTCCTCTTGTTAATGTGATCCTTCCCCTCTTGTTAATGTGATCCTTCCCCTCTTGTTAATGTGATCCTTCCCCTCTTGTTAATGTGATCCTTCTCCTCTTGTTAATGTGATCCTTCCCCTCTTGTTAATGTGATCCTTCCCCTCTTGTTAATGTGATCCTTCCCCTCTTGTTAACTGGACAGCAATACATATATAAACAAACAATAGAAAACCTCCACAGATTCACATCCACTCATAAGATTTATCATATACATACATGTACACTTTTCAACTTGCAGAATTTAAACTCATAAGCTTTGTAATATTAACACAGTTTAAGTATAATCACACCCACAGAATACTGTGCAAAATAAAAAAAAAGTGTTTTTATGACAACAAATTTCAGTTTTTCCTTGTGGCCATGAAATAACTTCAAATGTAAATAAATGTAACTATTTAGGAGTTAACCATATGTTAGGTTGGCTGAATCATTCCTTCACATTCAGTAAACAATTTATGAATTTGAACGTTTGAATGTTGCTTTGTCTTTCCTAATTGATTTACATATGGGTATAGTTTACAGATATTTAAATAAAAATGTTAAGAAAATGTTAACTGAATGAATTTCCTTCATACAGGTGAAATATTATTAAAAAAAAATGCATTAACATTCCTTGGTCAAATACCAAATAAAACTCTCTAAAGACCAGACTTGTTACCATGTTAGAGAACCTGTTACATAATATTACTACCTCTATTTTCAGACTTATTACCATGTTAGAGGACCTGTTACATAATATTACTACCTCTATTTTCAGACTTATTACCATGTTAGAGAACCTGTTACATAATATTACTACCTCTATTTTCAGACTTGTTACCGTGTTAGAGGACCTGTTACATAATATTACTACCTCTATTTTCAGACTTATTACCATGTTAGAGAACCTGTTACATAATATTACTACCTCTATTTTCAGACTTATTACCATGTTAGAGGACCTGTTACATAATATTACTACCTCTATTTTCAGACTTGTTACCATGTTAGAGGACCTGTTACATAATATTACGACCTCTATTTTCAGACTTGTTACCATGTTAGAGAACCTGTTACATAATATTACTACCTCTATTTTCAGACTTGTTACCATGTTAGAGGACCTGTTACATAATATTACGACCTCTATTTTCAGACTTATTACCATGTTAGAGGACCTGTTACATAATATTACTACCTCTATTTTCAGACTTATTACCATGTTAGAGGACCTGTTACGTAATATTACTACCTCTATTTTCAGACTTATTACCATGTTAGAGAACCTGTTACATAATATTACTACCTCTATTTTCAGACTTATTACCATGTTAGAGAACCTGTTACATAATATTACTACCTCTATTTTCAGACGTGTTACCATGGTAGAGGACCTGTTACATAATATTACTACCTCTATTTTCAGACTTATTACCATGTTAGAGGACCTGTTACATAATATTACTACCTCTATTTTCAGACTTGTTACCATGTTAGAGGACCTGTTACATAATATTACTACCTCTATTTTCAGACGTGTTACCATGTTAGAGGACCTGTTACATAATATTACTACCTCTATTTTCAGACTTACTACCATGTTAGAGGACCTGTTACATAATATTACTACCTCTATTTTCAGACTTATTACCATGTTAGAGGACCTGTTACATAATATTACTACCTCTATTTTCAGACTTGTTACCATGTTAGAGGACCTGTTACATAATATTACTACCTCTATTTTCAGACTTGTTACCATGTTAGAGAACCTGTTACATAATATTACTACCTATATTTTCAGACGTGTTACCATGTTAGAGGACCTGTTAAATAATATTACTACCTCTATTTTCAGACTTGTTACCATGTTAGAGGACCTGTTACATAATATTACTACCTCTATTTTCAGACTTATTACCATGTTAGAGGACCTGTTACATAATATTACTACCTCTATTTTCAGACTTGTTACCATGTTAGAGGACCTGTTACATAATATTACTACCTCTATTTTCAGACTTGTTACCATGTTAGAGGACCTGTTACATAATATTACTACCTCTATTTTCAGACTTGTTACCATGTTAGAGGACCTGTTACATAATATTACTACCTCTATTTTTCAGACTTATTACCATGTTAGAGGACCTGTTACATAATATTACTACCTCTATTTTCAGACTTGTTACCATGTTAGAGGACCTGTTACATAATATTACGACCTCTATTTTCAGATTTATTACCATGTTAGAGAACCTGTTACATAATATTACTACCTCTGTTTCAGACGTGTTACCATGTTAGAGGACCTGTTACATAATATTACTACCTCTATTTTCAGACTTGTTACCATGTTAGAGGACCTGTTACATAATATTACGACCTCTATTTTCAGACTTATTACCATGTTAGAGGACCTGTTACATAATATTACTACCTCTATTTTCAGACTTGTTACCATGTTAGAGGACCTGTTACATAATATTACGACCTCTATTTTCAGACTTATTACCATGTTAGAGGACCTGTTACATAATATTACTACCTCTATTTTCAGACTTGTTACCATGTTAGAGGACCTGTTACATAATATTACTACCTCTATTTTCAGACTTATTACCATGTTAGAGGACCTGTTACATAATATTACTACCTCTATTTTTCAGACTTATTACCATGTTAGAGGACCTGTTACATAATATTACTACCTCTATTTTCAGACTTATTACCATGTTAGAGGACCTGTTACATAATATTACTACCTCTATTTTCAGGCATATTACCATGTTAGAGGACCTGTTACATAATATTACTACCTCTATTTTCAGACTTATTACCATGTTAGAGGACCTGTTACATAATATTACTACCTCTATTTTCAGACTTATTACCATGTTAGAGGACCTGTTACAGAATATTACTACCTCTATTTTCAGACTTATTACCATGTTAGAGAACCTGTTACATAATATTACGACCTCTATTTTCAGACTTGTTACCATGTTAGAGAACCTGTTACATATTATTACTACCTCTATTTTCAGACTTGTTACCATGTTAGAGGACCTGTTACATAATATTACTACCTCTATTTTCAGACTTGTTATCATGTTAGAGAACCTGTTACATATTATTACTACCTCTATTTTCAGACTTATTACCATGTTAGAGGACCTGTTACCCAATATTACTACCTCTATTTTCAGGCTTTTTATCAAGTTTACAGTCAGTGAAACAAAACAGTGTGTCTGAATCACTACCAGACAAAGGTAGACAATAAAAAATATTTGATGTTACAGAAATGATATATTATAGTTCTTTTTTTGTAATATTCATTTTTGAATCTCTGTAATTGGTTGCATATACAGGGCAGAAGTGCCTGATCTCACTGTATCTTTTTTAAACAGCCACAAAATATTTGGAATCATATAATGTTATTGCTCTATCGCTATCATCCATCTGTGGACCCAGTGGTTTCTGCCCAATTATTTTTTGATCGATCTCACTGAATTTTTAACACAATGATCCTTGACACAGAATAAGGTTTGAATGGGTTGATATGGTGGATAACAGCCCAACCAGTTTCTAAACAAGAGCTACCAAGATGCCAAAAGGGTGTTTTTTATTAGCTCACCTTACCAAAGGCAGTGTGAGCTTTTGCCATTACTTGGCGTCTGTCGTCCGTCATCTGTCGTCCGTTAACTTTTCACATTTTAATCTTCTCCTCTGAAACCCCTCAGCCAAATGAACTGAAACATGGCCACCACAGGCAATTCTTGTTTCTAATTGGCTGATTTAAAAAAATCTTTTCCTCTGAAACCGCTTGGCCAAATGAACCGAAACTTGGTAGGAAGTATCTATGGAAGGTCCTCTATGAAGATTGCTCATTTCGTTCCGATCCGTTTACAGACATGGCCGCCACAGGTAATTCTTGTTTCTGATTGGTTGATTTCTAAAATATCTTCTCCTCTGAAACCACTTAGCCAAATGAACCGTAACATGGTAGGAAGCATATATGGAAGGTCCTCCATAAAGAATGCTAATTTTGCGACTATAATTACATTTTGATAAGCAAATAAAGAAATATATAATATATAATAGTAATAAACACTTTCATTCATCATTCACACAATTTTGTTTTTCAAAAATATTAAATTGCTCCTGACATTTTGCACTTAGTAAAAAAAAAACTGATAAATGAATCTCATCAATATATTGACAAGCAAAAAAAATATTATGTTTAATGGAAAATATATTGTAAGGGGTTCCACATTTTTTCAAATGCTAAAATAGTATTGTTTTTTTTTAATATATACAGTCCGACAAAAGTTAAGCACCACCTAACTTGTTTCAATAATATCTTCTAATAATGAACTTATTTCAAATCGGTTTGCTGTTTTCATTACCTGTACACACATACTTACTTACCTGTGAAACAGGTTATTGATCGATTTTTATTTATGTGTATATGACAGGGTGTGTAAAGTGCCACGTGTACTTTTCAACATTTGTGTTTGCGAACGAAAGCTGATTTTTTTTTGTGTAGAGTTTTAAGTTTCATTTTCTATTGGTTTGGTATGGTGCGGCGAAAATTAACCATACCAGAAAGGTGGCAAGCTGTTGGCATGCATAACGGTGGTTGTAGCCATAAAAGGGTGGCAGACCACTTCAGTGTTAACCATTCCATCATTGTACAACTGATGCAACGTTTTCGTCAAACGGGGAATGTTACTGACCGTCCACGTGCAGGTAGACCTCGCAAAACGACGCCGGAAGAGGACCGGCTCATATCCAGACGGGCGCGGCAACGGCCGTTCAGTACAGCTGGTGCACTTCGTGGTAATTTAGCGTTTGGAGGCCACATTAGCACACGCACTGTAATCAGACGCCTCCACCATCAGGGAATGCGAGTGCGACAATCCATAAAATGTCCACAGTTGACATTACGTCATCGCCATGCTCGATTTGACTGGTCACATGATCATTTGGGGTGGATATTCGCACATGGAGACAGGTCCACTGGTCTGATGAAAGTTGTTTTTTGTTACGGTCGTGCAAGGGTTTGGTGCCGACGAAACACTTCATTTCAGGACAACCACATTTTGGGCACAACTGCTTTTGGGGGTGGGGGTGTAACTGTCTGGGGTTGTTTTTCCTTTGACTGTAAGTTGGACTTGTACGTTCTTGATGGTAATCGGACAGGCCAAAAATACCGTGACAATGTGCTCGCTCCACGCATAGTCCCCCATTTCGACAATCATGCATTGGCTGACAGGCCAATGTTCATGGACATCAATGCTAGGCCACATAGAGCCCGAATTGTACAACATTTTTTACAGCAAGAGGCTGTTCAGACAATTCCATGGCCTGCGATTTCACCAGACATGAACCCTATAGAGTATGTATGGGACTTTATTGGCCGAAAAATTAACCAACGTAATCCAAAATGTCAAAATATTGACGAATTAAGAACTGCTATCTTGCAGGAGTGGCAACAGTTCCCCCAAGAACAGCTTAGGCGTCTTGTGCGAAGCATGACGAGGCGTGTTACAGAACTTCACAATAGATGCGGTGGATATACTCGTTATTGATTTTTATGCCTTACACATACGCACAATAGATGATTTAAAAGTTCTTAAAATCTGAAGACTGCATTTTAATGCAATGTTAAAAACTTCCATCAAAGACACACTGGTTTTACGTTTTTCCAGCACCTGTTGTGAACCCCATTTTTGCCACGTCATAGTCACATCTTTCAGAATGATAAATACTTTGTAGATTGGTAATTTTAGAGCCCTTGGTGTAGTTTTTTAAGAAGTGTAAGAAAAATGGTGACATCTATTTTATTATACCCCCACTCTATATTGCAATCACCTTGTCCGTCCGTCCTTTCGTCCATCCTTTTGTCCGTCCGTTCACACTTTCGTAACAGATATCTCTGCTTCTACTGGAAGAAATGATTTTATATTTAATATATGGCTTTGGCATGGTGACTTGTACTGTGTCTCCCCTTTCCAGGTTTACCGCACATCTACTTCCTGTTTACAGTGCGACTTACAATTTTTCATGTTTGCCGTAATGAAAACTTTCGTAACAATTATCTCAGCTTCTACTGGAAGAAATGATTTTATATTTGATATATGGCTTTGGCATGGTGACTTGTACTGTGTCTCCCCTTTCCAGGTTTACCGCACATCTACTTCCTGTTTACCGTGCGACTTACAAATGAATGAGTGGGGGTATTCTTAGCACGACGTAGTGTGCAACATCTTGTTGTTTTAACAGTATTGATGTAAAAAAATATATCGATAAAAATATAGGGTGGTGCTTAACTTTTGTCGGAGTGTATATATTATTCATGTGAACGGTACCACATAATTTTATGTTTAAATTCTACAATATTTAGCTTTTGTTCATTGAGTTTGTACTTGAAGATGTAATTTTTCGCAATATTAAAAGAAATCAAATTAATCAGAAGATCTCCTGACTGGAAACCAAAGAAATATTCTTTTTTGTCAAAAATCAAGTTCTTATAATATTGTTTTAATTGTTTTGACAAAGATTTGAGAAAACTTTGTGTCACAGGACAGTCAAAGAATAGATGTTCAATAGTTTCATCATGAATTTTGCAAAATGTACATAAATTTGTATTCTTGAACTTTATATTTATGCAAAAAGGAATTGGTGGAAATGGTCTCATGTAACAATTTAAATTGAAAATTTTGAAGATATGAGTTTTTACAAGATTTTTTAAGAATAATGAAATGTTTTGACCAATCTGTTATTTCATCAAGTTTTTCTCATTTGGAAAATTTTTCTGTTGGTAAAGAAATGATTTCATTCACAAGACTTTTATAAACTTCACATTTTTACCATGAACTAATTTTTCTAAGTAGGCATCCTTTTTACTAAGTATTGCAAAATTTACATTTAAGCAGTTTTCCTTGAGATGATCTTTGATGTATTTAGGAATGTTTGACACCAGACTATAATACTTCAAAAAATTATTGGTATTCAATTTATTTCTAATCTGTTCAAAAGTATAAAAATTATCAGTATGTGGGTCAACAAGATCACATAAATACTGCACATTATAATCTATCCATCTAATGTAATATGTAAGATCAGTTACTGTTACAAAATTAATAATATCAAGAGACAATATTTCATCAGTGTTTAACTTTGTAATAAGGTTTTGCGAAATGATAGCTAGACAGAACATCTTTCCAAAAAGGATTTGTAAGCTTCACAGCAACATCCTTTAGCTTTTCTTTCTGAAAAGTTATAATTCTTTCATGGCCATAACTTTGAAGATTGAATAATAATAGTTTTTGCCGACCACCATCTAAATTGGAAACTAATTGTTTTATCTAACTTAATTCCAGATAAGTATTAAATGATTGAAGATCTATCATTTCCAACCCCCCTCCCCCCCTGAGATATGTCACCAATTATAGTAATTCGCTTTATCTAATCTGACTTCCCGTTCCATATGAAATTATAAAAAAGTGAATTTAAATCATTTATTTTTGCCTGAAGTAAATTTGGTTAAGAGGTCAGTAAATGAATTAGCTTTGGCAGTGCAAGAGTTTTTATAGCTGTAATTTTGCGAAGTAATGTCAGTTTTCTATGCTGCCAACTTTTTAGGATTTCTGTAACTTCCTTGATTTTTTTTTATAAAATTTACATCTGTAATACAGTTTAAATCAAGTGAAAAATAAATTCCAAAAACTAAAGTTTTCATGTAACCAATTAAGTTTCATATTTGGACAAATAATTTGATCTGAATACTTCTTGTTTCCAACCCACACAGCTTTAGTTTTGGTTGAATTCATTTTTAAACCAGACACCTTGTAGTAAAAATATTCAAACATTCAAGAGCCTCCTTCAATGAATTTTCACTCCCATCTAGAATAAGAAAGGTATCATTAGCATGCAAACTTTGAGAGATTCAACTTCATTGATAATAATACCATGAATGTCTTGGTTGGCCTTCAATTTTAATGAAAGCAGCTCCACACCGATTATAAACAAATACGGTGAAAGTGGATCACCTTGCTTACAGCCTCTTTCTAGAGAAAAAAAATTGACATGTGACTTTTATTTATAACACAACTTTTGGCTTTTGAATAAAATATTTCAAGCCGTTTACAATTATTACTTAAAACTTAAGAGTGCTTTTCTCAAAAATTTCCATTCAATTTAATCAAATGCTTTCTCGAAATCTACAGGAAGTAATAGACCGGTTTTGTTATGTTGTTCAAGATAATGCATCAAATCATACAACAATCTTGTAATTTCAAGATGTTGACTTTTATTTTTATGCCCTGCATACAATAGTATAGGGACATATAGTTTTTCAGTTTGTCAATTCGTTCGTCTGTTCGTTTGGTTGTTCATCCTGCTTCACTTTGGGAATGCATCTACTCTGAGGTTATTGATAACTTTGATATTTGGAAGGATGATTGGTCAGGATTTGTAGTTGATCGTTTTATCCCATCAATTTGATTTGACAGTTTTTGTAGACGTTATCAGACTTTTAACATTTTCAAGCATTTTCAACTCCTATGAGGTTGTTGAAAAACTAGGATGATTACGGTATATAGTTTTGGTGCTGGATAATCACTTCTTAAAGACAGTGTTATAGCATAAATAAATTGTTAACTAAAAGACAGCTGCACTAGCAAAACTGCACAGTTCAAAATGTGTGGGGGCAGGGTATGTTATTATTACAGCATTGCCTTGTTCATCCAATTTTAATGTGTGCTTGTGGTAGTATGTCAGGGAATTTCCTTTATCTCTTACAGTTTCATTTCTGAAAGGTGCCATATTCAGTTTTTCCTTTTAATTGATTGTGAAAAGGCTTATGGTAGTATTCCAGCAACTTTCCTCTAGCAGAAATGGTTTTCAAGTTAGACTTGATTGCAGTAAAACTGGTGCAGGAGGAAGCCATTGTCGACTTGTTGTGGTTGTATCATGCTGCACATGGTTTAACCCTATATTCTATTTTTTCATTGCATGCTGTAGAAGGTGCCTAGTGTGATCTGTAACTGGAATAGTATGCATCATCAAACTCTGCATTGATTGGACACAAACTGAAGATGTCCACTCCATGAAAAATGATTCCATACATGTTGATGATGTACATCTCTTACAGTTATTTTGAAAAAAAATCATCTTTTTAATGTGTAAACCATAATCATTTCCCCCAAATTAATATAATATGAACCGTCATGATTACCTGTACTGTTCACCTATGCTGTTCACCTGTATTGTTCACCTGTACTGTTCACCTGTATTGTTCACCTGTACTGTTCACCTGTATTGTTCACCTGTACTACGTTCTTTATAGTAGAATTGTACCACTACATATACAGTCTTTTCTCCAAAATGTGACAATTAAAATGTAGGCTGATTGTGTATTGCACAGACATGACCTTGTTTTGATTATTATCACACAAGTTGAGTTTAAACACTGTAATATATAAATTCCTGGACTAAATCAATGCTTTGAGCTCTTTTCTTGATCTTTGACATTGGAATTCGTATCCCAGAAGTTTTTAAAGTTTGTGCATTACGTGACTAATTGACAACACAATGTTTTTTTTTATTCAGCTTCAGGTATGCCAAAACAATACACACCAAAGGCTATTAACTGGAAATTATTACCCCAGGTAAGAAATATGATTGGTTAATGAGCTTGTCTGTTATTTCATTGGTTAATCAGCTTGTTCTAATGTCTGTTATTTGATTGGTTAAATAGCTTGTCCTGATGTCAGTTATCTTTCAAAGAGGACATTTCATAATATACAGTGAAATGAAGAAATAGACATCAGATATATCTGTAATTACTTTTATAATAGTAAAGTAGACATCCATTGGAAAGTCACCTTTCAAATTGTATCTGTTAGCCCTGCCCTCCAAGATGTGTGCTGTTATTAAAATTAGAACTTTATTTGAATAGCAAAAAATTGCTTTATTTTAAGTTGAAATCAGATGAAATTTGAATTATAGATACATGATGAGGAGATTTTTGAAATATATTCTGAGTTTTTCTATTACCATAAATATAGAATTTTGGGGATTTTTACAGAATATGCAAATAAGGCATTATTTCTTAAAAATACATTTACAAATCTCCTTCTTTGAACCATATAGCCAAATAAAAGCAAATCTGACAGAGATGGTTCGTAGGTGGTCCCGTTTCAAATTTGTGTCTGATGACACTGTCAACTGGTCAACATAGTTGTTGTTACTGTAAATAGAACATGTATAGTACACAGAGATCTAAAAAGCCACATTTTCCCACCAAATGAGCTTAAATTTAAAAAGTATTTATATTCTTAGCCCTGTTACAATTTAGAACAATTTGATTCCAGTATATTTGAGTTCTAACTGGAAGGCTCTCAGACCTATTTCGTTTTTACCTTGTAACCATGCATTTTCTTTTAACCAGAAGGATAATAAGATGTGGCCTGGATTAATTGGGTTAAAATGTTTGTTATCTTAAATGAATTTGACCTATACCTTTTATTTGTATTTTGATGGTCCTCTATTTGACCTCTACCTTTTATTTGTATTTTGATGGTCCTCTATTTGACCTCTACCTTTTATTTGTATTTTGACGGTCCTCTATTTGACCTCTACCTTTTATTTGTATTTTGATGGTCCTCTATTTGACCTATACCTTTTATTTGTATTTTGATGGTCCTCTATTTGACCTCTACCTTTTATTTGTATTTTGATGGTCCTCTATTTGACCTATACCTTTTATTTGTATTTTGACGGTCCTCTATTTGACCTCTACCTTTTATTTGTATTTTGATGGTCCTCTATTTGACCTATACCTTTTATTTGTATTTTGATGGTCCTCTATTTGACCTCTACCTTTTATTTGTATTTTGATGGTCCTCTATTTGACCTATACGTTTTATTTGTATTTTGATGGTCCTCTATTTGACCTCTACCTTTTATTTGTATTTTGATGGTCCTCTATTTGACCTCTACCTTTTATTTGTATTTTGATGGTCCTCTATTTGACCTCTACCTTTTATTTGTATTTTGATGGTCCTCTATATGACCTCTACCTTTTATTAGTTCACCTGGACCAAAGGTCCATGTGAACTATTGCCATCACTTGGCATCCGTCGTCTGTCGTCTGTAAACTTTTCACATTTCAAGCTTCTTCTCCGAAACCACTTGGCTGTTTGGAACCGAACTTAGCAGGAATGTTCCTTGGATGGTCCTCTACAAAGTTACTGTTTTTCGTTCCAGTCGGATATTCAATATGACTGCCAGGGCCAATAATATGCTCTGATTGGCTGAAATTTCAAAGATCTTCTTCTCTGAAACTAATGAACTGACTGAACCCAAACTGTAGATGAATGATCATTGGAATGTCCTTTACCAAGTTACTGTTTTTTATGCCGATCGGAAATCCAAGATGGCCGCCATCGCAGGACATAGATTAACATTGGACCCTATGGGAAAATGTTCAAATGCCTTCTTCTCAGAAACTACAAATATGATTAAAGCCAAACTGTACATGAATGTTCATTGGATGGTCCTCTACAATCTTAAGGTTTTTTGTTCCGATATGAAATTCAAAATGGCGGCTACGGCAGGACTTAGTTTAACATTGGACCCTATGGGAAAAATGTTTCAAAATGCTTCTTCTCTGAAACCACTTGGACAGTTGAAACCAAACTGCCCAGGAATGATCATTGGAAGGTCCTCTGTTTTTTATGCCGATCGGAAATCCAAGATGGTTGCCACCACAGGTCATAGTATTAACACAGAACCATATGGGGAAAATACAGAAATATATTCTTCTCTGAAGCTATTGCACTGATTGAACCTAAACTGTGCATCAATCATTGGAAGGTCCTTTACAAACTTTGTGTTTTTTATGTTGATCGTAATTCCAAGATGACTACCACTGCAGGACATAGTTTTTACATAGGACCAATTGTTTTTTTTTATTACCAGGTGAACGATACAGGCTCTTGAGAGCCTCTGGTTTGTATTTTGATGGTCCTCTATTTGACTTATACCTTTTATTTGTATTTTGATGGTCCTCTATTTGACCTATACCTTTTATTTGTATTTTGATGGTCCTCTATATGACCTATACCTTTTATTTGTATTTTGATGGTCCTCTATTTGACCTATACCTTTTATTTGTATTTTGATGGTCCTCTATTTGACCTATACCTTTTATTTGTATTTTGATGGTCCTCTATTTGATCTATACCATTTATTTGTATTTTGATGGTCCTCTATTTGACCTCTACCTTTTATTTGTATTTTGATGGTCCTCTATTTGACCTCTACCTCTTATTTGTATTTTGATGGTCCTCTATTTGACCTCTACCTTTTATTTGTATTTTGATGGTCCTCTATTTGACCTCTACCTTTTATTTGTATTTTGATGGTCCTCTATTTGACCTATACCTTTTATTTGTATTTTGATGGTCCTCTATTTGACCTCTACCTTTTATTTGTATTTTGATGGTCCTCTATATGACCTCTACCTTTTATTTGTATTTTGATGGTCCTCTATTTGACCTCTACCTTTTATTTGTATTTTGATGGTCCTCTATTTGACCTCTACCTTTTATTTGTATTTTGATGATCCTCTATTTGACCTCTACCTTTTATTTGTATTTTGATGGTCCTCTATTTGACCTCTACCTTTTATTTGTATTTTGATGATCCTCTATTTGACCTCTACCTTTTATTTGTATTTTGATGGCCCTCTATTTGACCTCTACCTTTTATATGTATTTTGATGGTCCTCTATTTGACCTCTACCTTTTATTTGTATTTTGATGGTCCTCTATTTGACCTCTACCTTTTATTTGTATTTTGATGGTCCTCTATTTGACCTATACCTTTTATTTGTATTTTGATGGTCCTCTATTTGACCTCTACCTTTTATTTGTATTTTGATGGTCCTCTATTTGACCTCTACGTTTTATTTGTATTTTGATGGTCCTCTATTTGACCTCTACCTTTTATTTGTATTTTGATGGTCCTCTATTTGACCTCTACCTTTTATTTGTATTTTGATGGTCCTCTATTTGACCTCTACCTGTTATTTGTATTTTGATGGTCCTCTATTTGACCTCTACCTTTTATTTGTATTTTGATGGTCCTCTATTTGACCTCTACCTGTTATTTGTATTTTGATGGTCCTCTATTTGACCTCTACCTTTTATTTGTATTTTGATGGTCCTCTATTTGACCTCTACCTTTTATTTGTATTTTGATGGTCCTCTATTTGACCTCTACCTTTTATTTGTATTTTGATGGTCCTCTATTTGACCTCTACCTTTTATTTGTATTTTGATGGTCCTCTATTTGACCTCTACCTTTTATTTGTATTTTGATGGTCCTCTATTTGACCTCTACCTTTTATTTTATTTTGATGGTCCTCTATTTGACCTATACCTTTTATTTGTATTTTGATGGTCCTCTATTTGACCTCTACCTTTTATTTGTATTTTGATGGTCCTCTATTTGACCTATTCCTTTTATTTGTATTTTGATGGTCCTCTATTTGACCTCTACCTTTTATTTGTATTTTGATGGTCCTCTATTTGACCTATACCTTTTAGTTGTATTTAATGGTCCTCTATTTGACCTCTACCTTTTATTTGTATTTTGATGGTCCTCTATTTGACCTCTACCTTTTATTTGTATTTTGATGGTCCTCTATTTGACCTCTACCTTTTATTTGTATTTTGATGATCCTCTATTTGACCTCTACCTTTTATTTGTATTTTGATGGTCCTCTATTTGACCTCTACCTTTTATTTGTATTTTGATGGTCCTCTATTTGACCTATACCTTTTATTTGTATTTTGATGGTCCTCTATTTGACCTCTACCTTTTATTTGTATTTTGATGATCCTCTATTTGACCTATACGTTTTATTTGTATTTTGATGGTCCTCTATTTGACCTCTACCTTTTATTTGTATTTTGATGGTCCTCTATTTGACCTCTACCTTTTATTTGTATTTTGATGGTCCTCTAATTGACCTATACCTTTTATTTGTATTTTGATGGTCCTCTATTTGACCTATACCTTTTATTTGTATTTTGATGGTCCTCTATTTGTCCTCTACCTTTTATTTGTATTTTGATGGTCCTCTATTTGACCTCTACCTTTTATTTGTATTTTGATGGTCCTCTATTTGACCTATACGTTTTATTTGTATTTTGATGGTCCTCTATTTGACCTGTACGTTTTATTTGTATTTTGATGGTCCTCTATTTGACCTATACCTTTTATTTGTATTTTGATGGTCCTCTATTTGACCTATTCCTTTTATTTGTATTTTGATGGTCCTCTATTTGACCTCTACCTTTTATTTGTATTTTGATGGTCCTCTATTTGACCTTTACCTTTTATTTGTATTTTGATGGTCTTCTATTTGACCTATACCTTTTATTTGTATTTTGATGGTCCTCTATTTGACCTTTACCTTTTATTTGTATTTTGATGGTCTTCTATTTGACCTTTACCTTTTATTTTTATTTTGATGGTCCTCTATTGTTCTGCTGCATTTTACTTGGTAGTTCTACTACTCTATCAAAACAAATGCTGTAATATTTGTCTTCTTCATGTATTATCTAAAAATTGTCATGATCGTATGGTAGTTGGATTTACAACTACCTGTGCAATCAGTGCCTATCACCACTAACATTGAGTTAGAGTCCCGCTCATGATGAAGTGTACTTAATACAGCATTATGTGATAAAGTTTGTCAGTGACTTGCGGCAGGTCGATGGTTTTCTCCTGGTACTCCGGTTTCCTCCACCAATTAAACGGACCACCACAATATAACTGAAATATTGTTGAAAGTGGCGTTAACACCATAACCCTAACCTATATTCAGAGGTCAAAGTTTTATTGTTAATTAAATTACAAATTTTTTTTTCAAGGAAATTGGCATAGATGTGACAGAATTAGATGTCAAAATTGTTAGAGAAACAAAACAAAGGTTGGTATAAACATATTTTATTGGTATAACTGACATATATAAACAAAACAAAGGTTGGTATTAAAATAATGTATTGGTATAACTGACATATATAAACAAAACAATAGCAATTTTACAATAGGATTCAGAAACAAGCAAATGCTTTTTTTAAATCTGTTTCCTATGAAAAACATACAAATATTACAAACAAATATATATGCATGCCGATTTAAATTTTAAACTTGTGAGAATTATTTATACATTGAGGGAGAAAAAAATGTATGTAGCATGTAGTTGAAAGCTACACAATTTACTTGAAAATAATAATACAAAGAGATTGAATAAGATTGAAAAGGTGGAAAATATTATGTAAGCATGTCAGGGTGTAAATCTTTTACTTTTTATGATAAAGGTTTGGACTGATTTAAATACTGCCTTGTTTTCTTCGTCATTTAGATTAACTGAGCCAAAAATAAGTAGATTCAGTGAAATTGTTTCAGGAATGTCCAAAAGTGAGAAGAAAAGTTGTTGTCTTAGAGTCGTGTGACACGGACAATCTAATAAGAAATGAGATACAGTGTCAGTTATTCCACAGATACAATTTGGCGATTCAACAAGGTTTCTAATAAAGAGGTGTGCATTTAAGGCACTACAATTCATACGTAGTCTCGCATGTAATATCTGACCTAACCTACATCCAACATAATAATGGGCTGGAACTTTAGTGTTTTTAGTGTTGATAAGAGATTTAAATGAATTTAGTGATTCCAAATTATGGGTGGGAAGTGGTAAATCATTCCATGCTTTTACAGTTGAGGGCAGAAAATATTCAGAATAAAGACTAGTTCGACAGTTTATATTAACAATATTGTTTATTTGTCTAGTATTATGGGTATGTCGGGTACCTACAGTTTTGGGAATTAATTCAGCTAAATATTGGGGTGTTTTATTGTAATTCATTTTATGAAAGAGAACAAGCTTGTGATTATTTCTTCTATCTTTTAGTTTCTCCCATTTTGTTTCTTCATACAAGCTGTAATGTGATATTAATCTGGTCTCCCCAGTTACTATTCTTACTGCATCTAATTGAATATTCTCTAATTTATTTATTAAATTTTGTTTTTGATTATCCCATAAAACATCAGCATACTCCATTAAAGGTCTTATAAAAGAAATATAAATTTTTTCTAAAGAGTATCTATCAAGGAATGTTCTAAATTTTCTCATTATATTTAATCTGTTATAAGTTTTTTTAACAATGTAATCAATATGATCATTCCATTGGCCATTATATGAAATTATTACACCTAAGTGTTTGTGAGAGTTAGCTACGTGGAGATCTTGATCATTCATTTGTAAAGGGGGGGTGATATGGTTTGTTTCTCTTACTGGAAATAACCGTAGTTTCAGTTTTATTCGAGTTGAATTTTACGAGCCATGTTTCAGACTAACGTTGTAATTGATTGAGATCTTGGTTCAGGAGGAAAGCCGTGTCGTTGGGGTTGTCAACAATGAGATATAAACTGGTGTCATCAGCAAACAGTTTAATTTCAGCATTGATCTCGTTTACGATATCATTTATAAAAATAATAAATAAAAGAGGACCAAGTATGGAACCTTGAGGAACCCCTGCCCTTACCGGTAGCCAGTTAGAGTTAATAACCACCCTTTGTTCCCTCCCATAGAGATAATTTTGAAACCACTTGAGTACATTTCCTGAAATGCCTGCTTGTTTTAGTTTGTAAATTAAACCTTTATGCCAAACTCTATCAAATGCTTTACTGATATCGCAGAAAACGACCCGAACTTCTTTACCACTATCTAAGACTTTGCCAAAATCGTTTGTTATATTGATTAGTTGATTAACTGCAGAATCCCCTTTTGTGAATCCGGATTGCCACATAGTTAGAATATCGTTATCCAATAGATGATTGTGAATATGTTTATATACACAACGCTCCATGCATTTTGAAATTACACTAAGTAGGGATATGGGTCTATAATTATTTACGTCGTTTTGTTTATTATTCTTAAAAACAGGCGTTATATTTGCTCTTTTCCATTGACTTGGATAGGAATCTACCTGTAAAGAGAGATTGAATAATTTACAAAGAGGGTGTTTAACAATAGGTGCTGCTTCCTTCAACAGTCTAGGATTAATCAAATCAGGACCAGATGCTTTTGTAGGATTTATCACTTTTAGAACATCTTCGATTTCATTTTCACATAATTTGATTTCACTTATTTGGTTTGTAACATGTAATAAATTAGGGATATTGCTGTTAGAGTCGTCAATTTCGGATTGTTTTGAAAAATATATATTAGATATTGAACAAATTCTGTCTTAGCTTTTCATAATCTGCATGTTCATACAGCCATATTTTACGCTTAAACGGTTTAGTCGGTGTCTTAGGATAATTTATGAAACCTATTACAGGACAATGATATCGTAGATTTAAATAACATTTGGATTGTTGTCGGTTTGGTTTGAAGAGGCCTACTCTCATTCTATACTGATCAATTCCAATCGTCATTTGTCAATTTTAAGTTACACCAGATTGATCTTGAAGAAAATGAGAGTTGCCTAAACACTGTTTTAAATCAGTTAAGTTTTTGCAAGCGACAAATAATAATGAGGTCCTAGTATGAGACATTACTTTACAAGGAGTTTCACCCTTTTCAATCTTTTTTGTAGTTCAAAAAAGTAAAAAATGAATTGTAAGCAAATATACATTAAAGATAAACAAATAAAATATGTACATTGGCAAAATACACATAAAGTAGAAGAAAATGGAGGCCAATTATAATGGAAACAAAATTTTCTAGACACATACAAAACATGTACATAATAATAATAAAGAAAACTAAGTAATGAGAAAAATAAATGCATATGAAATCCTATTACATATATACGACCATACAGGTTATGTGTGTACTATTTTAAGATGAAGAGTAAACAGTAGTATTGATGATTGTAAATTAAATTTCGGGGAGAGTTGTTACTGTAACTAATTCAACTAGACAGAGACACTGGTTAGGTATGCACAAAAATGTACTGTAATCATCACAGTTAAATTCGACAATAGAGAAATTAAAATGACACCGAATTAAAGTCTTGTGCAAGAACAATACAATAACATCGATTATACTTAAGAAATCACATGACATAAGAACGAATCATATAAGTACAAAGGTTTGTACAGCTGTACTACAGTAGTCCCTCTCTTATAAGGCCACCTATTGTTCCAGGAAAAGCTGTACTACAGTAGTCTCTCTCTTATAAGGCCACCTCTTGTTCCATGAAAAGCTGTACTACAGTAGTCCCTCTCTTATAAGGCCACCTCTTGTTCCAGGAAAAGCTGTACTACAGTAGTCCCTCTCTTATAAGGCCACCTCTTGTTCCATGAAAAGCTGTACTACAGTAGTCTCTCTCTTATAAGGCCACCTCTTGTTCCAGGAAAAGCTGTACTACAGTAGTCTCTCTCTTATAAGGCCACCTCTTGTTCCAGGAAAAGCTGTACTACAGTAGTCTCTCTCTTATAAGGCCACCTATTGTTCCATGAAAAGCTGTACTACAGTAGTCTCTCTCTTATAAGGCCACCTCTTGTTCCAGGAAAAGCTGTACTACAGTAGTCTCTCTCTTATAAGGCCACCTATTGTTCCATGAAAAGCTGTACTACAGTAGTCCCTCTCTTATAAGGCCACCTCTTGTTCCAGGAAAAGCTGTACTACAGTAGTCTCTCTCTTATAAGGCCACCTCTTGTTCCAGGAAAAGCTGTACTACAGTAGTCTCTCTCTTATAAGGCCACCTATTGTTCCATGAAAAGCTGTACTACAGTAGTCTCTCTCTTATAAGGCCACCTATTGTTCCAGGGAAAGCTGTACTACAGTAGTCTCTCTCTTATAAGGCCACCTATTGTTCCATGAAAAGCTGTACTACAGTAGTCCCTCTCTTATAAGGCCACCTCTTGTTCCAGGAAAAGCTGTACTACAGTAGTCTCTCTCTTATAAGGCCACCTCTTGTTCCATGAAAAGCTGTACTACAGTAGTCCCTCTCTTATAAGGCCACCTATTGTTCCATGAAAAGCTGTACTACAGTAGTCCCTCTCTTATAAGGCCACCTATTGTTCCAGGAAAAGCTGTACTACAGTAGTCCCTCTCTTATAAGGCCACCTCTTGTTCCATGAAAAGCTGTACTACAGTAGTCCCTCTCTTATAAGGCCACCTCTTGTTCCATGAAAAGCTGTACTACAGTAGTCCCTCTCTTATAAGGCCACCTCTTGTTCCATGAAAAGCTGTACTACAGTAGTCCCTCTCTTATAAGGCCACCTCTTGTTCCAGGAAAAGCTGTACTACAGTAGTCTCTCTCTTATAAGGCCACCTATTGTTCCATGAAAAGCTGTACTACAGTAGTCCCTCTCTTATAAGGCCACCTATTGTTCCATGAAAAGCTGTACTACAGTAGTCCCTCTCTTATAAGGCCACCTATTGTTCCATGAAAAGCTGTACTACAGTAGTCCCTCTCTTATAAGGCCACCTATTGTTCCATGAAAAGCTGTACTACAGTAGTCCCTCTCTTATAAGGCCACCTATTGTTCCATGAAAAGCTGTACTACAGTAGTCCCTCTCTTATAAGGCCACCTATTGTTCCATGAAAAGCTGTACTACAGTAGTCCCTCTCTTATAAGGCCACCTCTTGTTCCATGAAAAGCTGTACTACAGTAGTCCCTCTCTTATAAGGCCACCTCTTGTTCCATGAAAAGCTGTACTACAGTAGTCCCTCTCTTATAAGGCCACCTCTTGTTCCATGAAAAGCTGTACTACAGTAGTCCCTCTCTTATAAGGCCACCTCTTGTTCCATGAAAAGCTGTACTACAGTAGTCCCTCTCTTATAAGGCCACCTCTTGTTCCATGAAAAGCTGTACTACAGTAGTCCCTCTCTTATAAGGCCACCTATTGTTCCATGAAAAGCTGTACTACAGTAGTCCCTCTCTTATAAGGCCACCTATTGTTCCATGAAAAGCTGTACTACAGTAGTCCCTCTCTTATAAGGCCACCTATTGTTCCATGAAAAGCTGTACTACAGTAGTCTCTCTCTTATAAGGCCACCTCTTGTTCCATGAAAAGCTGTACTACAGTAGTCCCTCTCTTATAAGGCCACCTCTTGTTCCATGAAAAGCTGTACTACAGTAGCCCCTCTCTTATAAGGCCACCTATTGTTCCAGGAAAAGCTGTACTACAGTAGTCCCTCTCTTATAAGGCCACCTCTTGTTCCATGAAAAGCTGTACTACAGTAGCCCCTCTCTTATAAGGCCACCTATTGTTCCAGGAAAAGCTGTACTACAGTAGTCCCTCTCTTATAAGGCCACCTCTTGTTCCAGGAAAAGCTGTACTACAGTAGTCCCTCTCTTATAAGGCCACCTATTGTTCCATGAAAAGCTGTACTACAGTAGTCCCTCTCTTATAAGGCCACCTCTTGTTCCAGGAAAAGCTGTACTACAGTAGTCCCTCTCTTATAAGGCCACCTCTTGTTCCATGAAAAGCTGTACTACAGTAGTCCCTCTCTTATAAGGCCACCTCTTGTTCCAGGAAAAGCTGTACTACAGTAGTCCCTCTCTTATAAGGCCACCTATTGTTCCATGAAAAGCTGTACTACAGTAGTCCCTCTCTTATAAGGCCACCTATTGTTCCAGGAAAAGCTGTACTACAGTAGTCCCTCTCTTATAAGGCCACCTATTGTTCCATGAAAAGCTGTACTACAGTAGTCCCTCTCTTATAAGGCCACCTCTTGTTCCATGAAAAGCTGTACTACAGTAGTCCCTCTCTTATAAGGCCACCTCTTGTTCCATGAAAAGCTGTACTACAGTAGTCCCTCTCTTATAAGGCCACCTCTTGTTCCATGAAAAGCTGTACTACAGTAGTCCCTCTCTTATAAGGCCACCTATTGTTCCATGAAAAGCTGTACTACAGTAGTCCCTCTCTTATAAGGCCACCTCTTGTTCCATGAAAAGCTGTACTACAGTAGCCCCTCTCTTATAAGGCCACCTATTGTTCCAGGAAAAGCTGTACTACAGTAGTCCCTCTCTTATAAGGCCACCTCTTGTTCCAGGAAAAGCTGTACTACAGTAGTCCCTCTCTTATAAGGCCACCTATTGTTCCATGAAAAGCTGTACTACAGTAGTCCCTCTCTTATAAGGCCACCTATTGTTCCATGAAAAGCTGTACTACAGTAGTCCCTCTCTTATAAGGCCACCTATTGTTCCATGAAAAGCTGTACTACAGTAGTCCCTCTCTTATAAGGCCACCTATTGTTCCATGAAAAGCTGTACTACAGTAGTCCCTCTCTTATAAGGCCACCTATTGTTCCAGGGAAAGCTGTACTACAGTAGTCCCTCTCTTATAAGGCCACCTATTGTTCCAGGAAAAGCTGTACTACAGTAGTCCCTCTCTTATAAGGCCACCTATTGTTCCATGAAAAGCTGTACTACAGTAGTCCCTCTCTTATAAGGCCACCTCTTGTTCCATGAAAAGGTGTACTACAGTAGTCCCTCTCTTATAAGGCCACCTCTTGTTCCAGGGAAAGGTGTACTACAGTAGTCCCTCTCTTATAAGGCCACCTCTTGTTCCAGGAAAAGCTGTACTACAGTAGTCCCTCTCTTATAAGGCCACCTCTTGTTCCATGAAAAGCTGTACTACAGTAGTCCCTCTCTTATAAGGCCACCTCTTGTTCCATGAAAAGCTGTACTACAGTAGTCCCTCTCTTATAAGGCCACCTATTGTTCCATGAAAAGCTGTACTACAGTAGTCCCTCTCTTATAAGGCCACCTCTTGTTCCATGAAAAGCTGTACTACAGTAGCCCCTCTCTTATAAGGCCACCTATTGTTCCAGGAAAAGCTGTACTACAGTAGTCCCTCTCTTATAAGGCCACCTCTTGTTCCAGGAAAAGCTGTACTACAGTAGTCCCTCTCTTATAAGGCCACCTATTGTTCCATGAAAAGCTGTACTACAGTAGTCCCTCTCTTATAAGGCCACCTATTGTTCCATGAAAAGCTGTACTACAGTAGTCCCTCTCTTATAAGGCCACCTATTGTTCCATGAAAAGCTGTACTACAGTAGTCCCTCTCTTATAAGGCCACCTATTGTTCCATGAAAAGCTGTACTACAGTAGTCCCTCTCTTATAAGGCCACCTATTGTTCCAGGAAAAGCTGTACTACAGTAGTCCCTCTCTTATAAGGCCACCTCTTGTTCCATGAAAAGCTGTACTACAGTAGTCCCTCTCTTATAAGGCCACCTCTTGTTCCATGAAAAGCTGTACTACAGTAGTCCCTCTCTTATAAGGCCACCTCTTGTTCCATGAAAAGCTGTACTACAGTAGTCTCTCTCTTATAAGGCCACCTCTTGTTCCATGAAAAGCTGTACTACAGTAGTCCCTCTCTTATAAGGCCACCTATTGTTCCATGAAAAGCTGTACTACAGTAGTCCCTCTCTTATAAGGCCACCTATTGTTCCATGAAAAGCTGTACTACAGTAGTCCCTCTCTTATAAGGCCACCTATTGTTCCATGAAAAGCTGTACTACAGTAGTCTCTCTCTTATAAGGCCACCTCTTGTTCCATGAAAAGCTGTACTACAGTAGTCCCTCTCTTATAAGGCCACCTCTTGTTCCATGAAAAGCTGTACTACAGTAGCCCCTCTCTTATAAGGCCACCTATTGTTCCAGGAAAAGCTGTACTACAGTAGTCCCTCTCTTATAAGGCCACCTCTTGTTCCATGAAAAGCTGTACTACAGTAGCCCCTCTCTTATAAGGCCACCTATTGTTCCAGGAAAAGCTGTACTACAGTAGTCCCTCTCTTATAAGGCCACCTCTTGTTCCAGGAAAAGCTGTACTACAGTAGTCCCTCTCTTATAAGGCCACCTATTGTTCCATGAAAAGCTGTACTACAGTAGTCCCTCTCTTATAAGGCCACCTCTTGTTCCAGGAAAAGCTGTACTACAGTAGTCCCTCTCTTATAAGGCCACCTCTTGTTCCATGAAAAGCTGTACTACAGTAGTCCCTCTCTTATAAGGCCACCTCTTGTTCCAGGAAAAGCTGTACTACAGTAGTCCCTCTCTTATAAGGCCACCTATTGTTCCATGAAAAGCTGTACTACAGTAGTCCCTCTCTTATAAGGCCACCTATTGTTCCAGGAAAAGCTGTACTACAGTAGTCCCTCTCTTATAAGGCCACCTATTGTTCCATGAAAAGCTGTACTACAGTAGTCCCTCTCTTATAAGGCCACCTCTTGTTCCATGAAAAGCTGTACTACAGTAGTCCCTCTCTTATAAGGCCACCTCTTGTTCCATGAAAAGCTGTACTACAGTAGTCCCTCTCTTATAAGGCCACCTCTTGTTCCATGAAAAGCTGTACTACAGTAGTCCCTCTCTTATAAGGCCACCTATTGTTCCATGAAAAGCTGTACTACAGTAGTCCCTCTCTTATAAGGCCACCTCTTGTTCCATGAAAAGCTGTACTACAGTAGCCCCTCTCTTATAAGGCCACCTATTGTTCCAGGAAAAGCTGTACTACAGTAGTCCCTCTCTTATAAGGCCACCTCTTGTTCCAGGAAAAGCTGTACTACAGTAGTCCCTCTCTTATAAGGCCACCTATTGTTCCATGAAAAGCTGTACTACAGTAGTCTCTCTCTTATAAGGCCACCTCTTGTTCCATGAAAAGCTGTACTACAGTAGTCCCTCTCTTATAAGGCCACCTCTTGTTCCATGAAAAGCTGTACTACAGTAGTCCCTCTCTTATAAGGCCACCTCTTGTTCCAGGAAAAGCTGTACTACAGTAGTCTCTCTCTTATAAGGCCACCTCTTGTTCCATGAAAAGCTGTACTACAGTAGTCCCTCTCTTATAAGGCCACCTCTTGTTCCAGGAAAAGCTGTACTACAGTAGTCTCTCTCTTATAAGGCCACCTATTGTTCCATGAAAAGCTGTACTACAGTAGTCCCTCTCTTATAAGGCTACCTCTTGTTCCATGAAAAGCTGTACTACAGTAGTCCCTCTCTTATAAGGCCACCTCTTGTTCCATGAAAAGCTGTACTACAGTAGTCCCTCTCTTATAAGGCCACCTCTTGTTCCAGGAAAAGCTGTACTACAGTAGTCTCTCTCTTATAAGGCCACCTATTGTTCCATGAAAAGCTGTACTACAGTAGTCCCTCTCTTATAAGGCCACCTCTTGTTCCATGAAAAGCTGTACTACAGTAGCCCCTCTCTTATAAGGCCACCTATTGTTCCAGGAAAAGCTGTACTACAGTAGTCCCTCTCTTATAAGGCCACCTCTTGTTCCAGGAAAAGCTGTACTACAGTAGTCCCTCTCTTATAAGGCCACCTATTGTTCCATGAAAAGCTGTACTACAGTAGTCTCTCTCTTATAAGGCCACCTCTTGTTCCATGAAAAGCTGTACTACAGTAGTCCCTCTCTTATAAGGCCACCTCTTGTTCCATGAAAAGCTGTACTACAGTAGTCCCTCTCTTATAAGGCCACCTCTTGTTCCAGGAAAAGCTGTACTACAGTAGTCTCTCTCTTATAAGGCCACCTCTTGTTCCATGAAAAGCTGTACTACAGTAGTCCCTCTCTTATAAGGCCACCTCTTGTTCCAGGAAAAGCTGTACTACAGTAGTCTCTCTCTTATAAGGCCACCTATTGTTCCATGAAAAGCTGTACTACAGTAGTCCCTCTCTTATAAGGCCACCTCTTGTTCCATGAAAAGCTGTACTACAGTAGTCCCTCTCTTATAAGGCCACCTCTTGTTCCATGAAAAGCTGTACTACAGTAGTCCCTCTCTTATAAGGCCACCTCTTGTTCCAGGAAAAGCTGTACTACAGTAGTCTCTCTCTTATAAGGCCACCTATTGTTCCATGAAAAGCTGTACTACAGTAGTCCCTCTCTTATAAGGCCACCTCTTGTTCCATGAAAAGCTGTACTACAGTAGTCCCTCTCTTATAAGGCCACCTCTTGTTCCATGAAAAGCTGTACTACAGTAGTCCCTCTCTTATAAGGCCACCTCTTGTTCCATGAAAAGCTGTACTACAGTAGTCCCTCTCTTATAAGGCCACCTCTTGTTCCATGAAAAGCTGTACTACAGTAGTCCCTCTCTTATAAGGCCACCTCTTGTTCCATGAAAAGCTGTACTACAGTAGTCCCTCTCTTATAAGGCCACCTATTGTTCCAGGAAAAGCTGTACTACAGTAGTCCCTCTCTTATAAGGCCACCTCTTGTTCCAGGAAAAGCTGTACTACAGTAGTCCCTCTCTTATAAGGCCACCTCTTGTTCCATGAAAAGCTGTACTACAGTAGTCCCTCTCTTATAAGGCCACCTCTTGTTCCATGAAAAGCTGTACTACAGTAGTCCCTCTCTTATAAGGCCACCTCTTGTTCCATGAAAAGCTGTACTACAGTAGTCCCTCTCTTATAAGGCCACCTCTTGTTCCATGAAAAGCTGTACTACAGTAGTCCCTCTCTTATAAGGCCACCTCTTGTTCCAGGAAAAGCTGTACTACAGTAGTCTCTCTCTTATAAGGCCACCTCTTGTTCCATGAAAAGCTGTACTACAGTAGTCCCTCTCTTATAAGGCCACCTCTTGTTCCAGGAAAAGCTGTACTACAGTAGTCTCTCTCTTATAAGGCCACCTATTGTTCCATGAAAAGCTGTACTACAGTAGTCCCTCTCTTATAAGGCTACCTCTTGTTCCATGAAAAGCTGTACTACAGTAGTCCCTCTCTTATAAGGCCACCTCTTGTTCCATGAAAAGCTGTACTACAGTAGTCCCTCTCTTATAAGGCCACCTCTTGTTCCAGGAAAAGCTGTACTACAGTAGTCTCTCTCTTATAAGGCCACCTATTGTTCCATGAAAAGCTGTACTACAGTAGTCCCTCTCTTATAAGGCCACCTCTTGTTCCATGAAAAGCTGTACTACAGTAGCCCCTCTCTTATAAGGCCACCTATTGTTCCAGGAAAAGCTGTACTACAGTAGTCCCTCTCTTATAAGGCCACCTCTTGTTCCAGGAAAAGCTGTACTACAGTAGTCCCTCTCTTATAAGGCCACCTATTGTTCCATGAAAAGCTGTACTACAGTAGTCTCTCTCTTATAAGGCCACCTCTTGTTCCATGAAAAGCTGTACTACAGTAGTCCCTCTCTTATAAGGCCACCTCTTGTTCCATGAAAAGCTGTACTACAGTAGTCCCTCTCTTATAAGGCCACCTCTTGTTCCAGGAAAAGCTGTACTACAGTAGTCTCTCTCTTATAAGGCCACCTCTTGTTCCATGAAAAGCTGTACTACAGTAGTCCCTCTCTTATAAGGCCACCTCTTGTTCCAGGAAAAGCTGTACTACAGTAGTCTCTCTCTTATAAGGCCACCTATTGTTCCATGAAAAGCTGTACTACAGTAGTCCCTCTCTTATAAGGCCACCTCTTGTTCCATGAAAAGCTGTACTACAGTAGTCCCTCTCTTATAAGGCCACCTCTTGTTCCATGAAAAGCTGTACTACAGTAGTCCCTCTCTTATAAGGCCACCTCTTGTTCCAGGAAAAGCTGTACTACAGTAGTCTCTCTCTTATAAGGCCACCTATTGTTCCATGAAAAGCTGTACTACAGTAGTCCCTCTCTTATAAGGCCACCTCTTGTTCCATGAAAAGCTGTACTACAGTAGTCCCTCTCTTATAAGGCCACCTCTTGTTCCATGAAAAGCTGTACTACAGTAGTCCCTCTCTTATAAGGCCACCTCTTGTTCCATGAAAAGCTGTACTACAGTAGTCCCTCTCTTATAAGGCCACCTCTTGTTCCATGAAAAGCTGTACTACAGTAGTCCCTCTCTTATAAGGCCACCTCTTGTTCCATGAAAAGCTGTACTACAGTAGTCCCTCTCTTATAAGGCTACCTATTGTTCCAGGAAAAGCTGTACTACAGTAGTCCCTCTCTTATAAGGCCACCTCTTGTTCCAGGAAAAGCTGTACTACAGTAGTCCCTCTCTTATAAGGCCACCTCTTGTTCCATGAAAAGCTGTACTACAGTAGTCCCTCTCTTATAAGGCCACCTCTTGTTCCATGAAAAGCTGTACTACAGTAGTCCCTCTCTTATAAGGCCACCTCTTGTTCCATGAAAAGCTGTACTACAGTAGTCCCTCTCTTATAAGGCCACCTCTTGTTCCATGAAAAGCTGTACTACAGTAGTCCCTCTCTTATAAGGCCACCTATTGTTCCAGGAAAAGCTGTACTACAGTAGTCCCTCTCTTATAAGGCCACCTCTTGTTCCAGGAAAAGCTGTACTACAGTAGTCCCTCTCTTATAAGGCCACCTCTTGTTCCATGAAAAGCTGTACTACAGTAGTCCCTCTCTTATAAGGCCACCTATTGTTCCAGGAAAAGCTGTACTACAGTAGTCTCTCTCTTATAAGGCCACCTCTTGTTCCATGAAAAGCTGTACTACAGTAGTCCCTCTCTTATAAGGCCACCTCTTGTTCCAGGAAAAGCTGTACTACAGTAGTCTCTCTCTTATAAGGCCACCTCTTGTTCCAGGAAAAGCTGTACTACAGTAGTCCCTCTCTTATAAGGCCACCTATTGTTCCATGAAAAGCTGTACTACAGTAGTCCCTCTCTTATAAGGCCACCTCTTGTTCCATGAAAAGCTGTACTACAGTAGTCCCTCTCTTATAAGGCCACCTCTTGTTCCATGAAAAGCTGTACTACAGTAGTCCCTCTCTTATAAGGCCACCTATTGTTCCATGAAAAGCTGTACTACAGTAGTCTCTCTCTTATAAGGCCACCTCTTGTTCCATGAAAAGCTGTACTACAGTAGTCCCTCTCTTATAAGGCCACCTCTTGTTCCATGAAAAGCTGTACTACAGTAGTCCCTCTCTTATAAGGCCACCTCTTGTTCCATGAAAAGCTGTACTACAGTAGTCCCTCTCTTATAAGGCCACCTCTTGTTCCAGGAAAAGCTGTACTACAGTAGTCTCTCTCTTATAAGGCCACCTCTTGTTCCATGAAAAGCTGTACTACAGTAGTCCCTCTCTTATAAGGCCACCTCTTGTTCCAGGAAAAGCTGTACTACAGTAGTCTCTCTCTTATAAGGCCACCTCTTGTTCCATGAAAAGCTGTACTACAGTAGTCCCTCTCTTATAAGGCCACCTCTTGTTCCATGAAAAGCTGTACTACAGTAGTCTCTCTCTTATAAGGCCACCTCTTGTTCCATGAAAAGCTGTACTACAGTAGTCCCTCTCTTATAAGGCCACCTCTTGTTCCATGAAAAGCTGTACTACAGTAGTCCCTCTCTTATAAGGCCACCTCTTGTTCCATGAAAAGCTGTACTACAGTAGTCCCTCTCTTATAAGGCCACCTATTGTTCCATGAAAAGCTGTACTACAGTAGTCTCTCTCTTATAAGGCCACCTCTTGTTCCATGAAAAGCTGTACTACAGTAGTCCCTCTCTTATAAGGCCACCTCTTGTTCCATGAAAAGCTGTACTACAGTAGTCCCTCTCTTATAAGGCCACCTCTTGTTCCATGAAAAGCTGTACTACAGTAGTCCCTCTCTTATAAGGCCACCTATTGTTCCAGGGAAAGCTGTACTACAGTAGTCCCTCTCTTATAAGGCCACCTCTTGTTCCATGAAAAGCTGTACTACAGTAGTCCCTCTCTTATAAGGCCACCTATTGTTCCAGGAAAAGCTGTACTACAGTAGTCCCTCTCTTATAAGGCCACCTATTGTTCCATGAAAAGCTGTACTACAGTAGTCTCTCTCTTATAAGGCCACCTATTGTTCCATGAAAAGCTGTACTACAGTAGTCCCTCTCTTATAAGGCCACCTATTGTTCCAGGAAAAGCTGTACTACAGTAGTCTCTCTCTTATAAGGCCACCTATTGTTCCATGAAAAGCTGTACTACAGTAGTCCCTCTCTTATAAGGCCACCTATTGTTCCAGGAAAAGCTGTACTACAGTAGTCCCTCTCTTATAAGGCCACCTATTGTTCCAGGAAAAGCTGTACTACAGTAGTCCCTCTCTTATAAGGCCACCTATTGTTCCAGGAAAAGCTGTACTACAGTAGTCCCTCTCTTATAAGGCCACCTATTGTTCCAGGAAAAGCTGTACTACAGTAGTCTCTCTCTTATAAGGCCACCTCTTGTTCCATGAAAAGCTGTACTACAGTAGTCCCTCTCTTATAAGGCCACCTATTGTTCCAGGAAAAGCTGTACTACAGTAGTCCCTCTCTTATAAGGCCACCTATTGTTCCATGAAAAGCTGTACTACAGTAGTCCCTCTCTTATAAGGCCACCTCTTGTTCCATGAAAAGCTGTACTACAGTAGTCCCTCTCTTATAAGGCCACCTATTGTTCCATGAAAAGCTGTACTACAGTAGTCTCTCTCTTATAAGGCCACCTCTTGTTCCATGAAAAGCTGTACTACAGTAGTCCCTCTCTTATAAGGCCACCTATTGTTCCATGAAAAGCTGTACTACAGTAGTCTCTCTCTTATAAGGCCACCTCTTGTTCCATGAAAAGCTGTACTACAGTAGTCCCTCTCTTATAAGGCCACCTCTTGTTCCATGAAAAGCTGTACTACAGTAGTCCCTCTCTTATAAGGCCACCTATTGTTCCATGAAAAGCTGTACTACAGTAGTCCCTCTCTTATAAGGCCACCTCTTGTTCCAGGAAAAGCTGTACTACAGTAGTCTCTCTCTTATAAGGACACCTATTGTTCCATGAAAAGCTGTACTACAGTAGTCCCTCTCTTATAAGGCCACCTATTGTTCCATGAAAAGCTGTACTACAGTAGTCTCTCTCTTATAAGGCCACCTCTTGTTCCATGAAAAGCTGTACTACAGTAGTCCCTCTCTTATAAGGCCACCTCTTGTTCCATGAAAAGCTGTACTACAGTAGTCCCTCTCTTATAAGGCCACCTATTGTTCCAGGAAAAGCTGTACTACAGTAGTCCCTCTCTTATAAGGCCACCTATTGTTCCATGAAAAGCTGTACTACAGTAGTCTCTCTCTTATAAGGCCACCTCTTGTTCCATGAAAAGCTGTACTACAGTAGTCCCTCTCTTATAAGGCCACCTCTTGTTCCATGAAAAGCTGTACTACAGTAGTCCCTCTCTTATAAGGCCACCTCTTGTTCCATGAAAAGCTGTACTACAGTAGTCTCTCTCTTATAAGGCCACCTCTTGTTCCAGGAAAAGCTGTACTACAGTAGTCTCTCTCTTATAAGGCCACCTATTGTTCCAGGAAAAGCTGTACTACAGTAGTCCCTCTCTTATAAGGCCACCTCTTGTTCCATGAAAAGCTGTACTACAGTAGTCCCTCTCTTATAAGGCCACCTATTGTTCCATGAAAAGCTGTACTACAGTAGTCTCTCTCTTATAAGGCCACCTCTTGTTCCATGAAAAGCTGTACTACAGTAGTCCCTCTCTTATAAGGCCACCTCTTGTTCCATGAAAAGCTGTACTACAGTAGTCCCTCTCTTATAAGGCCACCTATTGTTCCAGGAAAAGCTGTACTACAGTAGTCCCTCTCTTATAAGGCCACCTCTTGTTCCAGGAAAAGCTGTACTACAGTAGTCCCTCTCTTATAAGGCCACCTATTGTTCCAGGGAAAGCTGTACTACAGTAGTCCCTCTCTTATAAGGCCACCTCTTGTTCCATGAAAAGCTGTACTACAGTAGTCCCTCTCTTATAAGGCCACCTATTGTTCCAGGGAAAGCTGTACTACAGTAGTCCCTCTCTTATAAGGCCACCTCTTGTTCCATGAAAAGCTGTACTACAGTAGTCCCTCTCTTATAAGGCCACCTCTTGTTCCATGAAAAGCTGTACTACAGTAGTCCCTCTCTTATAAGGCCACCTCTTGTTCCATGAAAAGCTGTACTACAGTAGTCCCTCTCTTATAAGGCCACCTCTTGTTCCATGAAAAGCTGTACTACAGTAGTCCCTCTCTTATAAGGCCACCTCTTGTTCCAGGGAAAGCTGTACTACAGTAGTCCCTCTCTTATAAGGCCACCTCTTGTTCCAGGAAAAGCTGTACTACAGTAGTCTCTCTCTTATAAGGCCACCTCTTGTTCCATGAAAAGCTGTACTACAGTAGTCCCTCTCTTATAAGGCCACCTCTTGTTCCAGGAAAAGCTGTACTACAGTAGTCCCTCTCTTATAAGGCCACCTCTTGTTCCAGGAAAAGCTGTACTACAGTAGTCCCTCTCTTATAAGGCCACCTCTTGTTCCATGAAAAGCTGTACTACAGTAGTCCCTCTCTTATAAGGCCACCTCTTGTTCCAGGAAAAGCTGTACTACAGTAGTCCCTCTCTTATAAGGCCACCTCTTGTTCCAGGAAAAGCTGTACTACAGTAGTCCCTCTCTTATAAGGCCACCTCTTGTTCCATGAAAAGCTGTACTACAGTAGTCCCTCTCTTATAAGGCCACCTCTTGTTCCATGAAAAGCTGTACTACAGTAGTCCCTCTCTTATAAGGCCACCTCTTGTTCCAGGAAAAGCTGTACTACAGTAGTCCCTCTCTTATAAGGCCACCTCTTGTTCCATGAAAAGCTGTACTACAGTAGTCTCTCTCTTATAAGGCCACCTCTTGTTCCATGAAAAGCTGTACTACAGTAGTCCCTCTCTTATAAGGCCACCTATTGTTCCAGGAAAAGGTGTACTACAGTAGTCCCTCTCTTATAAGGCCACCTCTTGTTCCATGAAAAGCTGTACTACAGTAGTCTCTCTCTTATAAGGCCACCTCTTGTTCCATGAAAAGCTGTACTACAGTAGTCCCTCTCTTATAAGGCCACCTCTTGTTCCAGGAAAAGCTGTACTACAGTAGTCCCTCTCTTATAAGGCCACCTCTTGTTCCATGAAAAGCTGTACTACAGTAGTCCCTCTCTTATAAGGCCACCTCTTGTTCCATGAAAAGCTGTACTACAGTAGTCCCTCTCTTATAAGGCCACCTATTGTTCCATGAAAAGCTGTACTACAGTAGTCCCTCTCTTATAAGGCCACCTATTGTTCCAGGGAAAGCTGTACTACAGTAGTCCCTCTCTTATAAGGCCACCTATTGTTCCATGAAAAGCTGTACTACAGTAGTCCCTCTCTTATAAGGCCACCTATTGTTCCAGGGAAAGCTGTACTACAGTAGTCCCTCTCTTATAAGGCCACCTATTGTTCCATGAAAAGCTGTACTACAGTAGTCCCTCTCTTATAAGGCCACCTATTGTTCCATGAAAAGCTGTACTACAGTAGTCCCTCTCTTATAAGGCCACCTCTTGTTCCATGAAAAGCTGTACTACAGTAGCCCCTCTCTTATAAGGCCACCTATTGTTCCAGGGAAAGCTGTACTACAGTAGTCCCTCTCTTATAAGGCCACCTCTTGTTCCATGAAAAGCTGTACTACAGTAGTCCCTCTCTTATAAGGCCACCTATTGTTCCATGAAAAGCTGTACTACAGTAGTCCCTCTCTTATAAGGCCACCTCTTGTTCCATGAAAAGCTGTACTACAGTAGCCCCTCTCTTATAAGGCCACCTCTTGTTCCATGAAAAGCTGTACTACAGTAGCCCCTCTCTTATAAGGCCACCTATTGTTCCAGGGAAAGCTGTACTACAGTAGTCCCTCTCTTATAAGGCCACCTATTGTTCCATGAAAAGCTGTACTACAGTAGTCCCTCTCTTATAAGGCCACCTATTGTTCCAGGGAAAGCTGTACTACAGTAGTCCCTCTCTTATAAGGCCACCTCTTGTTCCATGAAAAGCTGTACTACAGTAGTCCCTCTCTTATAAGGCCACCTATTGTTCCAGGGAAAGCTGTACTACAGTAGTCCCTCTCTTATAAGGCCACCTCTTGTTCCATGAAAAGCTGTACTACAGTAGTCCCTCTATTATAAGGCCACCTATTGTTCCAGGGAAAGCTGTACTACAGTAGTCCCTCTCTTATAAGGCCACCTCTTGTTCCATGAAAAGCTGTACTACAGTAGTCCCTCTCTTATAAGGCCACCTATTGTTCCAGGGAAAGCTGTACTACAGTAGTCCCTCTCTTATAAGGCCACCTATTGTTCCATGAAAAGCTGTACTACAGTAGTCCCTCTCTTATAAGGCCACCTCTTGTTCCATGAAAAGCTGTACTACAGTAGTCCCTCTCTTATAATGCCACCTCTTGTTCCAGGGAAAGCTGTACTACAGTAGTCCCTCTCTTATAAGGCCACCTATTGTTCCATGAAAAGCTGTACTACAGTAGTCCCTCTCTTATAAGGCCACCTATTGTTCCATGAAAAGCTGTACTACAGTAGTCCCTCTCTTATAAGGCCACCTATTGTTCCATGAAAAGCTGTACTACAGTAGTCCCTCTCTTATAAGGCCACCTCTTGTTCCAGGGAAAGCTGTACTACAGTAGTCCCTCTCTTATAAGGCCACCTCTTGTTCCATGAAAAGCTGTACTACAGTAGTCCCTCTCTTATAAGGCCACCTATTGTTCCATGAAAAGCTGTACTACAGTAGTCCCTCTCTTATAAGGCCACCTATTGTTCCATGAAAAGCTGTACTACAGTAGTCCCTCTCTTATAAGGCCACCTCTTGTTCCATGAAAAGCTGTACTACAGTAGTCCCTCTCTTATAAGGCCACCTCTTGTTCCAGGAAAAGCTGTACTACAGTAGTCCCTCTCTTATAAGGCCACCTCTTGTTCCATGAAAAGCTGTACTACAGTAGTCCCTCTCTTATAAGGCCACCTCTTGTTCCAGGGAAAGCTGTACTACAGTAGTCCCTCTCTTATAAGGCCACCTCTTGTTCCATGAAAAGCTGTACTACAGTAGTCCCTCTCTTATAAGGCCACCTCTTGTTCCAGGGAAAGCTGTACTACAGTAGTCCCTCTCTTATAAGGCCACCTCTTGTTCCATGAAAAGCTGTACTACAGTAGTCCCTCTCTTATAAGGCCACCTATTGTTCCATGAAAAGCTGTACTACAGTAGTCCCTCTCTTATAAGGCCACCTATTGTTCCATGAAAAGCTGTACTACAGTAGTCCCTCTCTTATAAGGCCACCTCTTGTTCCATGAAAAGCTGTACTACAGTAGTCCCTCTCTTATAAGGCCACCTATTGTTCCAGGAAAAGCTGTACTACAGTAGTCCCTCTCTTATAAGGCCACCTCTTGTTCCATGAAAAGCTGTACTACAGTAGTCCCTCTCTTATAAGGCCACCTCTTGTTCCATGAAAAGCTGTACTACAGTAGTCCCTCTCTTATAAGGCCACCTATTGTTCCAGGAAAAGCTGTACTACAGTAGTCCCTCTCTTATAAGGCCACCTATTGTTCCATGAAAAGCTGTACTACAGTAGTCCCTCTCTTATAAGGCCACCTCTTGTTCCAGGAAAAGCTGTACTACAGTAGTCCCTCTCTTATAAGGCCACCTCTTGTTCCATGAAAAGCTGTACTACAGTAGTCCCTCTCTTATAAGGCCACCTATTGTTCCATGAAAAGCTGTACTACAGTAGTCCCTCTCTTATAAGGCCACCTCTTGTTCCATGAAAAGCTGTACTACAGTAGTCCCTCTCTTATAAGGCCACCTATTGTTCCAGGAAAAGCTGTACTACAGTAGTCCCTCTCTTATAAGGCCACCTATTGTTCCATGAAAAGCTGTACTACAGTAGTCCCTCTCTTATAAGGCCACCTCTTGTTCCATGAAAAGCTGTACTACAGTAGTCCCTCTCTTATAAGGCCACCTCTTGTTCCATGAAAAGCTGTACTACAGTAGTCCCTCTCTTATAAGGCCACCTCTTGTTCCATGAAAAGGTGTACTACAGTAGTCCCTCTCTTATAAGGCCACCTATTGTTCCATGAAAAGCTGTACTACAGTAGTCCCTCTCTTATAAGGCCACCTCTTGTTCCATGAAAAGCTGTACTACAGTAGTCCCTCTCTTATAAGGCCACCTCTTGTTCCATGAAAAGCTGTACTACAGTAGTCCCTCTCTTATAAGGCCACCTCTTGTTCCATGAAAAGCTGTACTACAGTAGTCTCTCTCTTATAAGGCCACCTATTGTTCCAGGAAAAGCTGTACTACAGTAGTCTCTCTCTTATAAGGCCACCTCTTGTTCCATGAAAAGCTGTACTACAGTAGTCCCTCTCTTATAAGGCCACCTCTTGTTCCATGAAAAGCTGTACTACAGTAGTCTCTCTCTTATAAGGCCACCTCTTGTTCCATGAAAAGCTGTACTACAGTAGTCCCTCTCTTATAAGGCCACCTCTTGTTCCATGAAAAGCTGTACTACAGTAGTCTCTCTCTTATAAGGCCACCTCTTGTTCCATGAAAAGCTGTACTACAGTAGTCTCTCTCTTATAAGGCCACCTCTTGTTCCATGAAAAGGTGGCCTTATAAGAGGGGTTGCCTCTCTTTGAGTAGGACAATTTGATTAGTAGTATATTACTCTCTCAGTTCATCTAAAATCTGACCTGATAAGAGGGATGACCTTTGGAAGGGAACTGGCCTTATAAGAGGGGGGGCTACTGTATATTGTTTGTAGTTTGTTCGATAATATTTGTGTATCTTAAATGATCCTAATGTTACTATTAACCTATACACTATATTTGTTTTATTATTACAAACCAGCATAGACAGATTGACTCCTGTTTTAATACAGAATCTGTTATTCAAATGTCAACATGTTATTGGATGGCAGTCTCATTTAAAAATTGATTAAATTACATTTTTACACAGATAATGACATCATAGTTTTACACAGATAATGAAATTACATTTTTAAACAGATAATGACATTACACTTTTACACAGATAATGAAATTACACTATACACAGATAATGAAATTACACTTTTACACAGATAATGAAATTACACTTTTACACAGATAATGAAATTACACTTTTACACAGATAATGAAATTACACTTTTACACAGATAATGAAATTACACTATACACAGATAATGACATCACACTTTTACACAGATAATGAAATTACACTTTTACACAGATAATGAAATTACTCTATACACAGATAATGACATCACACTTTTACACAGATAATGAAATTACACTTTTACACAGATAATGACATCACACTTTTACACAGATAATGAAATTACACTTTTACACAGATAATGAAATTACACTTTTAAACAGATAATGAAATTACACTTTTACACAGATAATGAAATTACACTTTTACACAGATAATGAAATTACACTTTTACACAGATAATGAAATTACACTTTTACACAGATAATGAAATTACACTTTTACACAGATAATGAAATTACACTTTTACACAGATAATGAAATTACACTAATGAAATTACACAAAACTATGCAGCTGGAGATGGTTCAAAGGAAATCAAAATCAATGTCTTTGTTTGTAACAATGCCAAACAATTCTTTGAAGAGTAATATTGAACAGTTTTGGGGGGAAATGGGGAAACTTGATGAAATTACACTTTACAAAAATAATGAAATTACACTATACACAGATAATGAAATTACACTTTTACACAGATAATGAAATTACACTATACACCATACCTGCCAACCTCTGGAACACCAAATCAGGGTCATGACCCTCATTCCTAAATGAAAATGAGGGTCATAATGCGTAACGACATTTTCGGCCATAATTATTGTAAATCGTATGATATCATATCTAGTTTAATATGTATTATTAATGATCATATGTATGTACAAATTAACAGCTGTATCAATAAACTATGTCATAGACTCTAAGCTCTGGTTATAATCACTAGTTGCACTCTTTGCAGATTTTAGAACAGAAGTAGATGGTTGATATTCATAACAACATTGATTTTGATTGAATTTACAACTCAGTAACCCACATATGGTGTCATTGTTCAAATCTGATCTGAATTCAGTGTGTATCTTCTTAATGATTGAAAAAGCTCTTTCAGAAGTTTTGAAAGAACACCAAATCTTTTTGTTCCAGAAAAAATGTCATCAAGTTTCCCCATTTCCCCCCAAAACTGTTCAATATTACTCTTCAAAGAATTGTTTGGCATTGTTACAAACAAAGACATTGATTTTGATTTCCTTTGAACCATCTCCAGCTGCATATAGTTTTGTGACTGTGCATGCCTTGTCAGGTCATTCTTTGCACCGGATCCAATAGATAAATGTGATTTACAAAGAATGCAATATGCATCATTTACGCTGCAATCACTGTGACTGAGCCAACTAAATTCTGCTTCCCAAGCTTTTTGATATTTGCATAAATATTTCTTTCGTTTAGCGGGTGAAGAACAAGCAGGCCCTTCTTCTTCTTCTTTCGGTATACCTGATAAGGACCTCTTCCTTCCAGTAGACATTTTGCAGAAATGATTTAACTTTTTTATT
The DNA here is from genome assembly GCA_963383655.1 of Bathymodiolus septemdierum. Classification (NCBI taxonomy): domain Eukaryota; kingdom Metazoa; phylum Mollusca; class Bivalvia; order Mytilida; family Modiolidae; genus Bathymodiolus; species Bathymodiolus septemdierum. The sequence continues at coordinate 5,220,574 of OY726523.1, forward strand.
GTAAAAACAACTCAAACTTTCCACAAGGGGATTAACTTTATTTTAAAAGACCCAATCATCGCTAATTACTTACCTCGAAGGTATATTGTTGTTGATTGTAGTTGACCATTCGGATTGTTGTCCTTTCGAAAGGTAGAATCCTGGTATTTTCGGAATAAATAAATATTTCTAATATCTGAACCAATTCCGGGTGATTCCGGGTCATCGTAGTGAAATCCGTGTCCCGACGGGTGTTCGGGGAAATGAGGGTGACAAGCTCGATTTCCGGGTGTGACCCGATGAAAACGAGTTACTTGGCAGGTATGCTATACACAGATAATTAAATTACACTTTAACAAAAATAATGAAATTACACTTTTACACAGATAATGAAATTACACTTTTACACAGATAATGAAATTACACTTTTACACAGATAATGAAATTACACTATACACAGATAATGAAATTATACTTTTACAAAAATAATGAAATTACACTATACACAGATAATGAAATTACACTTTTACAAAAATAATGAAATTACACTATACACAGATAATGAAATTACACTTTTACAAAAATAATGAAATTACACTATACACAGATAATGAAATTACACTTTTACACAGATAATGAAATTACACTTTTACACAGATAATGAAATTACACTTTTACACAGATAATGAAATTAAACTTTTACACAGATAATGAAATTACACTTTTACACAGATAATGAAATTACACTTTTACACAGATAATGAAATTACACTTTTACACAGATAATGAAATTACACTTTTACACAGATAATGAAATTACACTTTTACACAGATAATGAAATTACACTTTTACACAGATAATGAAATTACACTTTTACACAGATAATGAAATTACACTTTTACACAGATAATGAAATTACACTTTTACACAGATAATGAAATTACACTTTTACACAGATAATGAAATTACACTTTTACACAGATAATGAAATTACACTTTTACACAGATAATGAAATTACACTTTTACACAGATAATGAAATTATACTTTTACACTGGTTATGTTTTATTAGGAGCTGTTTTTATTACAAATATATATAATTTGCCTGTGTGACCTCCTTTAAAAACTACAACCTAGCTCAGAAATTTACGAGAATTTGTCCATAATAGATACTAAGTGAGTAGATAGCAGTTCATATAACACTATAAGCCTTTGATTGGATTTAATGGTCCACCAAACTGAGGGAGGATCCAGTTACCATAGCGACCAGTTTAAAAGAAGTTTTATTTATATTATAGTGATTATGATAATGTATAACTGGAACATGTATTTTAGAACTTTGTCAGTTGGATTAAAAACTTTCCACACAGAGTACCATGAGCACAGTTCTTGTCAAGATGAAGAAAAAAGTTTTTGTGGCCTTTTGTTAGAAGGTAATAGTGTGGAGTAACAACAGTAGAAATAACATTAACTTTCAATCTTTCAATCAATCTTTTAGAAATGTTAAAATGTTAACGTCAATCATTTTATTTATGATATATGCATTGCAAAGACAATGTATTGTTAAAATAACACTTTTTAATGTTCTTTCAAAATCTTCAGATAGGTAAATTGCTGCTTTGTCAATCTGTTTAAAACAAATTATTTCCAGAAAATAATTTGAGGTTGATATGATATATAGCCCACATGACCAATTTCATATGTTATTTTAAGTCAAATAAGCTGTCACCTCACTGACACGGTCAGTGCTCACTCAAAGTTTATCACATCGTATCAGTATTAATATTTAATGTTTATCACATCATATCAGTATTAATATTTAAAGTTTATCACATCATATCAGTATTAATATTTAAAGTTTATCACATCGTATCAGTATTAATATTTAATGTTTATCACATCATATCAGTATTAATATTTAAAGTTTATCACATCATATCAGTATTAATATTTAAAGTTTATCACATCGTATCAGTATTAATATTTAATGTTTATCACATCGTATCAGTATTAATATTTAAAGTTTATCACATCGTATCAGTATTAATATTTAAAGTTTATCACATCGTATCAGTATTAATATTTAATGTTTATCACATCGTATCAGTATTAATATTTAAAGTTTATCACATCGTATCAGTATTAATATTTAATGTTTATCACATCATATCAGTATTAATATTTAAAGTTTATCACATCATATCAGTATTAATATTTAAAGTTTATCACATCGTATCAGTATTAATATTTAATGTTTATCACATCGTATCAGTATTAATATTTAAAGTTTATCACATCATATCAGTATTAATATTTAATGTTTATCACATCGTATCAGTATTAATATTTAAAGTTTATCACATCGTATCAGTATTAATATTTAAAGGTTAATTTTCATTCTAGACTTTATACGTCGGTAAGTAAATTTCCAGGTGTTATCAATTCATAATTGTACTGATTAAATTATCAAATTCTTGAATAGTTAACTAATGAACTGTAAAAGAAACCGCTGCAGCCTTTCAAAGCAACCGCCAACTTCTCTTTGAATTGAGTGTGGTGAAAGCTTCCAGTAGTATGTTGACGGATTTCCTTTATGTGTTTTCACTAAATAATCTGTTTTCATTCTTGTTTCTTTTTTTTGTGTAGATTTTCATACAGAATCTCCTCAAGTTAAATTTGCTGAACTGCTTAAACTCAGTTTAAAAGTATTGGTAAGGTTATCTTATGTACATGTTGAAAAGTATATCGGGGAAAATGAAAATAAATTCTATAAACATTTATCCAGTAACGTATGAGTCGTCCACATCCATCTTTTTTTTAAAGATTCAGTCAAAGTTTTTCCAGATGCTTTATGTTCTACAGCGATGTCACTTGCTACGGTGATAAATCAAGTGAAGTGTGTTATCCTCCTACAAAAAGTAATCACCACTACCAACAATTCATGCTTCATTGACTTCATTTAAATTTGGTTAAAGATTAGGTCAAATTTATTTGATTAAATTGATGAATAAGAAATAATTCATTGAAGCCATCCTGTGTTGTGAGTTTTAGCATGGGTTGGCGGGATAAAATTTACTAATATCCCATCAACCCATGTTAAAACTCATAGCACACTATGGCTTTCATGAATTATTTCGATTCTGCTATGTCTAACAGAACAAATACTGTAGTACACTATATATTTAATGGCAATAATTTATGCTTCTGTTTGCGGACAATGTCAGACACAATTTATACGGCTCAGGTTGGCTGTTCTATCTTTCACACTGCTAATTTTGAGCAGACGATAACTCATCAACATGAGCCTTTACGAAAGTCTTATTGATGGAACAAACATAGCAATACTATTGTATTTACCTGTTTAATTACACATTGCATATATTTATAAATTTTTGGATATGTTGATTATTTTCAGGGAATATAGATGTTTTTAATTTTAAATTTTATCACCTGGCTTCAGTGTGTGAACCATGCATGTGTCAATGAGAAATTAGGCAGAAATATATTGCTAGTTTGTTTATAAAGCGAAAGAAGAACGTGATATTAGAATGTTGAATATCTACTATATCTCATTCTCCTGGAGAAGCTTCTTATTAAACCAAATCATTCTTATTTTTCGATGAAAATAAATTTGACTTCCCAGATTTATTGTTATTACACACTGTTAAGCATACATTTGTATTTTTGTGTGCATTGTATTGTATATTTGTTACTTTACAAAAGATTTAAATTTGTGACATTCTGTCTTATTTCTTCTTCAGATAAGTGATACCTCTTTAGAGGCTAATTCTAACATCCATGGAGGGTTTTTTAATTACCATCATGAGGAAGTACAATATTGGTCTTCAGTCATATCTAAGTTGTCATCGTCAGAGAGAAAAATGTTATCTTGTCATACAGACAATACAGAATCCTCTAACCATATCAGGTAAACACGATATTATGATCTTAGGGGCCACAATTACTGTCAAGGAAAAGAAGTTGTGTATAGAATAATGGTAGCTTGAAGATCGACATACACATTGTCACTAGTATCGCAGTGAGACCGATAGGACGAGCTCTGATAATGTATGTTGAGACCATAAAAACTGACGTTATTGTTTTTATTGGTATTATACATGATAATTTGAAGTCACACTGATCCCTATTTTCCAGTATCGGTGCCAGTCTATTGATACTGACAATATCACTCAGTGAGATCAATTTACAGATAAATGTGTATAGTGGTCAATTCTGATTCCTAGTATTGAAAAAATAGATATGTTGATATTTATTCTTTGTTTTAGTCTCCATATTGACAAATAAATTCTCTTACAGATTTCTCCAGTCTTCAGCTACTCAGTCAATGCACATATTTGGACAAGTCTATTATTCATCTACTGTCCAGACCAGTTCATTTCAAGTGTTTCTAACATGGAAATACTAGCAACTGATGTTTTAATTTTAGTTTTTAGTTTTTTAAATAGTTCAAGTCTAATTACAAATTGTAACAGAAGTCCATTCTTATCATAGTTAATAAAATCTCAATATTCTTTAATAAAAGAAAACACAAACAGATTTTAAACAGAATGTTTCAATGACCACATTTTGTAGTGTTCTTCTCAGTGAACATGTATGCACCTTCATTTATATAATGTATGCTGATGCACCATTTTAGAATCATTGGCAAACACAACAAATGAAAAATATCTCATAAGATACAATTTTATTCATGTCTTTTGCTTCTATCTGACAAACTTATGAAACATAACTATAAGATCAATCCTAGTGCCCGGGTGGCTCAATGAGTTAGGTAGTTGTAGGGCCTGGGTGGCTCAATGAGTTAGGTAGTTGTAGGGCCTGGGTGGCTCAATGAGTTAGGTAGTTGTAGGGCCTGGGTGGCTCAATGAGTTAGGTAGTTGTAGGGCCTGGGTGGCTCAATGAGTTAGGTAGTTGTAGGGCCTGGGTGGCTCAATGAGTTAGGTAGTTGTAGTGCCTGGGTGGCTCAATGAGTTAGGTAGTTGTAGGGCCTGGGTGGCTCAATGAGTTAGGTAGTTGTAGGGCCTGGGTGGCTCAATGAGTTAGGTAGTTGGATTGCCTAACAACTCATACAAGCCTATCACCAATACGACGTAGGTTCGCGCCCGGCTTTGTAAATTACAAAAAAAGGTGCACTCGAGTCACAGCCGCAAGTGATAAAGTTTACCAGTTGCTTGCCCATGGTCAGTGGTTCTCTCCGGGTATTCCAGCTTCTTCCACCACTAAAACTGGTTGCCCTTGATATAGCTGGAATATTGCTGAAAGTGGCATTAAACACAATAAAATCAATGAAAAAATCAATCCTAGTCAGAAGAATACCTCACTGAACATTGTTACTGAACATATGACACATTTTCACCACTACATGTACATCAGGTCAAGATTATTAAGCCATCATCATATCCATGTAAAGTCTTTATCAGTAATCAAGAAAAAGAAATACCAAATTTATGCAAACTTATATTCCAGAAATATTTTTTCACAATCATAGTTTTATTTTGATTATAATATCTGACGTTTTGCTTACTTAATATTTCAGTCTTATGGTTGCCGAGTTTATCAGAACAAGGGAGATAATCTGTGAGGTAGATTTGGTAGAATTGTCATCTGCTATTTCATCAGTGTCTTGTACTGGTTTAATGATGGGGTTACAGAATACCAGATTTTGTACTAATTTAAAGCCAACTAATTCTGGTAAATTAAAAAAAAAATTAATTTGTGTTTTCAAATATTTATAAGATCTGTCATATTCACTTAGTATAAAAGGCCCAGGTGGCTCAATGAATTAGATAGTTGAATTACCTAACAACTCATACAAGCCTATCACCAATATGGCGTGGGTTTGCGCCTAGCTTTGTAGATTACAAAAAAGGGTCAGTGCTCTCCATTGCTGTTTTAGCCAGCTTCGCCGACCAACTATAATTTTCTTCCGACCGGTATTCATTTTTCAAAGCTGGTCGGAAAATTAACATTGTTTTCCCAACTTGCGTATTGATCCTGTGTTAAAATCCTGTGTTGCATTTCATGTGGTCCTTATGTTACAATCGTCAGAATGTCTTTAAACGTATATTGAATCAGGGGACAGTTGACAATTTTAATGACAAAATAAGTACGAGCATGCAAATGTTTGTGAATTATTTGACTTTGTAAAACGACAGAAATATTTTTCTGTGAAAAGATTTTAACAACTTCCAGTAATAAATTACTTCCAAACTATACACTAACGGTGACACACTTTTACATGTAGGTGCTGTATAAACATTTCTCTTTTAAATTATAACACCCATCGATTAGCATATTTGATCATCTTTCTTTAAACAATTAAGTTTAAGTTAACTGTACATTTGCCCCTGGATCAGGATTAATATTGTGACACAATTACGAGTGGTTTCAATCCGAGACAAGGGTAATGAAAGATCGAACATGTTGAAGTAATTTTACAAGTACAACCTGTCTTAATGAGAAAAAAAAACCTTTTTGTTCTTTTTTTAGTTGTGAAAAACAAAAAGTGAAAATAAAATGGAAATTAAATATTTGTAAAACATAAAAATTTTTTTTTTTAATATATACATGTATCGACGAAAATTGCTAATATACATGCTCATAAAGTAATTTCAGATACTTTTTTTTAATTTTCAAATTCCATGAAATAACACTGATCTATAATTATGAAATTCAAAAACTGATTTTGTTCCGATTCTAAGTTGATATATGCAAAAACAAAATTGAGAAAATGAACACGTTAATATCCACGTTCCACTTCTGATTACATAATTCTACTGCTCATGTGTCTATTGAATATGAAAGGTGATTCAGTCGTATGTCCAGAGTGAAGACAACATTGAGGAACAAACAGGCTGACTAACACCATATTACAAGGATTTAATGATGGTTTCAATACATGGACCGGATGACTCAGAATTTGTTTTCAGGACAGCCATGAACATTTGGGGGAAACTTAGAAAGAGACATATCTTGGTTGAAAAAGCAAAGGAATCAACAGAAAAATGGCAATGAAATCTCTTTTGCTAAGGAAAATTACAAGAGAAAGAAGAATTAAGAGAGACATGTTGAAAAGAAAATAAAATTGCTGCAGCAAGTAGTAGCATAAAATTGGAATATAAAGTATTCTTTGTATTATTTTTGTCGCGATTACGTGTACTTAAATGCAACGGCGAAAAAATGAAAGCACACTATAAAAGTCAGCAACAAAAAACAACCACCTATCACTGAGCAAAAATGGAGAACACTGAGAGGGTACACTCGACTCACAGTCGCAAGTGATAAAGTTTACCAGTTGCTTGCCCATGGTCGGTGGTTCTCTTTGGATACCCGGCTTCTTCCACCACTAAAACTATTCGCCATGATATAGCTGAAATATTGCTGAAAGTGGCATTAAACACAATAAATAAAATCATCATTTACTATAAAAGTATGTTTCACCTGTTGAGTCTTCAACATTTCTATATTTTATTTCAAAATGGATTATAGACTGTGAACACCAATATCTCCATATCATTTTACTAAAAAAAATTGTAGACTAGATTTGAAGGAATAAAAATTAATTGTGCACAATTTTGATTTTGATAGAGTGAAATTGGATTTTTCTTATTGGGGACCATCCAACTTATTAATTTTTTTTTTATTATGCGTGTTTCGTTAGCTGTATTTTTTTGACAAAATAAAAGGTAAATTTAAAGTCCTGAATTTTTTTTTCTCTTTACAGAAGTTGGAATTCCATATCTTGCACACAATGTGTCATGTGACTTAGAAATACAGACAGTGTGGTGTCATCACTATGATGCTCATGTACCAACTGATGAATTGAAAGGAAGTAAACATTTCTGGGACCATGTTTTATATCTGGAATTATTCAGATGCAAGGTATGTTGTTTAAAAGTAGATATACAGTCAAACCTGTGTTAAGAGGTCACCTTTGGGACAAAGAAAAAGTGGCCTTATAAGAAAGGTGACCTCTTAAAAGAGGTTAAATTCATATGAAAGTTTCTATGTCAGGACAATAAAAAGGTAACTTCTAAATACAGGTGACTGCTTAATAGAGGTGACCTTATGGGCAGGTTTGACTGTATCTTTAATAAGCCAACAGTAAAAATATATTTTAGATCATACTCATACCAGATAAGGTTCTCATACTATTTTATAAAAATAAAGAAGACAAAACCATGCACCAGATTCATGTGTTTACAGGTAAATTGAGCACATGTTTAGTTTCAGTCAACTTTGATTATCTATGATTTTTTGATTGATCGGTAATTGAAAGTGAGGGACAGGAGATTGTTTTCCATCATTTGATTGCCAAAAAAAACAATTGGTAAAAAAATAGGTTGAGTTTTACGAGTTCTTATCCAAAAAATACCACTTGTCCCACATAGGCAACATTGGCAAGACACTGATGTACTTTGACTTAGTACCAAATAATTGGGGAAAAGACAACTGACGTCCGGTTAACAGGTGCAGAAAAACATTATCTCACCGTTGTGCTATCATTTAATGCTAACAGAGATATTCACCCACAAGAGAAAGACTGAACCAAAACTTCCACCTGGTTTCCTAGTCACAGGCAATGAGAAGGGGTGGATGAATGAGGTGATTATGCCCTGATACATTAAAGAGATTTGGATGAAGCAGGTCGCCCGGCATTACTTATTGATGATGGACTCCTTCAGCGGACATTAAACAGACTCAGTTAAATCATCTTTATCAACACTATGTCATGCCTGCCATAATACCAGGGAGATCTACTTACAAACTGCAACCTTCATCAACAAGCCATTCAAGCAGTCCATGAGCAAATGTTGGAGCACCTGGATTCGTCAAGAAACCGAGAATGAGATTACTCAAAATATCAAGTCACAAACTTACCAAGACATCATAGACTGGATTGAGGTTACATATAAAGACCTTCAGCAGATACCAGCACTGATCCAGAAAGCATTCCTTGTGTGGTATCAGCAACAAATCTGATGGCTCAGAGGACCATTTGATACACAACCCCACAGAGAAAGAAGTCTGATGGCTCAGAGGACCATTTGATACACCACACCACAGAGAAAGAAGTCTGATGGCTCTCAGAGGACCATTTGATGCACAACCCCACAGAGAAAGAAGTCTGATGGCTCAGAGGGCCATTTGATACACAACCCCACAGAGAAAGAAGTCTGACAGCTCAGAGGGCCATTTGATACACAACCCCACAGAGATAGAAGTCTGACAGCTCAGAGGGCCAATTGATACACAACCCCACAGAGACAGAAGTCTGATGGCTTAGAGGGCCATTTGATACACAACCCCACAGAGAAAGAAGTCTGACAGCTCAGAGGACCATTTGATACATAACCCCACAGAGAAAGAAGTCTGACGGCTCAGAGGACCAATTGATACACAACCCCACAGAGATAGAAGTCTGACAGCTCAGAGGGTCATTTGATACACAACCCCACAGAGAAAGAAGTCTGATGGCTCAGAAGACCATTTGATACACAACCCCACAGAGAAAGAAGTCTGATGGCTCAGAGGGCCATTTGATACACAACCCCACAGAGAAAGAAGTCTGACAGCTCAGAGGACCATTTGATACACAACCAAACAGAGAAAGAAATCTGATGGCTCAGAGGACCATTTGATGCACAACCCCACAGAGAAAGAAGTCTGTCTGCTCAGAGGGCCATTTGATACACAACCCCACAGAGAAAGAAGTCTGTCTGCTCAGAGGGCCATTTGATACACAACCCCACAGAGAAAGAAGTCTGATGGCTCAGAGGACCATTTGATACACAACCCCACAGAGAAAGAAGTCTGTCTGCTCAGAGGGCCATTTGATACACAACCCCACAGAGAAAGAAGTCTGTCTGCTCAGAGGGCCATTTGATACACAACCCCACAGAGAAAGAAGTCTGATGGCTCAGAGGACCATTTGATGCACAACCCCACAGAGAAAGAAGTCTGTCTGCACAGAGGGCCATTTGATACACAGCCCCACAGAGAAAGAAGTCTGTCTGCTTAGAGGGCCATTTGATACACAACCCCACAGAGAAAGAAGTCTGACAGCTCAGAGGACCATTTGATACACAACCCCACAGAGATAGAAGTCTGACAGCTCCGAGGACCATTTGATACACAACCAAACAAAGAAAGAAGTCTGTCTGCTCAGAGGACCATTTGATACACAACCAAACAAAGAAAGAAGTCTGTCTGCTCAGAGGACCATTTGATACACAACCACACAGAGAAAGAAGTCTGTCTGCTCAGAGGGCCATTTGATGCACAACCCCACAGAGAAAGAAGTCTGATGGCTCCGAGGGCCATTTGATACACAACCCCACAGAGAAAGAAGTCTGATGGCTCAGAGGACCATTTGATACACAACCCCACAGAGAAAGAAGTCTGTCTGCTCTGAGGGCCATTTAATGCACAACCCCACAGAGAAAGAAGTCTGACAGCTCAGAGGACCATTTGATACACAAACCCACAGAGAAAGAAGTCTGTCTGCTCAGAGGGCCATTTAATACACAACCCCACAGAGAAAGAAGTCTGACAGCTCAGAGGACCATTTGATACACAACCAAACAGAGAAAGAAGTCTGATGGCTCAGAGGACCATTTGATGCACAACCCCACAGAGAAAGAAGTCTGTCTGCTTAGAGGGCCATTTGATACACAACCCCACAGAGAAAGAAGTCTGACAGCTCAGAGGACCATTTGATACACAACCCCACAAGAGAAAGAAGTCTGACAGCTCAGAGAACCATTTGATACACAACCAAACAGAGAAAGAAGTCTGATGGCTCAGAAGACCATTTGATACACAACCTCACAGAGAAGGAAGTCTGATGGCTCAGAGGACCATTTGATACACAACCCCACAGAGAAAGAAGTCTGACAGCTCAGAGGACCATTTGATACACAACCAAACAGAGAAAGAAGTCTGACAGCTCAGAGGGCCATTTGATACACAACCCCACAGAGAAAGAAATTTGATGGCTCAGAGGACCATTTGATACACAACCCCACAGAGAAAGAAGTCTGACAACTCCGAGGACCATTTGATACACAACCCAACAGAGATAGAAGTCTGACAGCTCAGAGGACCATTTGATACACAACCCCACAGAGAAAGAAGTCTGACAACTCCGAGGACCATTTGATACACAACCCAACAGAGATAGAAGTCTGACAGCTCAGAGGACCATTTGATACACAACCCCACAGAGAAAGAAATCTGATGGCTCAGATGACCATTTGATACACAATCCCACAGAGAAAGAAGTCTGAGAGCTCAGAGGGCCATTTGATACACAACCCCACAGAGAAAGAAGTCTGACAGCTCAAAGGGCCATTTGATACACAACCCCACAGAGACAGAAGTCTGACAGCTCAGAGGACCATTTGATACACAACCCCACAGAGAAAGAAGTCTGTCTCCTCAGAGGGCCATTTGATACACAATCCCACAGAGAAAGAAGTCTGATGGCTCAGAGGACCATTTGACACACAACCCCACAGAGAAAGAAGTCTGTCTACTCAGAGGGCCATTTGATACACAACCCCACAGAGAAAGAAGTCTGTCTACTCAGAGGGCCATTTGATACACAACCCCACAGAGAAAGAAGTCTGTCTGCTTGGAGGGCTATTTGATACACAACCCCACAGAAAAAGAAGTCTGACAGCTCAGAGGACCATTTGATACATAACCCCACAGAGAAAGAAGTCTGACGACTCAGAGGACCAATTGATACACAACCCCACAGAGATAGAAGTCTGACAGCTCAGAGGGCCATTTGATACACAACCCCACAGAGAAAGAAGTCTGATGGCTCAGAGGGCCATTTGATACACAACCCCACAGAGAAAGAAGTCTGACAGCTCAGAGGACTATTTGATACACAACCAAACAGAGAAAGAAGTCTGTCTGCTCAGAGGGCCATTTGATACACAACCCCACAGAGAAAGAAATCTGATGGCTCAGAGGACCATTTGATGCACAACCCCACAGAGAAAGAAGTCTGTCTGCTCAGAGGGCCATTTGATACACAACCCCACAGAGAAAGAAGTCTGTCTGCTTAGAGGGCCATTTGATACACAACCCCACAGAGAAAGAAGTGTGACAGCTCAAAGGACCATTTGATACACTACACCACAGAGATAGAAGTCTGACAGCTCAGAGGACCATTTGATACACAACCAAACATAGAAAGAAGTCTGATGGCTCAGAAGACCATTTGATACACAACCCCACAAAGAAGGAAGTCTGTCTGCTTAAAAGGCCATTTGATACACAACCCCACAGAGAAAGAAGTCTGATGGCTCAGAGGACCATTTGATACACAACCCCACAGAGATAAAAGTCTGACAGCTCAGAGGACCATTTGATACACAACCAAACAAAGAAAGAAGTCTGTCTGCTCAGAGGACCATTTGATACACAACACCACAGAGAAAGAAGTCTGTTGGCTCAGAGGACCATTTGATACACAACCCCACAGAGAAAGAATTCTGTCTGCTCAGAGGGCCATTTGATACACAACCCCACAGAGAAAGAAGTCTGTCTGCTTAGAGGGCTATTTGATACACAGCCCCACAGAGAAAGAAGTCTGACAGCTCAGAGGGCCATTTAATACACAACCCCACAGAGAAAGAAGTCTAACAGCTCAGAGGACCATTTGATACACAACCAAACAGAGAAAGAAGTATGATGGCTCAGAGGACCATTTGATGCACAACCCCACAGAGAAAGAAGTCTGTCTGCTTATAGGGCCATTTGATACACAACCCCACAGAGAAAGAAGTCTGACAGCTCAGAGGACCATTTGATACACAACCCCACAGAGAAAGAAGTCTGACAGCTCAGAGAACCATTTGATACACAACCAAACAGAGAAAGAAGTCTGATGGCTCAGAAGACCATTTGATACACAACCTCACAGAGAAGGAAGTCTGATGGCTCCGAGGGCCATTTGATACACAACCCCACAGAGAAAGAAGTCTGATGGCTCAGAGGACCATTTGATACACAACCCCACAGAGAAAGAAGTCTGACAGCTCAGAGGACCATTTGATACACAACCAAACAGAAAGAAGTCTGACAGCTCAGAGGGCCATTTGATACACAACCCCACAGAGAAAGAAATCTGATGGCTCAGAGGACCATTTGATACACAACCCCACAGAGAAAGAAGTCTGACAACTCCGAGGACCATTTGATACACAACCCAACAGAGATAGAAGTCTGACAGCTCAGAGGACGATTTGATACACAACCCCACAGAGAAAGAAATCTGATGGCTCAGAGAACCATTTGATACACAATCCCACAGAGAAAGAAGTCTGACAGGTCAGAGGGCCATTTGATACACAACCCCACAGAGAAAGAAGTCTGACAGCTCAGAGGGCCATTTGATACACAACCCCACAGAGACAGAAGTCTGATGGCTCAGAGGACCATTTGATACACAACCCCACAGAGAAAGAAGTCTGACAACTCAGAGGGCCATTTGATACACAACCCCACAGAGAAAGAAATCTGACAGATCAGAGGACCATTTGATACACAACCCCACAGAGAAAGAAGTCTGTCTGCTCAGAGGACCATTTGATACACAACCCCACAGAGAAAGAAGTCTGATGGCTCAGAGGACCATTTGATACACAACCCCACAGAGATAGAAGTCTGTCTGCTCAGAGGGCCATTTGATACACAACCCCACAGAGAAAGAAGTCTGTCTGCTTGGAGGGCTATTTGATACACAACCCCACAGAGAAAGAAGTCTGACAGCTCAGAGGACCATTTGATACACAACCCCACAGAGATAGAAGTCTGACAGGTCAGAGGACCATTTGATACACAACCAAACAGAGAAAGAAGTCTGATGGACCAGAGGACCATTTGATGCACAACCCCACAGAGAAAGAAGTCTGTCTGCTTAGAGGGCCATTTGATACACAACCCCACAGAGAAAGAAGTCTGACAGCTTAGAGGGCCATTTGATACACAACCCCACAGAGAAAGAAGTCTGACAGCTCAGAGGACCATTTGAAACACAACCCCACAGAGATAGAAGTCTGACAGCTCAGAGGACCATTTGATACACAACCCCACAGAGAAAGAAGTCTGATGGCTCAGAAGACCATTTGATACACAACCCCACAGAGAAGGAAGTCTGTCTGCTCAGAGGGCCATTTGATACACAACTAAACAGAGAAAGAAGTCTGATAGCTCAGAGGGCCATTTGATACACAACCTCACAGAGAAAGAAATCTGACAGCTCAGAGGACCATTTGATACACAACCAAACAAAGAAAGAAGTCTGTCTGCTCAGAGGACCATTTGATACACAACCCCACAGAGAAAGAAGTCTGATGGCTCAGAGGACCATTTGATACACAACCTCACAGAGAAAGAAGTCTGTCTGCTGAGAGGGCTATTTGATACACAACCCCACAGAGAAAGAAGTCTGACAGCCCAGAGGACCATTTGATACACAACCCCACAGAGATAGAAGTCTGACAGCTCAGAGGACCATTTGATACACAACCCCACAGAGAAAGAAGTCTGATGGCTCAGAGGACCATTTGATACACAACCCCACAGAGAAAGAAATCTGTCTGCTCAGAGGGCCATTTGATACACAACCCCACAGAGAAAGAAGTCTGACAGCTCAGACAGAAGTCTGATGGCTCAGAGGACCATTTGATACACAACCCCACAGAGAAAGAAGTCTGATGGTTCAGAGGGCCATTTGATACACAACCCAACAGAGAAAGAAGTCTGACAGCTCAGATGACCATTTGATACACAACCAAACAGAGAAAGAAATCTGATGGCTCAGAGGACCATTTGATACACAACCCCACAGAGAAAGAAGTCTGGTGGCTCAGAGGACCATTTGATACACAACCCCACAGAGAAAGAAGTCTGTCTGTTCAGAGGGCCATTTGATACACAACCCCACAGAGAAAGAAGTCTGACAGCTCAGACAGAAGTCTGATGGCTCAGAGGACCATTTGATACACAACCCCACAGAGAAAGAAGTCTGATGGTTCAGAGGGCCATTTGATACACAACCCCACAGAGATAGAAGTCTGACAGGTCAGAGGACCATTTGATACACAACCAAACAGAGAAAGAAGTCTGATGGACCAGAGGACCATTTGATGCACAACCCCACAGAGAAAGAAGTCTGTCTGCTTAGAGGGCCATTTGATACACAACCCCACAGAGAAAGAAGTCTGACAGCTTAGAGGGCCATTTGATACACAACCCCACAGAGAAAGAAGTCTGACAGCTCAGAGGACCATTTGAAACACAACCCCACAGAGATAGAAGTCTGACAGCTCAGAGGACCATTTGATACACAACCCCACAGAGAAAGAAGTCTGATGGCTCAGAAGACCATTTGATACACAACCCCACAGAGAAGGAAGTCTGTCTGCTCAGAGGGCCATTTGATACACAACTAAACAGAGAAAGAAGTCTGATAGCTCAGAGGGCCATTTGATACACAACCTCACAGAGAAAGAAATCTGACAGCTCAGAGGACCATTTGATACACAACCAAACAAAGAAAGAAGTCTGTCTGCTCAGAGGACCATTTGATACACAACCCCACAGAGAAAGAAGTCTGATGGCTCAGAGGACCATTTGATACACAACCTCACAGAGAAAGAAGTCTGTCTGCTGAGAGGGCTATTTGATACACAACCCCACAGAGAAAGAAGTCTGACAGCCCAGAGGACCATTTGATACACAACCCCACAGAGATAGAAGTCTGACAGCTCAGAGGACCATTTGATACACAACCAAACAGAGAAAGAAGTCTGATGGCTCAGAGGACCATTTGATACACAACCCCACAGAGAAAGAAATCTGTCTGCTCAGAGGGCCATTTGATACACAACCCCACAGAGAAAGAAGTCTGACAGCTCAGACAGAAGTCTGATGGCTCAGAGGACCATTTGATACACAACCCCACAGAGAAAGAAGTCTGATGGTTCAGAGGGCCATTTGATACACAACCCAACAGAGAAAGAAGTCTGACAGCTCAGATGACCATTTGATACACAACCAAACAGAGAAAGAAATCTGATGGCTCAGAGGACCATTTGATACACAACCCCACAGAGAAAGAAGTCTGGTGGCTCAGAGGACCATTTGATACACAACCCCACAGAAAAAGAAGTCTGTCTGTTCAGAGGGCCATTTGATACACAACCCCACAGAGAAAGAAGTCTGACAGCTCAGACAGAAGTCTGATGGCTCAGAGGACCATTTGATACACGACCCCACAGAGAAAGAAGTCTGATGGTTCAGAGGGCCATTTGATACACAACCCCACAGAGAAAGAAGTCTGACAGCTCAGAGGATCATTTGATACACAACCCCACAGAGATAGAAGTCTGACAGCTCAGAGGACCATTTGATACACAACCCCACAGAGAAAGAAGTCTGACAGCTCAGAGGACCATTTGATACACAGCCAAACAGAGAAAGAAGTTTGATGGCTCAGAGGACCATTTGATGCACAACCCCACAGAGAAAGAAGTCTGTCTGCTCAGAGGGCCATTTGATACACAACCCCACAGAGAAAGAAGTCTGACAGCTCAGAGGACCATTTGATACACAACCCCACAGAGAAAGAAATCTGTCTGCTTAGAGTGCCATTTGATACACAACCCACAGAGAAAGAAGTCTGACAGCTCAGAGGACCATTTGATACACAACCCCACAGAGAAAGAAGTCTGACAGCTCAGAGGACCATTTGATACACAACCCCACAGAGAAAGAAGTCTGACAGCTCAGAGAACCATTTGATACACAACCAAACAGAGAAAGAAGTCTGATGGCTCAGAAGACCATTTGATACACAACCTCACAGAGAAGGAAGTCTGATGGCTCCGAGGGCCATTTGATACACAACCCCACAGAGAAAGAAGTCTGATGGCTCAGAGGACCATTTGATACACAACCCCACAGAGAAAGAAGTCTGACAGCTCAGAGGACCATTTGATACACAACCAAACAGAAAGAAGTCTGACAGCTCAGAGGGCCATTTGATACACAACCCCACAGAGAAAGAAATCTGATGGCTCAGAGGACCATTTGATACACAACCCCACAGAGAAAGAAGTCTGACAACTCCGAGGACCATTTGATACACAACCCAACAGAGATAGAAGTCTGACAGCTCAGAGGACGATTTGATACACAACCCCACAGAGAAAGAAATCTGACAGGTCAGAGGGCCATTTGATACACAACCCCACAGAGAAAGAAGTCTGACAGCTCAGAGGGCCATTTGATACACAACCCCACAGAGACAGAAGTCTGATGGCTCAGAGGACCATTTGATACACAACCCCACAGAGAAAGAAGTCTGACAACTCAGAGGGCCATTTGATACACAACCCCACAGAGAAAGAAATCTGACAGATCAGAGGACCATTTGATACACAACCCCACAGAGAAAGAAGTCTGTCTGCTCAGAGGACCATTTGATACACAACCCCACAGAAAAAGAAGTCTGTCTGTTCAGAGGGCCATTTGATACACAACCCCACAGAGAAAGAAGTCTGACAGCTCAGACAGAAGTCTGATGGCTCAGAGGACCATTTGATACACAACCCCACAGAGAAAGAAGTCTGATGGTTCAGAGGGCCATTTGATACACAACCCCACAGAGAAAGAAGTCTGACAGCTCAGAGGATCATTTGATACACAACCCCACAGAGATAGAAGTCTGACAGCTCAGAGGACCATTTGATACACAACCCCACAGAGAAAGAAGTCTGACAGCTCAGAGGACCATTTGATACACAGCCAAACAGAGAAAGAAGTTTGATGGCTCAGAGGACCATTTGATGCACAACCCCACAGAGAAAGAAGTCTGTCTGCTCAGAGGGCCATTTGATACACAACCCCACAGAGAAAGAAGTCTGACAGCTCAGAGGACCATTTGATACACAACCCCACAGAGAAAGAAATCTGTCTGCTTAGAGTGCCATTTGATACACAACCCACAGAGAAAGAAGTCTGACAGCTCAGAGGACCATTTGATACACAACCCCACAGAGAAAGAAGTCTGACAGCTCAGAGGACCATTTGATACACAACCCCACAGAGAAAGAAGTCTGACAGCTCAGAGAACCATTTGATACACAACCAAACAGAGAAAGAAGTCTGATGGCTCAGAAGACCATTTGATACACAACCTCACAGAGAAGGAAGTCTGATGGCTCCGAGGACCATTTGATACACAACCCCACAGAGAAAGAAGTCTGATGGCTCAGAGGACCATTTGATACACAACCCCACAGAGAAAGAAGTCTGACAGCTCAGAGGACCATTTGATACACAACCAAACAGAAAGAAGTCTGACAGCTCAGAGGGCCATTTGATACACAACCCCACAGAGAAAGAAATCTGATGGCTCAGAGGACCATTTGATACACAACCCCACAGAGAAAGAAGTCTGACAACTCCGAGGACCATTTGATACACAACCCAACAGAGATAGAAGTCTGACAGCTCAGAGGACGATTTGATACACAACCCCACAGAGAAAGAAATCTGATGGCTCAGAGAACCATTTGATACACAATCCCACAGAGAAAGAAGTCTGACAGGTCAGAGGGCCATTTGATACACAACCCCACAGAGAAAGAAGTCTGACAGCTCAGAGGGCCATTTGATACACAACCCCACAGAGACAGAAGTCTGATGGCTCAGAGGACCATTTGATACACAACCCCACAGAGAAAGAAGTCTGACAACTCAGAGGGCCATTTGATACACAACCCCACAGAGAAAGAAATCTGACAGATCAGAGGACCATTTGATACACAACCCCACAGAGAAAGAAGTCTGTCTGCTCAGAGGGCCATTTGATACACAACCCCACAGAGAAAGAAATCTGATGGCTCAGAGGACCATTTGATACACAACCCCACAGAGATAGAAGTCTGTCTGCTCAGAGGGCCATTTGATACACAACCCCACAGAGAAAGAAGTCTGTCTGCTTGGAGGGCTATTTGATACACAACCCCACAGAGAAAGAAGTCTGACAGCTCAGAGGACCATTTGATACACAACCCCACAGAGATAGAAGTCTGACAGGTCAGAGGACCATTTGATACACAACCAAACAGAGAAAGAAGTCTGATGGACCAGAGGACCATTTGATGCACAACCCCACAGAGAAAGAAGTCTGTCTGCTTAGAGGGCCATTTGATACACAACCCCACAGAGAAAGAAGTCTGACAGCTTAGAGGGCCATTTGATACACAACCCCACAGAGAAAGAAGTCTGACAGCTCAGAGGACCATTTGAAACACAACCCCACAGAGATAGAAGTCTGACAGCTCAGAGGACCATTTGATACACAACCCCACAGAGAAAGAAGTCTGATGGCTCAGAAGACCATTTGATACACAACCCCACAGAGAAGGAAGTCTGTCTGCTCAGAGGGCCATTTGATACACAACTAAACAGAGAAAGAAGTCTGATAGCTCAGAGGGCCATTTGATACACAACCTCACAGAGAAAGAAATCTGACAGCTCAGAGGACCATTTGATACACAACCAAACAAAGAAAGAAGTCTGTCTGCTCAGAGGACCATTTGATACACAACCCCACAGAGAAAGAAGTCTGATGGCTCAGAGGACCATTTGATACACAACCTCACAGAGAAAGAAGTCTGTCTGCTGAGAGGGCTATTTGATACACAACCCCACAGAGAAAGAAGTCTGACAGCCCAGAGGACCATTTGATACACAACCCCACAGAGATAGAAGTCTGACAGCTCAGAGGACCATTTGATACACAACCCCACAGAGAAAGAAGTCTGATGGCTCAGAGGACCATTTGATACACAACCCCACAGAGAAAGAAATCTGTCTGCTCAGAGGGCCATTTGATACACAACCCCACAGAGAAAGAAGTCTGACAGCTCAGACAGAAGTCTGATGGCTCAGAGGACCATTTGATACACAACCCCACAGAGAAAGAAGTCTGATGGTTCAGAGGGCCATTTGATACACAACCCAACAGAGAAAGAAGTCTGACAGCTCAGATGACCATTTGATACACAACCAAACAGAGAAAGAAATCTGATGGCTCAGAGGACCATTTGATACACAACCCCACAGAGAAAGAAGTCTGGTGGCTCAGAGGACCATTTGATACACAACCCCACAGAGAAAGAAGTCTGTCTGTTCAGAGGGCCATTTGATACACAACCCCACAGAGAAAGAAGTCTGACAGCTCAGACAGAAGTCTGATGGCTCAGAGGACCATTTGATACACAACCCCACAGAGAAAGAAGTCTGATGGTTCAGAGGGCCATTTGATACACAACCCCACAGAGATAGAAGTCTGACAGGTCAGAGGACCATTTGATACACAACCAAACAGAGAAAGAAGTCTGATGGACCAGAGGACCATTTGATGCACAACCCCACAGAGAAAGAAGTCTGTCTGCTTAGAGGGCCATTTGATACACAACCCCACAGAGAAAGAAGTCTGACAGCTTAGAGGGCCATTTGATACACAACCCCACAGAGAAAGAAGTCTGACAGCTCAGAGGACCATTTGAAACACAACCCCACAGAGATAGAAGTCTGACAGCTCAGAGGACCATTTGATACACAACCCCACAGAGAAAGAAGTCTGATGGCTCAGAAGACCATTTGATACACAACCCCACAGAGAAGGAAGTCTGTCTGCTCAGAGGGCCATTTGATACACAACTAAACAGAGAAAGAAGTCTGATAGCTCAGAGGGCCATTTGATACACAACCTCACAGAGAAAGAAATCTGACAGCTCAGAGGACCATTTGATACACAACCAAACAAAGAAAGAAGTCTGTCTGCTCAGAGGACCATTTGATACACAACCCCACAGAGAAAGAAGTCTGATGGCTCAGAGGACCATTTGATACACAACCTCACAGAGAAAGAAGTCTGTCTGCTGAGAGGGCTATTTGATACACAACCCCACAGAGAAAGAAGTCTGACAGCCCAGAGGACCATTTGATACACAACCCCACAGAGATAGAAGTCTGACAGCTCAGAGGACCATTTGATACACAACCCCACAGAGAAAGAAGTCTGATGGCTCAGAGGACCATTTGATACACAACCCCACAGAGAAAGAAATCTGTCTGCTCAGAGGGCCATTTGATACACAACCCCACAGAGAAAGAAGTCTGACAGCTCAGACAGAAGTCTGATGGCTCAGAGGACCATTTGATACACAACCCCACAGAGAAAGAAGTCTGATGGTTCAGAGGGCCATTTGATACACAACCCAACAGAGAAAGAAGTCTGACAGCTCAGATGACCATTTGATACACAACCAAACAGAGAAAGAAATCTGATGGCTCAGAGGACCATTTGATACACAACCCCACAGAGAAAGAAGTCTGGTGGCTCAGAGGACCATTTGATACACAACCCCACAGAAAAAGAAGTCTGTCTGTTCAGAGGGCCATTTGATACACAACCCCACAGAGAAAGAAGTCTGACAGCTCAGACAGAAGTCTGATGGCTCAGAGGACCATTTGATACACAACCCCACAGAGAAAGAAGTCTGATGGTTCAGAGGGCCATTTGATACACAACCCCACAGAGAAAGAAGTCTGACAGCTCAGAGGATCATTTGATACACAACCCCACAGAGATAGAAGTCTGACAGCTCAGAGGACCATTTGATACACAACCCCACAGAGAAAGAAGTCTGACAGCTCAGAGGACCATTTGATACACAGCCAAACAGAGAAAGAAGTTTGATGGCTCAGAGGACCATTTGATGCACAACCCCACAGAGAAAGAAGTCTGTCTGCTCAGAGGGCCATTTGATACACAACCCCACAGAGAAAGAAGTCTGACAGCTCAGAGGACCATTTGATACACAACCCCACAGAGAAAGAAATCTGTCTGCTTAGAGTGCCATTTGATACACAACCCACAGAGAAAGAAGTCTGACAGCTCAGAGGACCATTTGATACACAACCCCACAAAGATAGAAGTCTGACAGTTCAGAGGACCATTTGATACACAACCCCACAGAGAAAGAAGTCTGACAGCTCAGAGGACCATTTGATACACAACCCCACAGAGAAAGAAGTCTGACAGTTCAGAGGACCATTTGATACACAACCAAACAGAGAAAGAAGTCTGATGGCTCAGAGGACCATTTGATACACAACCTCACAGAGAAAGAAGTCTGTCTGCTGAGAGGGCTATTTGATACACAACCCCACAGAGAAAGAAGTCTGACAGCCCAGAGGACCATTTGATACACAACCCCACAGAGATAGAAGTCTGACAGCTCAGAGGACCATTTGATACACAACCCCACAGAGAAAGAAGTCTGATGGCTCAGAGGACCATTTGATACACAACCCCACAGAGAAAGAAATCTGTCTGCTCAGAGGGCCATTTGATACACAACCCCACAGAGAAAGAAGTCTGACAGCTCAGACAGAAGTCTGATGGCTCAGAGGACCATTTGATACACAACCCCACAGAGAAAGAAGTCTGATGGTTCAGAGGGCCATTTGATACACAACCCAACAGAGAAAGAAGTCTGACAGCTCAGATGACCATTTGATACACAACCAAACAGAGAAAGAAATCTGATGGCTCAGAGGACCATTTGATACACAACCCCACAGAGAAAGAAGTCTGGTGGCTCAGAGGACCATTTGATACACAACCCCACAGAAAAAGAAGTCTGTCTGTTCAGAGGGCCATTTGATACACAACCCCATAGAGAAAGAAGTCTGACAGCTCAGACAGAAGTCTGATGGCTCAGAGGACCATTTGATACACAACCCCACAGAGAAAGAAGTCTGATGGTTCAGAGGGCCATTTGATACACAACCCCACAGAGAAAGAAGTCTGACAGCTCAGAGGATCATTTGATACACAACCCCACAGAGATAGAAGTCTGACAGCTCAGAGGACCATTTGATACACAACCCCACAGAGAAAGAAGTCTGACAGCTCAGAGGACCATTTGATACACAGCCAAACAGAGAAAGAAGTTTGATGGCTCAGAGGACCATTTGATGCACAACCCCACAGAGAAAGAAGTCTGTCTGCTCAGAGGGCCATTTGATACACAACCCCACAGAGAAAGAAGTCTGACAGCTCAGAGGACCATTTGATACACAACCCCACAGAGAAAGAAATCTGTCTGCTTAGAGTGCCATTTGATACACAACCCACAGAGAAAGAAGTCTGACAGCTCAGAGGACCATTTGATACACAACCCCACAAAGATAGAAGTCTGACAGTTCAGAGGACCATTTGATACACAACCCCACAGAGAAAGAAGTCTGACAGCTCAGAGGACCATTTGATACACAACCCCACAGAGAAAGAAGTCTGACAGTTCAGAGGACCATTTGATACACAACCAAACAGAGAAAGAAGTCTGATGGCTCAGAAGACCATTTGATACACAACCCCACAGAGAAAGAAGTCTGATGGCTCCGAGGGCCATTTGATACACAACCCCACAGAGAAAGAAGTCTGATGGCTCAGAGGACCATTTGATACACAACCCCACAGAGATAAAAGTCTGACAGCTCAGAGGACCATTTGATACACAAACAAACAGAGAAAGAAGTCTGACAGCTCAGAGGGCCATTTGATACACAACCCCACAGAGAAAGAAGTCTGATGGCTCAGAGGACCATTTGATACACAACCCCACAGAGAAAGAATTCTGACCTAGGACCATTTGATACACAACCCCACAGAGATAGAAGTCTGACAGGTCAGAGGACCATTTGATACACAACCAAACAGAGAAAGAAGTCTGATGGCTCAGAGGACCATTTGATGCACAACCCCACAGAGAAAGAAGTCTGTCTGCTCAGAGGGCCATTTGATACACAACCCCACAGAGAAAGAAGTCTGTCTGCTTAGAGGGCCATTTGATACACAACCAAACAGGGAAAGAAGTCTGACAGCTCAGAGGGGAGGGCCATTTGATACACAACCCCACAGAGAAAGAAGTCTGATGGCTCAGAGGACCATTTGATACACAACCAAACAGGGAAAGAAGTCTGACAGCTCAGAGGGGAGGGCCATTTGATACACAACCCAACAGAGAAAGAAGTCTGTCTGCTTAGAGGGCTATTTGATACACAACCCCACAGAGAAAGAAGTCTAACAGCTCAGAGGACCATTTGATACACAACCCCACAGAGATAGAAGTCTGACGGCTCAGAGGACCATTTGATACACAACCCCACAGAGAAAGAAGTCTGATGGCTCAGAGGACCATTTGATACACAACCCCACAGAGAAAGAAGTCTGTCTGCTCAGAGGGCCATTTGATAAACAGCCCCACAGAGAAAGAAATCTGACAGCTCAGACAGAAGTCTGATGGCTCAGAGGACCATTTGATACACAACCCCACAGAGAAAGAAATCTGATGGTCCAGAGGGCCATTTGATACACAACCCCACAGAGAAAGAAGTCTGACAGCTCAGAGGACCATTTGATACACAACCCCACAGAGATAGAAGTCTGACAGCTCAGAGGACCATTTGATACACAACCCCACAGAGATAGAAGTCTGACAGCTCAGAGGACCATTTGATACACAACCCCACAGAGATAGAAGTCTGACAGCTCAGAGGACCATTTGATACACAGCCAAACAGAGAAAGAAGTTTGATGGCTCAGAGGACCATTTGATGCACAACCCCACAGAGAAAGAAGTCTGACAGCTCAGAGGATCATTTGATACACAACCCCACAAAGATAGAAGTCTGACAGTTCAGAGGACCATTTGATACACAACCAAACAGAGAAAGAAGTCTGATGGCTCAGAAGACCATTTGATACACAACCCCACAGAGAAAGAAGTCTGATGGCTCCGAGGACCATTTGATAAACAACCCCACAGAGAAAGAAATCTGATGGCTCAGAGGACCATTTGATACACAACCAAACAGAGAAAGAAGTCTGACAGCTCAGAGGGCCATTTGATACACAACCCCACAGAGAAAGAATTCTGACAACTCCGAGGACCATTTGATACACAACCCAACAGAGATAGAAGTCTGACAGCTCAGAGGACCATTTGATACACAACCCAACAGAGAAAGAAGTCTGATGGCTCAGAGGACCATTTGATACACAACCCCACAGAGAAAGAATTCTGACAACTCCGAGGACCATTTGATACACAACCCAACAGAGATAGAAGTCTGACAGCTCAGAGGACCATTTGATACACAACCCAACAGAGAAAGAAGTCTGATGGCTCAGAGGACCATTTGATACACAATCCCACAGAGAAAGAAGTCTGACAGGTCAGAGAGCCATTTGATACACAACCCCACAGAGAAAGAAATCTAACAGCTCAGAGGACCATTTGATACACAACCAAACAGAGAAAGAAGTTTGATGGCTCAGAGAACCATTTGATGCACAACCCCACAAGAGAAAGAAGTCTGACAGCTCAGAGGACCATTTGATACACAACCCCACAGAGATAGAAGTCTGACAGCTCAGAGGACCATTTGATACACATCCCAACATTTACTACAACTATCTGTTTGGTGAAGAATATGAAGACATGGTGTTTGAGGGTTTCACAGACCAGTCCTAGATATGTCATTGTCCTAAAACAAATGAATTTTTAAAATTCAAGCCCTTTTAAGGGCTACAGAAATATTAAAAAAAGTAACTAAGGCCATACAAAAAAAATGCCTATGTTCTCAGGCCAATTTTGTTAAAAAATGGATGAGGGAGGGAGGCTTTTTTTTTTCTTTTCCAGAAGTTTTCTTCCTTTTTTCAAAAAATTTCATCAAATCCACTACTGCAGCTATTGTGACTATCAAGGATGATCTGCTTTATATCTTTTCAGAGTAAAAATTTGTATCCAATATTATTCTATGTTCAAGTTGAAGACATAAAAGTATTTATAAAAGTTTGATACACAAAAAAGAACAGATATATAGGATCTAACACCAGGAGAGGTGCAAGATAGTAAAATCTGTGACACCCGAGGGTAAGATTTAAATCGTATCGGATGAGGCTTGTCCGAGTCGGATACAATTTAAATCTTACACGAGGCTGTCACAGATTTTACTATCTTGCACCTTTCACGGTGTTTTACTCTTTTTCTCACCCCTTTCAGAGATCACCCTAGCTTTTGAAGATGATCAGCCATCGGCCCATCATCATCAAAAGTAATGGGCCATTAGGCCGGGATATGGGAGCCCCCCGGCCCGAAAACAATTTTCAGCAATTTGAGCAATTCTAGAGGCAATAAACCTTGTAATTTAGAACCTTACATTTGCATTTACTGCAGTACATTTTGTTTTTATCTTTGTCGTATGTTAACCACGTGTATAAACTGGCCCAACGGGACTGAAACTTTCTTGTTCCTTGTTTTCGCTGGCTTTGTGTGATACGTCATCATCGACCTCAATAGGCTCATTCGCCTCTGTGGTTGTACCTGTGTCCGTTTTATTTTCTGACCAAGGATTTTCCTTCTCTGACGTTGTGAAAAATGATATTTTTGGTTGATATTTTTCAGATCTTGCCTTTTTAGGAGGCATTTTGTTGTCATTCGACAGTTTTCATTATAATCGAGACCCGAGTATGAAAAACACCGAGAATATCGGATGATTATACGACTGGTTTACTTTTTCGTCTGATTACGTTCGCGGGATGAAACAAAAATTAAGAACCAGTCGAAACAAAATAAGTATGCAGATCCCGGTTACCGGCGCACAATGTACAATTGTATGGGACATACGTGACGGTAATGCGCCCTACTGGTGCACACATCATTTTTTAATGGGACATATCAAATTTTAGCGCGACTATGGCGCGATCCAAAGTGAACTGCCCTTTCTACCGTGTCAATGTTTGTTTACTTTTTGTGTAGTTTTGCACATTAATTTGCGAACCACATCACAGGACAACGTAATAAAATAATACAAGATTTTAATTTTACTACTTTAAAAGGGTTCAAAATAATAAAGTTAACAACTTGGGATAGATTCTACAATAAAAAAAATCCTGCACCTTTTACGGTGTTTAATTCTTTTTCTCATCTCTTTCTATCGTGTCAATATTTGTTTACTTTGAGAAAATATAGAGTGTTCTCCCTTGTTAGTAACTAACGTAAATAACCTTTTTACAGGTATTTATCGCTGTTGCAGTAGCATATACATCATATAATTATAAAATACATTGTATTTTATTATGAAATACATTTAAAATACTGCCAAGACACAGATGCATATCTATAAATTGACAGTTTAATTCAACAATGGAAAACAATTTTGCGGGAATAAGGGCGTGTAGCTTTTTTACCAAGGAGCCGGGGTAAGATAGAAAAATATTTTCTACCTAAATTAACGGACTACTTTATCCAAGGGGTGAGAAATGGAAATCATCATGAATATAGAACAAAATCATCCACCACAACCAATATTAAAACAATCATTCAAGGTACCACAACTGCTGTATGTTAAAATAAAAGATCGTATAAATATGACTTGGTTTTATTTTGCCATAAGTTTTATGAAGGAAGTCAGCTGGTTTACTGGTTTATCATTATCAAACAATATCAATGAAATGTACCTTCCAAAAGCAGCAACTGCCTGAGCCACGTTGCATGACATAACCACTGGATCGTTCTCAACCTTGGATCTACCGATAGGAGCTGAAACGGAGCATTTGTCATATTTTTCCAGGAAGGTCCATCCATCTGGAGCAGATTGTCCATTCTTTATGGAGTTATACAATTCTGTGAACGTACATGACGTTGAAAAGTCGAAGATAATTCATCAAAACTTTACTCGAATGAGCAATTTAACAAGAAATAAGTGTCATGCTTTTGCTGATTAACATTAAATAACAGCCCGTTTGAAATACAATGTAGTTATTTTCACCTTTCTATCAAGTGTGCATATGACTCCATTGACTAATTCATAAGTACTAAGTCGGTTTCGGACCGGAAACGAAAAAATTCCGGATTTTGACCGTAATAAAAATCGCCGACGTGGGGGTTTTAGGGGATGCGGCGGGGCCTGAGAATCTAGTTTAATTTTTTTTAATAGCCTAAATAGTTATTGCATTAAAATCAATGCTCTAAATACCCTTTTATCTCTTCTTGTTTATTTTATTTATTTTTGATTATCGTTATTTTTTTTCCATATCACTTCACTTTTATCTTGAGCCAAATCACTAACCAATATAAACAGCCAATTTACCTAAATTTATAAAATTATATGATATACACCAATACACATATAAAAAAAAGTGTAACTGTACGGTATGTTTAAATTTATAAGTAAAAAGTTGGGATGATTAGCATTGTATTGTATAACATTTAAGAGGCCAAATAAATGCAATCAAGTTGCTGAGGACAAAAAAATTTATCATGTGGTTCACGCACACAATTATAAAAGAAGACATGGTATATATTTAATACATTCTATTTATCAAATAATACATACTTACCATTGTATATAAATGATAGCAAATATTGTTTATTAAGATTAGAATTAAAGCCTACAAATATAGCAGGGTACAGACCAAGCATAGCTTCATAATTCTGTTGGATCACCAGTTTTATTTGTATTTTTTTGTGCTTTTTCACATGCATCATTTCTAAAATTGACCAAAAAGGTGTGTTTTTTAAGTCGAAAAATTTGAGAAATTACTGGTACCATATGATCACAGTAATGATGGTTCCTCACTGGATGAAGACAATCTACATAAAATGATCATTCTAGCATTAATGTTGAAAAAAAGTTTGCAATGGTTAAGAATATAACTAATAAAGCATGACAATACAAACCACACACTCCTAACCAATCACTCTTATTGAACTAGTATTATACATATGATAACTTCTGCATCTCAAAAAATACATCTATAATTTATATAAATGCTGCTCACCCAGTTATATGTAAAGGTCGAAATTTTACTCCCATGTAAAAAAAAATAAAAAAGTATTTGCATGACCTGATGTTTTCACTAAGTAGGGAGGTTTGATCCTATCAAGTTATTTTAAAGCTGCCATATTTGATTGAAGTGCCTGTAACAAGCAAGGAGAGTGAGTGTTAGGGGTATCAATTTTACCCCAGTTTCTACAATTGGAGTGAGCAGCTGTTCTGACAGTGTGGTACTTTTTGTTTTTCGTATTTTGTTTTATTTAAACTTTTACTGCAAAAACTTCTCAACCAAATGTAACCAAACTTGACACAGATGATATTTGGGTAGAGGAGATTCAGATTTGTACATGAGAAGTTTATCCTCTTTGGGGACAGGCTAGTAGGGGGTTTAAGAGATATTTTCTATGAGAAGTGAACAATGCAGGTTTTTGTGAGCCTTCCATTTATAGAAGGATATTTTTGGACATTAGGTTTTGTTGCAATGGTGAAATTTTTTTTAAATTTACTTTTTTTTATTGCAATAAAGTAATTTCAATGAAAATTTGTCTGGAAGAACTGTTGCAGCTGCTATCATTTTCATTCCACAATTTCATTGTAATGTCAATGAATAAACCCCCTTTATTACAATATGTATGTTATTTAAATACATCTGTAGCTTGACAATACAAGGTGTTCATCTGTATAAATGTCCTACTAGAGAATCTGATGAAATATATAACATATAGACAGTGGAACATTAATTTCTTCACTGGACTTAAAACAGAGATTGATGTAAAATTGTTTTTATTCTGAAATAGTAAATAATGTTATGAAAGATTACTAGTACAGAGTTTCTTTGAATTTTTTTTCACATTTTCTTACTGTTTTTTTTTCTTTTCAGTTGCACCATCAAGAAAAGATTTTGAGTTTTGATTTCATGACGAATTACATACATATAGAATGGTCAACAAATACTATAAATACATTATTACATTTCTTTGGTGCTATATCTCGTGTGAGGAGAATGTCAGAGAAGCAGCCTACTCCAACAAACACTTCACGGCCATCCATTTTGCAGTATTTTATCGTAGATATAAAGCTTGATATGTCTAATATTAATTTGCTCATAGGAAATAATAACAAAGGTAAGAATATGTTACCTTTTTTAATGATACCTTTTTATCTCACCTGTGTGAGCTATTGCCATCATTTGGCGTCCGTCGTCCGTCTAAACTTTTTCAAAAATCATCTCCTCTGGCACCACTGGGCCAATTTAAACCAAACTTGGTCTGAATCATCCTTAGGGGGTTCCCTTTAAAAGTTATGTCCGATGACCCTGCCGATCAACCATCATGGCCGCCATGTCTATAAATAGAACATAGGGGTAAAATCAGCAAAAAAATCAATTAAAAAATCCAGAAAAATCCTTTAGAGTATATTGCAATTAAATTTGATACATATGTAATATTCTTTCAGAATTATGGTTGAGGACCCCATCCCCCATCAAACATGGCCACCATCGTTACTATAAATAGAAAATTAGTGAGCAAATTCATTAAAAAATTATTTTAATATCCTGTAAAGAGTTAAATGCAATCAAACCATATGGAAAGAATGCATATGTGGTCTTCTTTCAAAATTTTGATTGAAGACCTCCGGCTGTCATCCAACGTGGCTGTCACTGTTACAAAAAATAGAAAATTATTGTCAAACAAAATATTTTAAAATCCGGTAAAAAGCCAGTTGCCACCAAACTTTATGGAAATGATGTATATATGATCCACTTTCAGACTTATGGTTGCTAACCCTGATCGCTTATGAAAAATGGCTGCTATCGTTACTAAAAATAGATTTTTGTTTTGTTTTTTTGATTCTTTAAAAAATATTGTAAAGAGCCAATGTTGCTACCAAACTATAAAGGAACAATGCATATATAATTCTCTTTCAGACCATGAATGATGACCCCGACTGCCATCAAACATGGCCGTTGCTACTTCTCAAACTTGAAAATTATTGAAAAAAAATCAGTAAAAAATAGAAAACTGTTGAAAAAATTTCCCCCAACAAAGTTTTTCTTAATACATATATATATATTTTTTTTTTCATAAAGTAAATGTTAAAATCTAATATACTCTTTACTGGAAGTAAATCCAGCAGATTATAAAAATGATAAATAGGTTTCTCAAGACATTAGTGTAACCCGTCAGTGATCAGTAAAACATTTTAAAGTAAATAACAGACTGGGAATTGTTTCAAGCTTTTTAAGGATATTGATGAAGGAAACTTTCTACAGTAAATTAT
The DNA here is from genome assembly GCA_963383655.1 of Bathymodiolus septemdierum. Lineage (NCBI taxonomy): Eukaryota > Metazoa > Mollusca > Bivalvia > Mytilida > Modiolidae > Bathymodiolus > Bathymodiolus septemdierum. Next base: position 5,251,804 of record OY726523.1, read on the forward strand.
TTCAGAATCCTGCAAACTTGTTTTAACCTTTATTTTGCATGAAAAGTGTTTTATTTACTTTTAAGGGTAAGTTGTGCAAAATGTGTATATTTTTGTATGCAGTTTTCAATATAAGCTGATATGTTGTCGAATTTGTTCTAAATAGATCTTTAAACAAATGAAATCTTCGGGAATTTTCTAAATCTAATTTAAAATAATTGTGAAACAGAGTTTAATTATTTTGTTGTAGCATTCAACTGCATACACTCAGTATAAGTTAAAGTCAACTACAAAATATAAATGGGTTTAGTTTTTACCCCATTTTTAAAATGATTTTTTTAATCACTTGGACATTCAGAATAAGTGTAAACATCAGTAAAAGCATACCCTCTGTGGTGACAACCCCCCCCCCCCCCCCCCCCCCCCCCCCATAAACTAGACAACTAGTTGCCAGTCCTTAGTTTGTAAATGGTGCAGCAAAAATATGCAAAGAAAGGTTGGTACTGTTGCTGTCATTTTGTCATTTGTTGGTGTTGTTTTTTGTTTTCTTCGTTGATAAGTTAAACATTTTCGAATTAAACAACCATTGATCACTGGAAGATACTCTACAAAGTTCAAGTTTTTTATGCCAATCAGTAATCCAAGATGACCACCACCACAGGATAGATTAACATTGGACCCTATGGGAAAAATGTTCAAATGTGAAACCAAACTGTACATGATTGTTCATTGGATGGTCCTCTACAAAGTTTAGCTTTTTTGTTCAATATGGGATTCAAGATGGTGGCTACGGCATGACTTGGTTTAACATCAGACCCTATGGGAAAAATGTTTTAAAAGACATCTGGGACAATTGAAACTTAACCTTGAAACCGAACTAAGAAGGTATGTTTTTGGTGCCTCAGGTGAGCGATACAGGCTCTTGAGAGCCTCTGGTTATTATTTAAGGGGTTGTCATGGTCGTGATCGTATGATACTTGAATTTACAACTACCTGTGCAAAAAATCAATGCCTATCACCACTAAAGTTGTGAGTTTGAATCCCGCTCATGGCGAGGTTTACTCGATACAGCATTATGTGTTAAAGTGTCAGTGACGTGCGGCTGGTCAGTAATTTTCTCTGGGTACTCCAGTTTCCTCCACCAGTAAAACAAACTACCATGATATAACTGAAAATGTTGTTGAAAGTGGTGTTAAACACCATAACTCTACCCCAAATTGCTTAAATGTGACATGCAGTATTAGTTTAACTGATGATTTAAATGTTACGTGCAGTGTTAGTTTAACTGATGATTTAAATGTGACATGCAGTGTTAGTTTAACTGATGATTTAAATGTGCTGTGCAGTGTTAGTTTAACTGTTGATTTAAATGTTCCGTGCAGTGTTTGTTTAACTGATGATTTAAATGTGACATGCAGTGTTAGTTTAACTGATGATTTAAATGTTCTGTGCAGTGTTAGTTTAACTGATGATTTAAATGTTCCATGCAGTGTTAGTTTAACTGATGATTTAAATGTGCCGTGCAATGTTAGTTTAACTGTTGATTTAAATGTTCTGTGCAGTGTTAGTTTAACTGATGATTTAAATGTATCGTGCTGTGTTTGTTTAACTGTTGATTAAAATGTGACATGCAGTGTTAGTTTAACTGATGATTTAAATGTTCTGTGCAGTGTTAGTTTAACTGATGATTTAAATGTGCCGTGCAGTGTTAGTTTAACTGTTGATTTAAATGTTCCGTGCAGTGTTTGTTTAACTGATGATTTAAATGTGACATGCAGTGTTTGTTTAACTGATGATTTAAATGTGCTGTGCAGTGTTAGTTTAACTGTTGATTTAAATGTTCCGTGCAGTGTTTGTTTAACTGATGATTTAAATGTGACATGCAGTGTTTGTTTAACTGATGATTTAAATGTGACATGCAGTGTTAGTTTAACTGTTGATTTAAATGTTCCGTGCAGTGTTAGTTTAACTGTTGATTTAAATGTATCGTGCAGTGTTAGTTTAACTGATGATTTAAATGTGCCGTGCAATGTTAGTTTCACTGATGATTTAAATGTTCCGTGCAGTGTTAGTTTAACTGATGATTTAAATGTATCGTGCAGTGTTAGTTTAACTGATGATTTAAATGTGACGTGCAATGTTAGTTTCACTGATGATTTAAATGTTCCGTGCAGTGTTAGTTTAACTGATTATTTAAATGTATCGTGCAGTGTTAGTTTAACTGATGATTTAAATGTGCCGTGCAATGTTAGTTTAACTGATGATTTAAATGTTCCGTGCAGTGTTAGTTTAACTGATGATTTAAATGTATCGTGCAGTGTTTGTTTAACTGATGATTTAAATGTGACATGCAGTGTTAGTTTAACTGATGATTTAAATGTTCCGTGCAGTGTTAGTTTAACTGATGATTTAAATGTATCGTGCAGTGTTTGTTTAACTGATGATTTAAATGTGACATGCAGTGTTAGTTTAACTGATGATTTAAATGTTCCGTGCAATGTTAGTTTAACTGATGATTTAAATGTGCCGTGCAATGTTAGTTTAACTGATGATTTAAATGTTCCGTGCAGTGTTAGTTTAACTGATGATTTAAATGTATCGTGCAGTGTTTGTTTAACTGATGATTTAAATGTGACATGCAGTGTTAGTTTAACTGATGATTTAAATGTTCCGTGCAGTGTTAGTTTAACTGATGATTTAAATGTGCCGTGCAATGTTAGTTTCACTGATGATTTAAATGTTCCGTGCAGTGTTAGTTTAACTGATGATTTAAATGTATCGTGCAGTGTTAGTTTAACTGATGATTTAAATGTGACGTGCAATGTTAGTTTCACTGATGATTTAAATGTTCCGTGCAGTGTTAGTTTAACTGATGATTTAAATGTATCGTGCAGTGTTAGTTTAACTGATGATTTAAATGTGCCGTGCAATGTTAGTTTAACTGATGATTTAAATGTTCCGTGCAGTGTTAGTTTAACTGATGATTTAAATGTATCGTGCAGTGTTTGTTTAACTGATGATTTAAATGTGACATGCAGTGTTAGTTTAACTGATGATTTAAATGTTCCGTGCAGTGTTAGTTTAACTGATGATTTAAATGTATCGTGCAGTGTTTGTTTAACTGATGATTTAAATGTGACATGCAGTGTTAGTTTAACTGATGATTTAAATGTTCCGTGCAATGTTAGTTTAACTGATGATTTAAATGTGCCGTGCAATGTTAGTTTAACTGATGATTTAAATGTTCCGTGCAGTGTTAGTTTAACTGATGATTTAAATGTATCGTGCAGTGTTTGTTTAACTGATGATTTAAATGTGACATGCAGTGTTAGTTTAACTGATGATTTAAATGTTCCGTGCAGTGTTAGTTTAACTGATGATTTAAATGTGCCGTGCAATGTTAGTTTAACTGATGATTTAAATGTTCTGTGCAATGTTAGTTTCACTGATGATTTAAATGTGATGTGCAATGTTAGTTTAACTGATGATTTAAATGTGCCGTGCAGTGTTAGTTTAACTGTTGATTTAAATGTTCCGTGCAGTGTTTGTTTAACTGATTATTTAAATGTGCCGTGCAGTGTTAGTTTAACTGATGATTTAAATGTATCGTGCAGTGTTTGTTTAACTGATGATTTAAATGTGACATGCAGTGTTAGTTTAACTGATGATTTAAATGTTCCGTGCAGTGTTAGTTTAACTGATGATTTAAATGTGCCGTGCAATGTTAGTTTAACTGATGATTTAAATGTTCTGTGCAATGTTAGTTTCACTGATGATTTAAATGTGACGTGCAATGTTTGTTTAACTGATGATTTAAATGTGCCGTGCAGTGTTAGTTTAACTGTTGATTTAAATGTTCCGTGCAGTGTTTGTTTAACTGATTATTTAAATGTGCCGTGCAGTGTTAGTTTAACTGATGATTTAAATGTTCTGTGCAGTGTTAGTTTAACTGATGATTTAAATGTGCCGTGCAGTGTTAGTTTAACTGATGATTTAAATGTGCTGTGCAGTGTTAGTTTAACTGATGATTTAAATGTATCGTGCAGTGTTTGTTTAACTGATTATTTAAATGTGCCGTGCAGTGTTAGTTTAACTGATGATTTAAATGTTCCGTGCAGTGTTAGTTTAACTGATGATTTAAATGTTCCGTGCAGTGTTAGTTTAACTGTTGATTTAAATGTTCCGTGCAGTGTTTGTTTAACTGATTATTTAAATGTGCCGTGCAGTGTTAGTTTAACTGATGATTTAAATGTTCCGTGCAGTGTTAGTTTAACTGTTGATTTAAATGTTCCGTGCAGTGTTTGTTTAACTGATGATTTAAATGTTCTGTGCAGTGTTAGTTTAACTGATGATTTAAATGTGCCGTGCAGTGTTAGTTTAACTGATGATTTAAATGTGCCGTGCAGTGTTTGTTTAACTGATGATTTAAATGTGCCGTGCAGTATTAGTTTAACTGATGATTTAAATGTTCTGTGCAGTGTTAGTTTAACTGATGATTTAAATGTGCCGTGCAGTGTTAGTTTAACTGATGATTTAAATGTGTCGTGCAGTGTTTGTTTAACTGATTATTTAAATGTGACGTGCAATGTTAGTTTCACTGATGATTTAAATGTGCCGTGCAATGTTAGTTTAACTGATGATTTAAATGTTCCGTGCAATGTTAGTTTCACTGATGATTTAAATGTGCCGTGCATTGTTAGTTTCACTGATGATTTAAATGTGACGTGCAATGTTAGTTTCACTGATGATTTAAATGTGACGTGCAATGTTAGTTTAACTGATGATTTAAATGTGACGTGCAATGTTAGTTTCACTGATGATTTAAATGTGACGTGCAATGTTAGTTTCACTGATGATTTAAATGTGACGTGCAATGTTAGTTTAACTGATGATTTAAATGTGACGTGGAATGTTAGTTTCACTGATGATTTAAATGTGACGTGCAATGTTAGTTTCACTGATGATTTAAATGTGACGTGCAATGTTAGTTTAACTGATGATTTAAATGTGACGTGCAATGTTAGTTTCACTGATGATTTAAATGTGACATGCAGTATTAGTTTCACTGATGATTTAAATGTTCTGTGCAGTGTTAGTTTAACTGATGATTTAAATGTGCCGTGCAATGTTAGTTTAATTAATCATTTAAATGTGACGTGCAGTGTTAGTTTAAATAATCATTTAAATGTGACGTGCAGTGTTAGTTTAACTGATTATTTAAATGAGACGTGCAGTGTTAGTTTAACTGATGATTTAAATGTGCCGTGCAATGTTAGTTTAATTAATCATTTAAATGTGACGTGCAGTGTTAGTTTAAATAATCATTTAAATGTGACGTGCAGTGTTAGTTTAAATAATCATTTAAATGTGACGTGCAGTGTTAGTTTAACTGATGATTTAAATGCTGTATGCTGTGTATGGTTTAACTATATAACATTGTCTTTTAGAGATCAATTTTTATGATAATTAAGTTTTATGTAGTACATAATTTTAGTGTTTGAAATGATGTCACTAGGTTACCAAAACTATATTGAAATACTAAAATGGTAATATATAATTGAAAACAATTATTTTTTGGGGGAGGCGGGAGGGGCATTTTTGGTGTTTATCGCCCCTTTCAGCAATATTTCAGTTATATCATGGCGACCAGTTTTAGTGGTGGTAGAAGCCAGAGTACCCGGAGAGAACCACTGACTGGTAAATTTTATCACATGCAGCTATGAGTCGAGTGCACCCTTTTTTGTAATTTCAAAGCTGGGTGCAAACCCACGCCATATTGGTGATAGGCTTGTATGAGTTGTTAGGTAATCCAACTACCTAACTCATTGAGCCACCTGGGCCCTTTAATTGAAAACAAAAGATTTTGAATAACGAATTGAGATGATCCAGAACAAGCCTCCATAAAACAGTCACTCTAAAATGTAGACAATCCGAAGAATTCCCCTTCATATAGAATGATAATGGAATGTCAATTAATTACAAAATTTTACCTGTACTTTTTTATTTTACAGTAGCCTTAATGTTACGTGTTGATTCTGTTATGTTAGACCACAGAAAGCCACAAAGCTATTTTATAGTGGAAGGAACCAAAGTTGTTTATATTCAACAAAACAATAAGGTAAATTGAAGGAAAGAAAAAAAATATCTTTTTTTTAATTCTTTTTCATTTGTTCATTGATTATTGTTAGGCCACTGGGAATATGTGTATCATGGGTGGGAGGTCTGGGATCTCACTAACCAGTTTAATCCTGCCACAGTTTTGTGCCTGTCCCAAACCATGACATCAACTTTTAGCAATATCTTCTGTGTGCTTTTATTGTTTGTGGTGAACTAATGGAATTGTTGACCATTGGAAACTTTTCTTAGTTAATCATGACTGTACCTTTTAAATTTTGTGAGTTACAAGATCATACTGGTCAGGTCAAGCATGGACAAGATCATACTGGTCAGGTCAAGCATGGACAAGATCATACTGGTCAGGTCAAGCATGGACAAGATCATACTGGTCAGGTCAAGCATGGACACAAGATCATACTGGTCAGGTCAAGCATGGACAAGATCATACTGGTCAGGTCAAGCATGGACACAAGATCATACTGGTCAGGTCAAGCATGGACAAGAACTATAAAAAATATTGCAGCTTCTTCACTAAGCATGCAGCATTAGGGAGTTAAAGCAAAAACTGTTTGGGACTTCAATGAAAGGACAACAAATTTGAATATAATTTTCTTAACATTTGTAGATATTTGAACCTTGTAATAAAATCAGAAAAATAACAAATTAATAAATTGGTACAACAATGCCAATTTTAACAGTTTATGGGAAAAAAATATGTGTAATCTTCATTGAACTTTGCATTTGCATGAAAGAGGACACTTAAAGAGAAATAGGTGAATTTCTACGGGTATTCCGGTTTCCTTACCCAATAAAACCGACTGCCACGATATAACTGAAATATTGTTGAAAGTGGTGTTAAACATCATAAACCAAACCAAAGAGAAATATATCATGTAAAATATATAATTTTAGAATCAATTTCAGAAATGTACAAATTGTCGAGTTATTTTTTTAAATGATGGTATTTTTGCAGATGATAAAACTTGTCAAGTCTATAAATTTGAAGAATCCAGTGATACATGTACAAGAAGTCAAATGTGTTTATAAACATCATGAAAAGGTATATATGATATATTTGTCAGTGTTTTATTTTACGTATTGAGGGGAATGTATACAAGATATACATTTTCAATCACAGGAGAATTCAGAGACAATCTACATACAACATATACACATATATTTCTCATCTTTCATCATCCCTTCTTGTAAGACTCAACAAAGACAAAAATCATTTTTCCTTGTATAAATATCTGACTGGAACTGGTTACCACAAACAATCCTTAGTTCAGAGATTTCAAAGTGAGCCAGTACCCGGTACTTTTACCTGTCTGAGATCGTGTATAGTACAGGCAGAAATTACTGAACCCCCCCAAAAATAATCTATAAAAATATTTAGTTCGAAGAGACAGAAATAGTCGCTGTATCGCCTTCGGTTTATTTTTGTTGATCATTTACAGTTTATAGAAACTTAAATTTCGTTCATTAGAGCTTATGTTTATTTATGTCCGACTTATAATAAAATTATTTGTATTTGTTTTTCGTAAACAAAACAATGGCGCCTTTTTGGAAAGGGGACGCAATGCGGTACTGTGCTACAGGAAATGTTGACCGAACTTTTTGTCCGAAACTACTTTCAACAAAACAAACTTTTGTTTTATTTTTTCTCATTTCTGTGACATAAAATCATAGTTCTCATATCAAATATGTTCATATATGCGAAGATTGGCAATTCAAAATTTGTTGAAATGCACAGGACGCTTCCAAATGTTTATCCATCTGCGTTGGTATTTTATACTCGACACCGGCTTAATATTACGATCTATCAAACTGTTTATTTACATCCAGATATGTGTAAACGTTAATGCATATCCAATTAAAAAATAGACTTTGAATTACAGTAGCTTTACTCCATTGTTGCAATCTGATTTGAGGTCTTGCAAATGATAATTATAGCCTTTACTTTCTTCAGTTTTTGACTGACAGTGGCAATTTATGGTTGTGCTATATTTTCATTCCCAAGCTATATATAGTTGGACCATTGAGCAAATTGACAGACATCGTTCTTCTGCTAAAGATTACACAAATAAAAGTTATTACAATTTATGTGGTATTTGATCAAAGCACTAATATTTATTTCAAAAGGAAAAAGGGTTGGGGGGGGGGTGGGTCATATAAAAAATCACTGGTATGCAAGACTCAAATAGTCAAGTTAGACAGAAATAAAAATGTGACATTGAATAGATGTCCTTAAGGTAGTTATGAATAAAAAAAACCCAGAACAAATCAGTTCAGACAGCTTTTTAACTATTTACTAAATTTGGGCAGGGTAACTTCAGAGGGGTCGCGGAAGAAGGTTTTCGATAAATCGCAATTAACTTCTCCCAGAAGCCCCCACACTTCTCTCTGTTGTCTCCCACTTCTCCCTGTGAGCTCTCTGAAAGAGAAGTCACTTCTCCCTCTAATTTGAAAGTAGGGTTAGATCCCTGATCGGTTTATTTTTGTTTATCAAAATCCAGGAAGTACATTGACAAACATAATAGGTTCTAACAAACGATTTGATTGGCTGATTCTCCGAGTCGGCGAGATGTTTTAAAGCACACAATTAAGAGGTCGTAAAGCGAGCGCTGATTTCACATTGAATATATACAATATGAAGAGGAACACGAAAATAAAGGACTATTTTGCTCCAAAATCTAGAAAAAGTGAGTCGAGTGGAATCATGGACAATGTATGCATGGCATTTTGTTTGTTTTGCATTTTACGTGTCGGAACTGATGATAAATCCATTATGCATGATGTTGGTGAAATCTGTACTCTGAAAAGAAAGTTAATGGGATTTTTCTTTTCTAATATTTAAGAAGTACCTCCTATTATAGAAAACTTTGAAACCCCTGCTTAGTTATGAGTTGCTCCGGGTACTATGGCTTCTTCCACCACTAAAACTGGTCGCCATGATATAGCTGAAATATTGCTGAAAGTGGCGTTAAACAACAAAAGTCAATCAAATCAATCAACTTGTTGAAGGTGATCAGTATTTGATTGAAGTAGAACAACCTCTGACATAATCTTCAAGTTGTTAAAGGCAGTCAGTATTTGGTTGAAGTAGATGTAAGAAATACGATTCTGTCTCCTATTTTTTATTTTTATGTTAAATATATGCTAATCCATTGTCTTTAATAAAAGGTTATATGTTTTTGTAGAATTTGACAATACATGTTGTGAAGGAGGTTTCATGTGATTGGAGCACAAGTCACCATATGTGTATTATACAGGCAATTGAAGATTTTACTGAACTTTCTAGTCGTATCAATCGTAAGTAACTGATCACATGATAGTTGAAGGAAGTCACATGACTAGACTATAAATTATATGTGTATAATACATGCAATAGAAGATTTTACTGAACTTTCTAGTTGTATCAATCGTAAGTAACTGATCACCTGATAGTTGAAGAAGTCACATGACTAGACTATAAATTATATGTGTATTCTGGGCTCTCACTACTTTCAAATTAGAGGGAGAAGTGACTTCTCTTTCAGAGAGCTCACAGGGAGAAGTGGGAGACAACAGAGAGAAACATCCTTTCGCGACCCCTCTGAAGTTACCCTGCCCAAATTTAGTAAATAGTTATAAAGCTGTCTGAACTGATTTGTTCTGGGTTTTTTTTATTCATAACTACCTTAAGGACATCTATTCAATGTCACATTTTTATTTCTGTCTAACTTGACCATTTGAGTCTTGCATACCAGTGATTTTTTATATGCCCCCCCCCCTTTTTCCTTTTGAAATAAATATTAGTGCTGTGATCAAATACCACACAAATTGTAATAACTCATATTTATGTGATCTTTAGCAGAAGAACGATGTCTCTGTCAATTTGCAAAAAACTCTGTCAAAAATGGTCCAACTATATATAGCTTGGGAATGAAAATATAGCACAACCATAAATTGCCACTGTCAGTCGAAAACTGAAGAAAGAGTAGCAGTAGGGGCATATTGTCCCCTTCTGGGCGTGTAGTGGTAGTACTTCGCACCAGATTCGATCATGTGGGATACACTCGCTATATTTTTTAATGGCTAAATCACACACAAAAAACATATATCAAATAGCAAAATATTTATTAAACAAATTATCATATGAAAAACGGGTAAGACTTGAGTGTTACGAATGTAATTTTGAAACTGATACATGTATTGGTCCAAACTGACCACTGGCTGAAGGGCATATAAAATGGTTACACGATCAACATGTGGAGAAAAATAATGAGAAAATTCTCTTGAACCAAATCTTGTAATACCAAAATATGTATGTGAAATGTGTTTATAATATAATTAGAAAAATGCATATAAATTCCTAGTCGAAAACTCCTAAGATTAAATGAAGACAAAATCCAACCTTACTACATTCCTCCCCCCTTAAGAACAATTTACCAAAGAAAATTGGTCACCAATATGAAAATAACTAATAACAAATAAATAGAATTTAAATTTTTTTTTTTACACATTTCCATTAGTTCTTCTAATTCTCTCCTGGCTGACAAGGCTGCTGCTTTCTGTAGATGTCAAAGCTTTCACCTCATGGACCTGATGCTCCCACTCCTTCTCCTTTTGTATTAATGCTGTGTTTTCTTCTGGAGTTCCAATTCTTGGCAGAATGGCATCACCGGGTGGAATGAATTCATCATTCTCCACATACACACGTATGATGTAAGAAGCTGTATCACCTGTGATTTTATGTACACTTTTTAAAGTGTTGTAGGACACGTCTTCTGTCGAACACTCGTCTACATATTTTGCATTTTGAAATCTGGCGCTTTGGCTGGTGAATATGCTGCCAGTGGGTAATCAGGTCCCTTAGCTTGTGGTACTTTATCATGGATGAACATTTTTTTACGACACAATATTGCCCAGGGAGTTAAATATTGGCTGTTCTGGCCTGATGACATCGCGAAGGAACTGTTCCAGTTCCAGCGAGTCAGGTTCTAGTTCCAGTATATCTGCCATTCTGAAACTAAAAAAATATGAATAATATTCTGTCTCAAAGAACAGTATTACATTACACACATATCATTATTCACTAAGAACTATTAAACAGTTATAATATAAAACATTAATACATGTAAGTATTATAATAATCATAAGAAAAATTCAAATTAACTACGAGTATATAGCATCAAATATTCCGCTGAATATTTCTGAATATATAAAATAAAAACAAAAAACATAAATTTAACCCTGCTATCATGGCGAGTACCTGTCCCTAGGTTTTACTACTCTCCCTACCCTAGTTTGCACTGGATTAGGTGTGCTGTAACTAACTGGGATAAACAGAATTGAGTTTCGTCTGAATCTTGTTTTGTAAAATTGTGTTCTATTGTTATGTTTGTATCCTGTGAGTTTGTTTGCTGTAAAAACCAATTTTGTGGTGGATTTCTACCTAAATAAGGCTTCAAGTGATCTACGTGAACAATAACCGGTAATGTGTTTTCATCCTTTTGTATTTTGTAGGTGAGATCGAATAATTTCTCAAGAACAAGATAAGGTCCTCTCCAGCCTAGTCCTAAAGTTTGATTTATTTTTGGAGGGTACCACCTCCATACCCATGAATCTTTTTCAAAAGTTCTAACTTTTAATCCTCGATCATAGTAGAGTTTTTGTCATTTTGCTGCCTGTCCAGTGTGTTCATATACTAATGAAAAAGCATCTCTAAGTGCATGTTTCACCCATTCAACATATTCTATGGGACAGAGATTATTTTGATCTACAGGAAGACCAAACATAAGATCTACAGAACATCTGATTTCAAGCCCTAGTATTATACTATTTGGGGTACACTTAGTTGTAGAATGAACAGTACTTCTATAAGCCATCATGATATAGGGTATGTGATCATCCCAATCATTTCGATGCGAGTTCACAAAAATAGACAACATTTGCTTCATGGTTCTATTGTACCGCTCTACCAAGCCTGAACTATGAGGTCTATATGGGATTGAGCGTGTTATCTGAACACCTAATTTTTTACATAAAATTTTAAATAAATTGAATTCAAATTCTTTTCCTTGGTCACTATGTATTTGTAAAGGGCAACCAAATCTACATATAAATTCAGTAATTAGTTTGTCTGCCACCGTCATTGCTGTATGGTTGGGTAATTAGTTTGTCTCCCACCGTCATTGCTGTATGGTTGGGTAATTAGTTTGTCTCCCACCATCATTACTGTATGGTTGGGTAATTAGTTTGTCTGCCACCATCATTGCTGTATGGTTGGGTAATTAGTTTGTCTCCCACCGTCATTGCTGTATGGTTGGGTAATTAGTTTGTCTCCCACCATCATTACTGTATGGTTGGGTAATTAGTTTGTCTGCCACCGTCATTGCTGTATGGTTGGGTAATTAGTTTGTCTCCCACCGTCATTGCTGTATGGTTGGGTAATTAGTTTGTCTCCCACCGTCATTGCTGTATGGTTGGGTAATTAGTTTGTCTCCCACCGTCATTGCTGTATGGTTGGGTAATTAGTTTGTCTGCCACCGTCATTGCTGTATGGTTGGGTAATTAGTTTGTCTGCCACCGTCATTGCTGTATGGTTGGGTAATTAGTTTGTCCGCCACTGTCATTGCTGTATGGTTGGGTAATTAGTTTGTCTGCCACCGTCATTGCTGTATGGTTGGGTAATTAGTTTGTCTGCCACCGTCATTACTGTATGGTTGGGTAATTAGTTTGTCTGCCACCATCATTGCTGTATGGTTGGGTAATTAGTTTGTCTGCCACCGTCATTGCTGTATGGTTGGGTAATTAGTTTGTCTGCCACCGTCATTGCTGTATGGTTGGGTAATTAGTTTGTCTGCCACCGTCATTGCTGTATGGTTGGGTAATTAGTTTGTCTCCCACCGTCATTGCTGTATGGTTGGGTAATTAGTTTTTCTGCCACCGTCATTGCTGTATGGTTGGGTAATTAGTTTGTCTGCCACCGTCATTGCTGTATGGTTGGGTAATTAGTTTGTCTCCCACCGTCATTGCTGTATGGTTGGGTAATTAGTTTGTCTGCCACCGTCATTGCTGTATGGTTGGGTAATTAGTTTGTCTGCCACCGTCATTGCTGTATGGTTGGGTAATTAGTTTGTCTGCCACCATCATTGCTGTATGGTTGGGTAATTAGTTTGTCTGCCACCGTCATTGCTGTATGGTTGGGTAATTAGTTTGTCTGCCACCGTCATTGCTGTATGGTTGGGTAATTAGTTTGTCTGCCACCGTCATTGCTGTATGGTTGGGTAATTAGTTTGTCTGCCACCGTCATTGCTGTATGGTTGGGTAATTAGTTTGTCTGCCACCATCATTGCTGTATGGTTGGGTAATTAGTTTGTCTGCCACCGTCATTGCTGTATGGTTGGATAATTAGTTTGTCTGCCACCGTCATTGTTGTATGGTTGGGTAATTAGTTTTTCTGCCACCGTCATTGCTGTATGGTTGGGTAATTAGTTTGTCTGCCACCGTCATTGCTGTATGGTTGGGTAATTAGTTTGTCTGCCACCGTCATTGTTGTATGGTTGGGTAATTAGTTTGTCTGCCACCGTCATTGCTGTATGGTTGGGTAATTAGTTTGTCTGCCACCGTCATTGCTGTATGGTTGGGTAATTAGTTTGTCTGCCACCGTCATTGCTGTATGGTTGGGTAATTAGTTTGTCTCCCACCGTCATTGCTGTATGGTTGGGTAATTAATTTGTCTCCCACCGTCATTGCTGTATGGTTGGGTAATTAGTTTGTCTGCCACCGTCATTGCTGTATGGTTGGGTAATTAGTTTGTCTGCCACCATCATTGCTGTATGGTTGGGTAATTAGTTTGTCTCCCACTGTCATTGCTGTATGGTTGGGTAATTAGTTTGTCTGCCACCGTCATTACTGTATGGTTGGGTAATTAGTTTGTCTGCCACCGTCATTGCTGTATGGTTGGGTAATTAGTTTGTCTGCCACCGTCATTGCTGTATGGTTGGGTAATTAGTTTGTCTACCACCATCATTGCTGTATGGTTGGGTAATTAGTTTGTCTGCCACCGTCATTGTTGTATGGTTGGGTAATTAGTTTGTCTGCCACCGTCATTGCTGTATGGTTGGGTAATTAGTTTGTCTGCCACCATCATTGCTGTATGGTTGGGTAATTAATTTGTCTCCCACCGTCATTGCTGTATGGTTGGGTAATTAGTTTGTCTGCCACCGTCATTGCTGTATGGTTGGGTAATTAGTTTGTCTGCCACCGTCATTGCTGTATGGTTGGGTACTGGGTAGGTTTCTTTCCACTTTGAAAAATAATCTCCTACCACTATAATATATTCATTACCGTTTTCTGTTATTGGGAGGGGTTCTACTATGTCTCTGCCTAACCTTTCCAAAGGGACACTATACTGAGATTGTCTTAAGGAGGATTTTCCTAACCCTGGTCCTGGCTTACAACGAGCACAGTGGTCGCAATCTAGACACCATTGTTTTATATTTTCGGTCATCCCTGGCCAATAAAAGCTATTTCTAATAGCTGCTAAAGTTCTGTCTTTTCCTAAGTGACCAGCAATTTTGTTATGATGAAGTTGATGAAAAATTATCTCCCTTACCTGTTTAGGAGCAACTAACTGATATATTTTACTTCCATCATCTTTAAGAAAAACTTTATATAGCATCTCATCTCTAACTTGTAAAAGCTCCCACAGTCCCCAAAAAACTTTAGCTTCTGGATGTAATTTTATTATATCTTGTTTAGGAGGTTTCTCTTCTTGATTTAATTTAAATCTTAAATTTCACCTATGGAAGGGTCATTTTCTTGCATGATTTTTATTTCTTGTTTACTCCAAAAATCCAACCAATTAGGTTCTGAACTCGGACCTTGGGAAGTGTCTGTGACAGTGCTAATAATAGTTTCTAAAAGCTCATTTTCCTCAGCCATAACTGCAGGACAGTATCCTGGGTGAGTTTTATCGCAAACCCGGCATTCAACATTTTCCTCAGTTTGACCTTGGAAATAGGGATCACTATTTGGGTAGCACTCTACATACTTCCCGTTTGCATTTCCGAACAGGTATGCAGGATATGCATCTGCATTAGTGTGTGAACTACATTTTCTATGCTGAATTTCAAAATTGAAATTGTCAAGAATACTGATACGTTGGGCAATCATACCTTCTGGAGCCAAGTTAAAGAAGCATGATCAGTTCGTATGATGAACTTTCTACCCCAAAGGAAATGTCTAAATTGCCTAACAAAAGTAACAACTGCTAATAATTCATGTTTTGTTACACAATAATTTCTTTGACCCTTGTTAAGAGTATGACTAGCAAAAGAAATGACTTTTTCTGAGTTTTCTTGTTCTTGTGATAAAATTCCAGAAATTCCTGACAAGCTTGCATCAGTATCAGTTATCATTTCTAGGTTAATGTTATTTATTTCAACAGGCACATACAAGCTTTGAAATGAGCTTTTTGCCAAATCATCAAATTCTAATCTTCCATTTCTTTTCATTTTAGGTCTTATATCAAAAGAACTGGCTGGTTTGTAGACCTCCAAATCAGCCTACTCTATTCCCCCGAATTTGAGGATTTTTTTTTGGCATGTTCTTCTGTTCTGTTTGAAACATCTAGTTTGTATATGCCCTCTTTTACCACAATAGTCACAAATAATTAAAGATCTCTTTTTGTTGTTTTCATTAACAGGTTTTTTATACAGATATTTTCATCCAATATCTTCTTTTCAGTTTCTTTAGTTGTTGATTTATTTTCATTTTTTAATTCTTGGATAATTATATTTTTAATTTTCTTTTCTAGATTTTGATCTTCAGTTTGTTTGTACTGATCTATAACATATGTATGATAAGTGACTTCATCAGAAAACTGGGGCTTTTTAATATTTTCAAGTGTACCTTCGAATGCCTCATATTCGATTGCATATGAGATGGCCTGATCTAGAGTCTTTGGCCTATTAAGCAATTGAACATACCGTTTTGTGAAGCCAATCGACGTAAAGCATGTCCGTAATCTGACACAGATTCATCTTTTTGTTTACAACTATTTTTGAATTCTAATTTATGAGCTGTTTCTCTTTCAAGAGGATTAAATCTCTGACTTAGTATTTTTTTTGATAAATTCATAGTCATTTAGTTGGTATGGGTTTAATTCACCGACAGTTCTTTGGGCTACACCCCTTAAGCTCATTATTAATTGTTGGGCACGTTCGTACTGGTCCCAATCATTCCAATTTGCTACTTTTTCAAACTAAACAATATAATCTACCCAATCTGTAGTCTTGCCATTAAAAGTATCTGGTTCTTTGTGTCCTCTCCTTACAGGCTTTGGTCTATGGAAACCAGTGTTTGGGTTGTAAAGACCTTGATTTTGGTTAAGCAATTGACCTGTTATTCTAGGCTGATTATTGTACCACATGTTATTTTGTAAATTAGTGCGAGACTGTTGATCAGGAGAATGATATCCCATACTTGGGTTTAAATTTGTATTCATTGTCATAAGGTTATTCATGTAGTGTCTTACTGAGTTACCAAAAACTGAACCTGTTTGATTATTTGAAGCATGTCCTACTGGATTGTAAAAAGTTGAACCCACTTGATGACTCATTGTTTGACCTGCATTTACTGGATTGTTTGCCATAGGATATGTTGTCTCTATTGGTCTAGCAGAGATTTGGTCAAAAGGGGAATTTGTAATCTGTGATGTACCATGTTTCAAATGAGCATTAACTGATAAAATAGGATTTGAAAATTTATCCCTATTGTGAGAATAACTATGCTGAAAATTAGTAGCATCATTCTGTCTCAATGGATCAAAGTTATAACCTTCCGAGAAAATTGGTATTCTGGAATTCTGATCAAATTGTGAAATGGAATGACCTTGTATGTTCTGACAAAAATTATTAGCTGTATTAGACTGACTCGTGCCTATTGTATATGATGATCTACATTGAGGTCTATAATTCATTTCATCGATTATCTCCCTTTGGCCATTATTGTAGCATGTAGGTTTAGCTCTGTCTTGAACGAATTGTGAGGACTCGGCTAAAATTTGAAATTGAATTTGATTTTCCTTAAACTTAAGGGTGTTATATATTTGACTTTGTGATAAATAATCTGTACAACTGGACTGGGTTGTACAAACATCAATTAAATTTAAGTCGTATTTAAATCCTAAGTGTAAATTAATTCCATGTACATTTCAAGTAAATTTAAGTGTCAGTTAAGTTTTAATTGACACTTAAATTTAAGTAAGGTTTGTGCAACTCAGTCCTGGTCGTTACATGTACATTATCTATACCCCTCCTAGTGTTATTTATGTGTACATTATCTATACCCCTCCTAATGTTATTTATGGATGAAGAAGTTTCAGATACCACAGCAGGTGTAGTAGTATAAATAGGAGTAGTACATGATGTTAGTTTACAGAAAATCTGCTTTCTTCTGCTACTGTGACACTCCGGTTAGCATTTGTACCCTGATTACCATACAGCTCTGGTGGCATACCTGTTTGTGATAATGTCCCTGTGACTTGTCTTGATACAGAAACTTGTGTATCATTATTTGTTTGTATCCTAGCATTTTTAGTCTTAAGGAAACTTTGTAAAGGGAACCTTTCATCTGAGAAACTAACTTGCTTTGGGGTTTCTCTCATACTAAGATAACCAGTGTCATGTATTGGTACCTCTCTGGTAATATTTAGCCTCTGTTCCTCCTCAGAACCATCATACCTAGACACATTTCTTGTATTTAAACTAGGAGACCTTGAATAGACGAGCATTTCTGGGATAGTCCTAAAAATCCTTATCTATACCATGTGCCATTTTCCCAAAGATTTTCTATTACAAAACTTGTTGAAAATGAAATATTCTCATAAAAAAAATGACAAACAAACAAAATGTCAAAAATATTTACAACAAAAATGTATTAAAAATTATGACTGAAAAATACAATTGGAAGTGTATCCTGGTCATGGCACCATTTTGTAGTAGTAGGGGCTTATTATCCCCTTCTGGGCGTGTAGTGGTAGTACTTCACACCAGATTGTAGTAGTACGGGCTTATTGTCCCCTTCTGGGCGTGTAGTGGTAGTACTTCACACCAGATTGTAGTAGTAGGGGCTTATTGTCCCCTTCTGGGCGTGTAGTGGTAGTACTTCACACCAGATTCGATCATGTGGGATACACTCGTATTTTTCAATGGCTAAATCACAAAAAAAACATATATCAAATAACAAAATATTTATTAAGCAAATTATCAAAATTTATGCAGTTTAACAATTACAAAATAAATGACTAGACCTATAAATGTTGTCAACAAAACAGGAAAACAAGTAGCACCTTACAATAAACGACTGAAATGAAAATGACAGTCACCACCAGGTTTATGTGTAACATAGCAATAAACCAATATAAAAATGTAAAATCCACCCTAAAAATACCCAATAATCTAATAATTTACTGGACTTCGCGTTGTGTTTTCAAAATGGAACAATTAATTGAGAAATGGGACAAAGTGATCCTTATGTGTTCGGAGACGGTCCCTAAACTTGATTAGCAAATGAACATACCTTGTGTAAAATAGTGAAGGTCACTATCTGGGACGTCTAGCTTGTGTGTACCTGGTAGAACTAGTATAGTTCTGTAGGAGATGAGGATGACCTGGCTACAGGTCAGCTCAAACTGCAACTGATTTGAAACCCAAAACTTGCTTTATTTATACTCTAAGAGACAATAGAAGCGGAAACTGTGACGGCATTATCATATGAAAAACGGTTAAGACTTGAGTGTTACGAATGTAATTTTGAAACTGATACATGTATTGGTCCAAACTGACCACTGGCTAAAGGGCATATAAAATGGTTTGGACATGGCTGAGCTTCCGGTTTACACGATCAATGTGTGGAGAAAAAAAATGAGAGAATTCACTTGAACCAAACTTGTAATACCAAAATATGTATGTGAAATGTGTTTATAATATGATTAGAAAAATGCATATATAAATTCCTCGCTGAAAACTCCTAAGATTAAATGGAAACAAAATCCAACCTTACTACAAAAATAAAGGCTATAATTATCATTTGCAAGACCTCAAATCAGATTGCAACAATGGAGTAAAGCTACTGTAGTTCAAAGTTTATTTTATAATTGGATATGCATTAACGTTTACACATGTCTGCAGTTCGATAGATCGTAATATTAACCCGATGTCGAGTGTAAAATACCAACGTGGATGGATAAATATCCGGAAGCGTCCTGTGCATTTCAACAAATTTTGAATTGCCAATCTTCGCATATATGAACATATTTGATATGAGAACTATGATTTTATGTCACAGAAATGAGAAAAAATTAATCAAAAGTTCGTTTTGTTGAAAATAACTTCGGACAAAAAGTTCGGTCAACATTGCATCCCCTTTCCAAAATAGCGCCATTGTTTTGTTTACGAAAAACAAATACAAATAGTTTTATTGGATCACTTGTACTTGGCGACAACGATACTCGTATAAAATTATATACGAGTATTGTACAATATTCGTATACCAGTATTGTACAATATTCGTATACCGGTATTGTCAATACATAATCAAATTGTATTTAAGTATTATCAATTATTATTGATCTCAGGTAAAATATTGGAAAATAAAGTGTAAAAATTAAATTGATTTTAAGTCAACTGAATGATAAAAAAACATCACTGGACGAACTATCGAAACATCAACAAATGGATACAAGGACCATCGAAAATATGTGACTGTTATTGTTAGCAGTGGAAGTGTATGTTATTGTTAGCAGTGGAAGTGTATGTTATTGTTAGCAGTGGAAGTGTATGTTATTGTTAGCAGTGGAAGTGTATGTTATTGTTAGCAGTGGAAGTGTATGTTATTGTTAGCAGTGGAAGTGTATGTTATTGTTAGCAGTGGAAGTGTATGTTATTGTTAGCAGTGGAGGTGTATGAACGATCATAATACAAAGTAATTGTATTAAACAATATAAAATTTAGTGCTAAAATAGTTATGTAAATTGTCATGATGCAAACTAAATATGCATGTAAAATAAATTGTACAATAATACCCCCAGCAAAGCTATTGTAAATGCGGCCTCTAATATCACATACAGGCCGCTAATAGAGGCCAATGATACAGGCCGTTAATAGGGGCCGATGATACAGGCCGCTGTACTTTAATAATTTGACCCATTTTTGGGACAAGGTTGATATCGTTTACGTAATGCATTTCTCTGACTATTATCACACTATTGTTCGAACAGTGGATTATAGCTTAACATAGGACCCTATGGGAAATTCACATAAAAAATCTTCTCCTCAGAAACCACTGAGCCAATTGCAACCAAATATGGTGGAATGATCCTTGGATGGCCCCCTTCCAAAATTATATCAGGTGATCCCGACTTCCAACCAAGATGGCCACCAAGCTAAAAATAGAAAAAAGGCGGGATGAAATTTGAAAAAAATCTTCTCCTCTGAAACTACTGAGCCAATCTCAACCAAGCTTTGCTGAAATGATCCTTGAGTGGTCCCCTTCCAAAATTGTGTCCGGCATTTCAGACCTCTGACCAAGATGGCCGTCACAGCGGAACTTAATTTAACATAGGACCCTATGGGAAATTCCCATAAAAATCTTCTTGTCTGAAACCATTTGCTCAATAAGAACTAAATTTTAATGAAATAGTCATTGGATGGTTCTCTTCCAAAAATGTGACCGGCGGTTCGGCCCTTCGACCAAGATGGGCCCACAGCCGAACTTAGCTTAACATAGGACCCTATGGGAAATTCACATAAAAATCTCCTCAGAAACCACTGGGCCAATTGCAACCAAACTTTGGAGGAATGGTCCCCTTCCAAAATTGTGTCCGGTGATCCTGACCTCCAACCAAGATGGCCGCCAAGCTAAAAATAGAAAAAAGGGGGGATGAAAATTGTCTGAAACCATTTGCTCAATAAGCTTAACATAGGACCCTATGGGAAATTCACATAAAAATTTTCTTGTCTGAAACCATTTGCTCAATAAGAACTAAATTTTTATGAAATAGTCATTGGATGGTTCTGTTCCAAAAATGTGTCTGGTGGTCCCGCCCTGTGACCAAGATGGCTGCACAGCTGAACTTGTTTAACATAGAACCCTATGGGAAATTCACATAAAAACCATCTTGTCTGGAACCAGTAGCTCAATTAGAACCAAACTTTGCTGGAATAGTCATTGGATAATCCTTTTCCAAAATTGTGTCCGGCAGTAACGCTGTTCCACCAAGATGGCCACCACAGTGCAGTTGCGTTGTTATTGAAAGCAACTTTGATCCAGGTGAGCGATTACAGGCTCATGGGAGCCTCTGGTTACTTAAATGTTGTACTTCCAGGGAATTCAGTTAGTGGTCTTGTAGATGTTAACTGATAATCGCTAGTTTATTTAACGAGATATTTATCAATATTGTCAGTTTGTTTCTGGATGAAAAGGAAGCTTTTTCTAGCTGTAATTCAGGCTTTTTTTTTTTAAATGGCACATATTTATGAAAAATCAAGCAACTTTTTCCAAACAAGGATATCATCATTTTCATATAATGATAGGTATAAATATATCAGTGGTTTTACCCAGCTGCGAAAAATATGCAAATGAGACATTGCACTTTTCATACTCATATGCTCTTTATCTATCCTGTAGTCTGTTTACATGAGTAACTCTAGTTATTTAAGGTCAGTCATGATCAAATTCAATGACATTAGTTTACTATAAAAATTCAATAAAATAATCAATGAGCAATTCTTCTCAACATCTATTGCGATAAAGTGTGTAATTATTGTGTACTCATTGTAGTTGATGAAACAATGGTACATTTTGCATAGAAAATTCCAAATCCGATATTATACCCGATTTCAGTGATAAAATTTGGAATTCAGATTTATTACTTGTCTTACTACTTTTCCCCATTAAATGCGTTGGTTTTTCCTTTACAATCATATTTTAAATATCAAATGTGTGAAGGAGATATCCTATTTCCATAGTTTATTTATCCCACTGCTGCTTTCTAAACTATGGTAATAAAGTCAAAGACACAAACTATTTTGATCTCCTGACTGGCCAGAACAAATTATAATGCTACTGCACTCTAGGAATAGGAGAAATGTATGATACAAGGGTAAAAAGTGGATGAATTAATAGTCGTATATGTTGCTTTGTATCCAAAAGGAGCTATGTCAAATAAACAAGGTACCAGAATAAAAAAGGTTATGAAAAGTACAGTGATGGCAGCAATTTCACCAATATTAGCAAACAACTACCTCTCTCTTTCACTCGCTGAATGCAAAAAGACCACAACATAAAATGTTGGAAATCCAGGTCTAGGCTTGGGACAAGCACACAAATTTGACAGGGTCAGGGTGGTTAATGGGTTGTGGCTGTGATGGTGTAGTAAATAGATTGACATCTGCCTATGACATCAGTATCTATCACAGCTATTTTTGTGTTTGATTCCCACCCATGTGATAAGTTTGTCAGTGACTTAGAGCAGGTCTGTGGCTTTCTCTGGTTATTTTGGTGTTCTCTAACAATAAAACTGACCACCACTGTATAACTGAGATATTTGTATTTTTAAAAGTGATATTACAAATCAGTAACCCAAATCCTAACATGGAGATAAGAATCTTTTTTTTTTCAAAGAAAGTAATAGTTCAATAGGAATGATAAAGAAAAAAAATGTTTAAAGTTATGGTGTGCTTAGAAATATTGATTCATAGTGAAATGTTTAAGTCCTTCAGCAATCAAAAAGTACATGTCTCAATGCCTTGTACCACTAGACCACCACTGTAACCACAGTAAAGCAACAAATATCCTGCCACCAATGTTTACAACTCACAACACAGTATGGCTTCCATAAATCATTTCTTAAATATTTTTTACAGTTAAACCTAAAAGAAGTACAGGTAATACAGTTGCCAAGAAAATGGAAGTAAAATACAACATCATTGTTACTGCTGATGTCATGTTAACACTAAGACTTTCTAAACACAGATGGTAAGTTTGGTATACAACATCATTGTTACTGCTGATGTCATGTTAATACTAAGACTTTCTAAACACAGATGGTAAGTTGGTATACAACATCATTGTTACTGCTGATTCATGTTAACACTAAGACTTTCTAAACACAGATGGTAAGTTGGTATACAACATCATTGTTACTGCTGATGTCATGTTAACACTAAGACTTTCTAAACATAGATGGTAAGTTGGTATACAACATCATTGTTACTGCTGATGTCATGTTAACACTAAGACTTTCTAAGCATAGATGGTAAGTTGGTATACAACACCATTGTTACTGCTGATGTCATGTTAACACTAAGACTTTCTAAACACAGATGGTAAGTTGGTATACAACATCATTGTTACTGCTGATGTCATGTTAACACTAAGACTTTCTAAACATAGATGGTAAGTTGGTATGCAACATCATTGTTACTGCTGATGTCATGTTAACACTAAGACTTTCTAAACATAGATGGTAAGTTGGTATACAACATCATTGTTACTGCTGATGTCATGTTAACACTAAGACTTTCTAAACACAGATGGTAAGTTGGTATACAACACCATTGTTACTGCTGATGTCATGTTAACACTAAGACTTTCTAAACATAGATGGTAAGTTTGGTATACAACATCATTGTTACTACTGATGTCATGTTAATACTAAGACTTTCTAAACACAGATGGTAAGTTTGGTATACAACATCATTGTTACTGCTGATGTCATGTTAACACTAAGACTTTCTAAACACAGATGGTAAGTTTGGTATACAACATCATTGTTACTGCTGATGTCATGTTAACACTAAGACTTTCTAAACATAGATGGTAAGTTGGTATACAACATCATTGTTACTGCTGATGTCATGTTAACACTAAGACTTTCTAAACATAGATGGTAAGTTGGTATACAACATCATTGTTACTGCTGATGTCATGTTAACACTAAGACTTTCTAAACACAGATGGTAAGTTTGGTATACAACATCATTGTTACTGCTGATGTCATGTTAACACTAAGACTTTCTAAACACAGATGGTAAGTTTGGTATACAACATCATTGTTACTGCTGATGTCATGTTAACACTAAGACTTTCTAAACATAGATGGTAAGTTTGGTATACAACATCATTGTTACTGCTGATGTCATGTTAACACTAAGACTTTCTAAACATAGATGGTAAGTTGGTATACAACATCATTGTTACTGCTGATGTCATGTTAACACTAAGACTTTCTAAACATAGATGGTAAGTTGGTATACAACACCATTGTTACTGCTGATGTCATGTTAACACTAAGACTTTCTAAACACAGATGGTAAGTTTGGTATACAACATCATTGTTACTGCTGATGTCATGTTAACACTAAGACTTTCTAAACATAGATGGTAAGTTTGGTATACAACATCATTCTTACTGCTGATGTCATGTTAACACTAAGACTTTCTAAACACAGATGGCAAGTTTGGTATACAACATCATTGTTACTGCTGATGTCATGTTAACACTAAGACTTTCTAAACACAGATGGCAAGTTTGGTATACAACATCATTGTTACTGCTGATGTCATGTTAACACTAAGACTTTCTAAACACAGATGGTAAGTTTGGTATACAACATCATTGTTACTGCTGATGTCATGTTAACACTAAGACTTTCTAAACACAGATGGTAAGTTTGGTATACAACATCATTGTTACTGCTGATGTCATGTTAACACTAAGACTTTCTAAACACAGATGGTAAGTTTGGTATACAACATCATTGTTACTGCTGATGTCATGTTAACACTAAGACTTTCTAAACACAGATGGTAAGTTTGGTATACAACATCATTGTTACTGCTGATGTCATGTTAACACTAAGACTTTCTAAACATAGATGGTAAGTTTGGTATACAACATCATTGTTACTGCTGATGTCATGTTAACACTAAGACTTTCTAAACACAGATGGCAAGTTTGGTATACAACATCATTGTTACTGCTGATGTCATGTTAACACTAAGACTTTCTAAACACAGATGGCAAGTTTGGTATACAACATCATTGTTACTGCTGATGTCATGTTAACACTAAGACTTTCTAAACACAGATGGTAAGTTTGGTATACAACATCATTGTTACTGCTGATGTCATGTTAACACTAAGACTTTCTAAACACAGATGGTAAGTTGGTATACAACATCATTGTTACTGCTGATGTCATGTTAACACTAAGACTTTCTAAACACAGATGGTAAGTTTGGTATACAACATCATTGTTACTGCTGATGTCATGTTAACACTAAGACTTTCTAAACACAGATGGTAAGATTGGTATTCAACATCATTCTTTCTGCTGATGTCATGTTAACGCTAAGACTTTCTAAACACAGATGGTAAGTTTGGTATACAACATCATTGTTACTACTGATGTCATGTTAACACTAAGACTCTCTAAGCATAGATGGTAAGTTGGTATACAACATCATTGTTACTGCTGATGTCATGTTAACACAAAGACTTTCTAAACACAGATGGTAAGTTTGGTATACAACATCATTGTTACTGCTGATGTCATGTTAACACTAAGACTTTCTAAACATAGATGGTAAGTTGGTATACAACATCATTGTTACTGCTGATGTCATGTTAACACTAAGACTTTCTAAACACAGATGGTAAGATTGGTATACAGCATCATTGTTACTGCTGATGTCATGTTAACATAAGACTTTCTAAACACAGATGGTAAGTTTGGTATACAACATCATTGTTACTGCTGATGTCATGTTAACACTAAGACTTTCTAAACATAGATGGTAAGTTGGTATACAACATCATTGTTACTGCTGATGTCATGTTAACACTAAGACTTTGTAAACACAGATGGTAAGTTTGGTATACAACATCATTGTTACTGCTGATGTCATGTTAACACTAAGACTTTCTAAACATAGATGGTAAGTTGGTATACAGCATCATTGTTACTGCTGATGTCATGTTAACACTAAGACTTTCTAAACACAGATGGTAAGATTGGTATACAGCATCATTGTTACTGCTGATGTCATGTTAACATAACACTTTCTAAACACAGATGGTAAGTTTGGTATACAACATCATTGTTACTGCTGATGTCGTGTTAACACTAAGACTTTCTAAACACAGATGGTAAGTTTGGTATACAACATCATTGTTACTGCTGATGTCGTGTTAACACTAAGACTTTCTAAACACAGATGGTAAGTT
Organism: Bathymodiolus septemdierum; assembly: GCA_963383655.1. Taxonomy (NCBI): domain Eukaryota; kingdom Metazoa; phylum Mollusca; class Bivalvia; order Mytilida; family Modiolidae; genus Bathymodiolus; species Bathymodiolus septemdierum. The sequence continues at coordinate 5,278,181 of OY726523.1, forward strand.
TGGTATACAACATCATTGTTACTGCTGATGTCATGTTAACATAGCACTTTCTAAACACAGATGGTAAGTTTGGTATACAACATCATTGTTACTGCTGATGTCATGTTAACACTAAGACTTTCTAAACACAGATGGTAAGTTTGGTATACAACATCATTGTTACTGCTGATGTCATGTTAACACTAAGACTTTCTAAACACAGATGGTAAGATTGGTATACAACATCATTGTTACTGCTGATGTCATGTTAACACTAAGACTTTCTAAACACAGATGGTAAGTTTGGTATACAACATCATTGTTACTACTGATGTCATGTTAACACTAAGACTTTCTAAACACAGATGGTAAGTTTGGTATACAACATCATTGTTACTGCTGATGTCATGTTAACACTAAGACTTTCTAAACACAGATGGTAAGTTTGGTATACAACATCATTGTTACTGCTGATGTCATGTTAACACTAAGACTTTCTAAACACAGATGGTAAGTTTGGTATACAACATCATTGTTACTGCTGATGTCATGTTAACACTAAGACTTTCTAAACACAGATGGTAAGTTTGGTATACAACATCATTGTTACTGCTGATGTCGTGTTAACACTAAGACTTTCTAAACATAGATGGTAAGTTGGTATACAACACCATTGTTACTGCTGATGTCATGTTAACACTAAGACTTTCTAAATACAGATGGTAAGTTTGGTATACAACACCATTGTTACTGCTGATGTCATGTTAACACTAAGACTTTCTAAACACAGATGGTAAGTTTGGTATGCAACATCATTGTTACTGCTGATGTCATGTTAACACTAAGACTTTCTAAACACAGAAGGTAAGTTTGGTATGCAACATCATTGTTACTGCTGATGTCATGTTAACACTAAGACTTTCTAAACACAGATGGTAAGATTGGTATACAACATCATTGTTACTGCTGATGTCATGTTAACACTAAGACTTTCTAAACACAGATGGTAAGTTTGGTATACAACATCATTGTTACTGCTGATGTCGTGTTAACACTAAGACTTTCTAAACATAGATGGTAAGTTGGTATACAACACCATTGTTACTGCTGATGTCATGTTAACACTAAGACTTTCTAAATACAGATGGTAAGTTTGGTATACAACACCATTGTTACTGCTGATGTCATGTTAACACTAAGACTTTCTAAACACAGATGGTAAGTTTGGTATACAACATCATTGTTACTGCTGATGTCATGTTAACACTAAGACTTTCTAAACACAGATGGTAAGTTTGGTATGCAACATCATTGTTACTACTGATGTCATGTTAACACTAAGACTTTGTAAACATAGATGGTAAGTTGGTATACAACATCATTGTTACTGCTGATGTCATGTTAACACTAAGACTTTCTAAACACAGATGGTAAGATTGGTATACAACATCATTGTTACTGCTGATGTCATGTTAACACTAAGACTTTCTAAACATAGATGGTAAGATTGGTATACAGCATCATTGTTACTGCTGATGTCATGTTAACATAACACTTTCTAAACACAGATGGTAAGTTTGGTATACAACATCATTGTTACTGCTGATGTCATGTTAACACTAAGACTTTCTAAACACAGATGGTAAGTTTGGTATACAACATCATTGTTACTGCTGATGTCATGTTAACACTAAGACTTTCTAAACACAGATGGTAAGTTTGGTATACAACATCATTGTTACTGCTGATGTCATGTTAACACTAAGACTTTCTAAACATAGATGGTAAGTTTGGTATACAACATCATTGTTACTGCTGATGTCATGTTAACACTAAGACTTTGTAAACATAGATGGTAAGTTGGTATACAACATCATTGTTACTGCTGATGTCATGTTAACACTAAGACTTTCTAAACACAGATGGTAAGATTGGTATACAACATCATTGTTACTGCTGATGTCATGTTAACACTAAGACTTTCTAAACACAGATGGTAAGTTTGGTATACAACATCATTGTTACTGCTGATGTCATGTTAACACTAAGACTTTCTAAACACAGATGGTAAGATTGGTATACAACATCATTGTTACTGCTGATGTCATGTTAACACTAAGACTTTCTAAACACAGATGGTAAGTTTGGTATACAACATCATTGTTACTGCTGATGTCATGTTAACACTAAGACTTTCTAAACACAGATGGTAAGTTTGGTATACAACATCATTGTTACTGCTGATGTCATGTTAACACTAAGACTTTCTAAACACAGATGGTAAGTTTGGTATACAACATCATTGTTACTGCTGATGTCGTGTTAACACTAAGACTTTCTAAACATAGATGGTAAGTTGGTATACAACACCATTGTTACTGCTGATGTCATGTTAACACTAAGACTTTCTAAATACAGATGGTAAGTTTGGTATACAACACCATTGTTACTGCTGATGTCATGTTAACACTAAGACTTTCTAAACACAGATGGTAAGTTTGGTATGCAACATCATTGTTACTGCTGATGTCATGTTAACACTAAGACTTTCTAAACACAGAAGGTAAGTTTGGTATGCAACATCATTGTTACTGCTGATGTCATGTTAACACTAAGACTTTCTAAACACAGATGGTAAGTTTGGTATGCAACATCATTGTTACTACTGATGTCATGTTAACACTAAGACTTTGTAAACATAGATGGTAAGTTGGTATACAACATCATTGTTACTGCTGATGTCATGTTAACACTAAGACTTTCTAAACACAGATGGTAAGATTGGTATACAACATCATTGTTACTGCTGATATCATGTTAACACTAAGACTTTCTAAACATAGATGGTAAGTTGGTATACAACATCATTGTTACTGCTGATGTCATGTTAACACTAAGACTTTCTAAACACAGATGGTAAGTTTGGTATGCAACATCATTGTTACTGCTGATGTCATGTTGACACTAAGACTTTCTAAACAGAGATGGTAAGTTGGTATTCAACATCATTGTTACTGCTGATGTCATGTTAACACTAAGACTTTCTAAACACAGATGGTAAGTTTGGTATACAACACCATTGTTACTGCTGATGTCATGTTAACACTAAGACTTTCTAAACATAGATGGTAAGTTGGTATACAACATCATTGTTACTGCTGATGTCATGTTAACACTAAGACTTTCTAAACATAGATGGTAAGTTGGTATACAACATCATTGTTACTGCTGATGTCATGTTAACACTAAGACTTTCTAAACACAGATGGTAAGTTTGGTATACAACACCATTGTTACTGCTGATGTCATGTTAACACTAAGACTTTCTAAACACAGATGGTAAGATTGGTATACAACACCATTGTTACTGCTGATGTCATGTTAACACTAAGACTTTCTAAACATAGATGGTAAGTTGGTATGCAACATCATTGTTACTGCTGATGTCATGTTAACACTAAGACTTTCTAAACACAGATGATAAGTTTGGTATACAACACCATTGTTACTACTGATGTCATGTTAACACTAAGACTTTGTAAACATAGATGGTAAGTTGGTATACAACATCATTGTTACTGCTGATGTCATGTTAACACTAAGACTTTCTAAACACAGATGGTAAGATTGGTATACAACATCATTGTTACTGCTGATGTCATGTTAACACTAAGACTTTCTAAATGCAGATGGTAAGTTTGGTATACAACACCATTGTTACTGCTGATGTCATGTTAACACTAAGACTTTCTAAACACAGATGGTAAGTTTGGTATGCAACATCATTGTTACTGCTGATGTCATGTTAACACTAAGACTTTCTAAACACAGAAGGTAAGTTTGGTATGCAACATCATTGTTACTGCTGATGTCATGTTAACACTAAGACTTTCTAAACACAGATGGTAAGTTTGGTATGCAACATCATTGTTACTACTGATGTCATGTTAACACTAAGACTTTGTAAACATAGATGGTAAGTTGGTATACAACATCATTGTTACTGCTGATGTCATGTTAACACTAAGACTTTCTAAACACAGATGGTAAGATTGGTATACAACATCATTGTTACTGCTGATGTCATGTTAACACTAAGACTTTCTAAACATAGATGGTAAGTTGGTATACAACATCATTGTTACTGCTGATGTCATGTTAACACTAAGACTTTCTAAACACAGATGGTAAGTTTGGTATGCAACATCATTGTTACTGCTGATGTCATGTTAACACTAAGACTTTCTAAACACAGATGGTAAGTTGGTATTCAACATCATTGTTACTGCTGATGTCATGTTAACACTAAGACTTTCTAAACACAGATGGTAAGTTTGGTATACAACACCATTGTTACTGCTGATGTCATGTTAACACTAAGACTTTCTAAACATAGATGGTAAGTTGGTATACAACATCATTGTTACTGCTGATGTCATGTTAACACTAAGACTTTCTAAACATAGATGGTAAGTTGGTATACAACATCATTGTTACTGCTGATGTCATGTTAACACTAAGACTTTCTAAACACAGATGGTAAGTTTGGTATACAACACCATTGTTACTGCTGATGTCATGTTAACACTAAGACTTTCTAAACACAGATGGTAAGATTGGTATACAACACCATTGTTACTGCTGATGTCATGTTAACACTAAGACTTTGTAAACATAGATGGTAAGTTGGTATGCAACATCATTGTTACTGCTGATGTCATGTTAACACTAAGACTTTCTAAACATAGATGGTAAGTTGGTATGCAACATCATTGTTACTGCTGATGTCATGTTAACACTAAGACTTTGTAAACACAGATGGTAAGTTGGTATACAATATCATTGTTACTGCTGATGTCATGTTAACACTTAAGACTTTCTAAACACAGATGGTAAGTTTGGTATACAACATCATTGTTACTGCTGATGTCATGTTAACACTAAGACTTTCTAAACACAGATGGTAAGATTGGTATGCAACATCATTGTTACTGCTGATGTCATGTTAACACTAAGACTTTCTAAACACAGATGGTAAGATTGGTATGCAACATCATTGTTACTGCTGATGTCATGTTAACACTAAGACTTTCTAAACACAGATGGTAAGTTGGTATACAACATCATTGTTACTGCTGATGTCATGTTAACACTAAGACTTTGTAAACACAGATGGTAAGTTGGTATACAACATCATTGTTACTGCTGATGTCATGTTAACACTAAGACTTTCTAAACACAGATGGCAAGTTTGGTATACAACATCATTGTTACTGCTGATGTCATGTTAACACTAAGACTTTCTAAACACAGATGGTAAGATTGGTATTCAACATCATTGTTACTACTGATGTCATGTTAATACTAAGACTTTCTAAACATAGATGGTAAGTTTGGTATACAACATCATTGTTACTGCTGATGTCATGTTAACACTAAGACTTTGTAAACACAGATGGTAAGTTTGGTATACAACATCATTGTTACTGCTGATGTCATGTTAACACTAAGACTTTCTAAACACAGATGGTAAGTTTGGTATACAACATCATTGTTACTGCTGATGTCATGTTAACACTAAGATTTTCTAAACACAGATGGTAAGTTTGGTATACAACATCATTGTTACTGCTGATGTCATGTTAACACTAAGACTTTCTAAACACAGATGGTAAGTTGGTATACATCATCATTGTTACTGCTGATGTCATGTTAACACTAAGACTTTCTAAACACAGATGGTAAGTTGGTATACAACATCATTGTTACTGCTGATGTCATGTTAACACTAAGACTTTCTAAACACAGATGGTAAGCTGGTATACAACATCATTGTTACTGCTGATATCATGTTAACACTAAGACTTTCTAAACATAGATGGTAAGTTGGTATACAACA